>CM055127.1:388349187-388736687 GCA_029206835.1 Rana muscosa
AGCAGTACGGCGGGGCGGGGAACCTGCTGTGCCTGTCGGGAGAGGATATAAAAGGGGGCGGCCATCTTCCAGAGGGGTCGGTTCCGCGCTCAGGCACCTTAGGCCTGGGTGCGTGTGTGTCGCCTCCGGGTGCCCTAGGCCCGGAGGCCTGGTCGGGTTGTCTCTGGGTGCCCTAGGCTTAGAGACGGAGCTGCTGTTCCATCTCAGACACCTTCAGTCTGGGGTGAGGTACTTTGGAGAAAGGCCTGGAGCCCAGCAGCCTTCAGCTGGGATCCGCCGGGAACCGAGGCTCCCAGGGGTCTGCCTTGCGAGGGGACCCGTATCCAGGACGAGGAGGCCAGGGAGGTGACCCTTTCTGAAGACCCAGCGCAGAGTTGTGGTGACAGATGGGGCCTCTGGTAACTCTCCGGAGGGATGTTCTTGTTCTATAAAGGGCTATTTCACTAAGGGAAGGAAGTGCGTGTTCTTGAAGTCACAGTGGCAGTGATACTACGCACCCAAGGTCAGTGGCAGTGACTTTCATCTTTTTCACCCGGTCAGTGGCCGTGACCAACTTCATGGTCTGTGGCAGAGACCATGCGCCAAGCCTGTCCGTGCTAATCAGAGCAGGAGAAACCCCAATTCAAGTTTGTGCCTGGACCTCCTCCCACCTTATCTGACCTGTGTCTTGTCCCAACCTGTCTGCTCTCAAAGAGACTGTTTATTGTGCTAAAAGAATAAATAAGTGTTGGACCTTTCAGTTGGTGTGGACAGTTGCTTACTGGGGAGAACTAAAGACTTGTTTCTGACTACTGCAGAAACAAGGTCAGCACTGGAGGTTTTTAAACACTGGCTGCAAGCAGGCCAGAGAAACTAACACCGCTCAACCTCCCTATTCAGGAGGGTACGGGCTTGTGGTGCGGTGTGCCTCATTCTTTCCTGCGGAGGAGCCAAGCAGAAGAAAAGCAGGTAAAGTCTGGGGTTGGTGCGCTACAGTTGTAAATAATAATTTCATGCTTCTGTACAAATTATTCTCTTGTTGGCAATCAACTGATTTGCTATACCTTGAAATCAATGTGCTGTAATGAAGTGATTGACATACAAAGTTCAAATTGCACTGCAGCAAGAGATTAAAATATTTTGCATAGTTTAGTCTGGACCTCCTGTACTCCTGAGAAGTTATTTCTTTTTTCTTTTTTTTTATAACATTTTATTGTAATAGAAACAAATATCAAGTACAGTGTTGTGGTACTGTACACAGAAAATTGACATCATGAGCAAGTACTACTCTAGATCAGTTGTCTCCAAACTGTGACCCTTTGCTTGCATTTATCTGGCCCTTGAGGCATTATTCTTGCCACTGACCAGTGGCGGCCCGTCCATACTGGGCGCAGGGACGCTGCCCCACCTAATCCATGCACCAGGCTCCCAATTTTGCCCCTAATCTACATGCAGGGCACTGGATGCATGGATTCCAATGTTTTTTTTTTTTTTTTTTTTTTAGAAGCACATGATTAGAGCCTGAGGCTCTAACTGGCTTCAAAAAGGGTGGGAAGAGAAGCGATCCTATTGGCCGCCAAGGCTGAGGAGCGAGGGGATACAGGGGAAGCGGCCTTAAAGCCCAGGAGGTGGAGATGCAGGGCCCGTGACCTAGATGGAGTATGGGGTTAGTGCGGGGCTGGTGACCCGACCGACCGGGGGGGTGGTGGGTGGATTGTTTGCCACCACCCCCAAAATATACCACAAGCCGCCACTGCCACTGACCCCAACAATGGGGCATAATTCCTGCTATTGTTTGTAGAATTCTGAGGGAAAGAATGAATTTAAAGCAGAACTCTCACTGCCCCCTCCCCCATCTCAAGTCCCGGCACACAAGTTTCAAGTTCTCCCACAAAGCTGCCAGCTCACCTCCCTCCACACATCCTGTCGCAGAACGAACTCTCGACTTCCTCCATAGACTCAGGCACCGCCACAACCCGCTCCACTCCCACTGCTTCTCATCGCACTGAGCGGACAGACACAGGGCACAGCGTGCTGCGCCGAGCACACAGATCGAAGAGGAGAGGGAGCCGCAGCGTACCGAATGACCACTAGGGGGTACTGTAGGTGGGCTTCGCAATTCATTGAGAACATCACCATCCAAATGGTCAGTCTCTCCCTGGACAGTACAGCGGTGCTCACAGTAATGGCTGCGCAATACACCCGGCGGCAGCTGGTGAGGACACGCGCACACACAGTGTGCAGCCGCTCTGCCCGGGAGGAGAAAGTAGTGAGAGGGGACTCAGAGGAGAAAAACTGAGACAGGAGCAGCCCCAGCACGCACAAATGTGTTCAGGATAAAAAAATTAAATGCTGGACGGAGCGGGGCCCCCTATTGGGCAGGGCCCATGGGCTTGAGCCCAGTCAAGCCCAATGGTAAGTCCGGCCCTGCCTACAGGTAAGTCTTAATCTAGGCTTACCTGTAGGTGCAAGTTGTGTAAGTGGGTTTACAACCACTTTAAATTGCCTCTAAATCTGAAAAAATAAAATGTTTTTAAACAGCTATTGTACTGTAGTTGTCAAGTCTTTCATAATAAGATAACTCAAACAACAACCCAACCCTATGCCAAAATCCAAGAACAATCTTATTATTCTCAGCACGAAAACACAAAAGTTGGTATTTCTCATCCACAGGAACTTAGGCTAACTTGCTGAATGACTAAACTTTTATGAGCAATAAATAAGAATAAGTGCTGACATGAGATTCTTTACTGACCTTTCAGAGGCCAGCACATTAAACAGGGAGGTCATCACCCCTTTCAAATGCAGATCTACTGGAGACAGAAGCAAAGTGAAAAGCTTGTTTTCATCTATTAGCAGACCACACTATTATGTTACAGGTGTGAGAAAAATCACTTTCAATAGGGGTGTGTATACAAGTACTAAGAATTCTGTAACAGCGACCTTTCTCAACCTGAAAAGGGAGCCCTGAATTTGTTTTCAAGTCTCAGGGAACTCCCTCGTCATTTAGTGTGCTGAGTAGACTTTAGAGAGTAGTAAATAAAAAATAGGTTTTATCTAATAACAAAGAAATTAATTAACCACTTCAGCGCCAGAAGATTTGACTGCCCAAGGGTAGTGATGAGCCGAACACCCCCGGGTTCGGTTCGCACCAGAACCCGCGAACGGACCGAAAGTTCGAACGAACATTAGAACCCTATTAAATACAATGGATGCGAACGTTCGAATTCTAAAGTGCTAATTATAACAACTATTATGCATGTTATTGTCCTAAAAAGGGTTTGGGAACCCGGGTTCTGCACCAGGGGACATGTATCAATGCAAAAAGAAGTTTTAAAAACGGTCGTTTTTCGGGAGCAGTCATTTTAATGATGCATAAAGTGAAAAAAAAAAGTCAAATATTCCTTTAAATATCGTACCTGGGGGGTGTCTAAAGTATGCCTGTGAAGTGCCACGTGTTTCCCGTGTTTAGAACTGTCCCTGCACAAAATAACATTTCTAAAGGGAAAAAAGTCATTTAAAACTGCTTGCGGCTTTAATGCAATGTCTGGTCCCGGTAATATGGATGAAAATCTTTAGGAAAAATGGCATAGCTACCCCATGACCCCCCCCCCCCTACCCCAGCCCATTACCAGCCCCTTTGGGTCTTGTATGGATATTAAGGGGAACCCCGCACATAAAATAAAAAAGGCCCTATATACTCTGAACAGCCGTATACAGGCGGTGCATACAAGACAGGGACTGTAGGTTTGTTCTTATGTAGAATGTGTTTGTAATTTTGAACAGGTACATTGTTGAAGTGTAGCTCCAGCCCAAAAATCTATTTTTAAACTTTTTGGGAAACATAGGTAAGGGTTATCACCCCTGTAACATTTGTTTTGCTGTCTGTGCCCCTGTTCAGAACATTTCACCTCACTTTCCGTCCCAATGACAACTGTTTTTGAAATGTGGTGTTTTTCTTGAAACAAGGATTGCTGATAAAGCATCAGTACAGATGAGACCCCTTTCTCCCATATTTATTCTTACAGGAGAGAATTTTCCTTTCTAGGGGTAGATTTCCTCTCACTTCCTGTTGTCTTCTTTCGTTTGCAAGTAGGAGTCGTTTGTAAGTTGGATGTTTGAAAGTAGGGACCTGCCGTATATACTCTGCAGAAATAGGCCCCTTAGTTGTTGGTGTTGGCACAACACTGTAAGCACTCAGTTACTCTTGGTTGGTGCTGGAACGCCCTGCTGTCAACTATTATATCAGGAATTTTAATTACATATAATTGTTGAACAGTGGTAGTAAAAATTGGGGCTTTGATGGTGGTGCTGGTGCCACAACACTGTAAGCCCTGACAGTTACTCTTGGTGGGTGCAGCAATGGGCCCTGCTGTGAATTATTAGATCAAGAATTGTAATTACATGCCCCTTTTGAACAGGGGCTGAAAAATTGGGCCTTTCGTGGTGGTGGTGGTGGTGGCGTTGCCACAAGACTGTAAGCCCTCAGAGTTACTCTTGGTGGGTGCAGCAATGGACCCTGCTGTGAATTATTAGATCAAGAATTGTAATTGCATGCCCCTGTTGAACAGGGGCTGAAAAATTGGGCCTTAGGCACTGGTGGCACAACACTACAACCCCTCACAGATACTGTACTTGGAGCACAGCAATGAGCCCTGTTGCAAAGTATTGCTTCAAAAATTGTAATGACACGCCCCTGTTAAACAGGGGCTGAAAAATTGGGCCTTAGCCACTGGTGGCGGCACCCATAAACAAAAATGATCTTCCAAGCTATCATCATCAATCGTATCATTGAGGACTCGGAGGAGGAGGATAGCCAGTCAACATAACAGCACAGGCACTCAGCATCAGCATCAGTCTTGAAGGGATGTGACATGTTAAAATCAATTAGTCTGTTATATCAGCATCAGGTGTGTGGTAGCTGGTGGTGATCCAAGACTGGTTCATCTTGATGAAAGTCAGTCGATCAACCGAGTCGGTGGACAGGCGCACCCTGTGATCCGTGACAAATCCTCCAGCAGCACTGAATGTGCGTTCCGAAAGAACGCTGGATGCAGGACAGGCCAGTAGCTCAATTGCATACTGTGCAAGCTCTGGCCAGTGATCCATCCTCAAGACCCAGTAAGCCAGAGGATTTTCGGTGGGGAAGGTGTCCAAGTCTGACCTTGCCCCTAGATATTCCTGCACCATGTTTATCAGACGCTGGCGATGGTTGCTGGAACCGATCATACTTTGGGGCTGCGGACTAAAGAATTGTCTGAACGCATCGGTCAGACGGCCACCTTCCCCACCGCTCCTTCTTTGACTGGCCGAAGCCTCAGCAACTCGTTGTCCAGGACCAGGAGTTTGTAACCTCCCAGTCTCTGGGAACGCGTTGCACAGACCTTTCTGCAAGGCCTCCCGGAGTTGTCTCATCCTCTGCTCCCTCTGCGACGGTAACATAAGGTCCGCAACCTTACCCTTGTACCGTGGATCAAGGAGAGTGGCCAGCCAGTAATGGTCCCTCTCCTTGATCCGAAGAATACGAGGATCCTTCCGCAGACTTTGCAGGATCAGGGAGGCCATGCAGCGTAGGTTTGCTGAGGCATTCGCTCCGGAGTCCTCTGGGTCACTAAGGACGACATGATCCGCAGCCACCTCCTCCCAGCCACGTACAAGTCCACTGGTTTCTTGGGACTGTAAATCATCCCTAAAAGACTGCTGCTGATGATGCTGAGTGCCAGCCTCCACCTCCATGCTGACACAATCCTCCTCCTCCTCCTCCTCCTCCTCCTCCTCCTCTTCCTGTGCGATGGGTGGGACAGAAGGAACACTGTCTGGGTAAAGGGGGCCTTGAGAGGCAAGGAAGTCCTCCTCTTCCTGCCTCTGTTCTGCCTCAAGTGCCCTGTCCATTATTCCACGCAGCGTGTGCTCCAACAGGTGGACAAGAGGTACAGTGTCACTGATGCATGCACAGTCACTGCTCACCATCCTCGTGGCCTCCTCAAATGGTGCCAGGACAGTGCATGCATCCCTGATCATGCCCCACTGGCGTGGAGAAAAAAAACCAAGCTCCCCTGACCCTGTCCTGGTGCCGTAGTCGCACAGGTACTCATTGATGGCCCTCTGCTGCGTGTGCAGCCGCTGCAGCATGGCCAACGTTGAGTTCCACCTGGTGGGCATGTCACATATAAGGCGGTTCTTGGGCAGGTTCAACTCCTTTTGCAGCTCAGCCAGGCGAGCACTGGCATTATAAGATCTGCGGAAATGCACACAGACTTTCCTGGCCTGCCTCAGGACATCCTGTAAGCCCGGGTACCTGCCCAAGAACCGCTGCACCACCAGGTTAAGGACGTGAGCCACACAGGGCACATGGGTCAGTTGTCCCTGTCGGAGGGCGGAGAGGAGGTTGGTGCCATTGTCGCAAACCACCATTCCTGGCTTAAGCTGGCGTGGCGTCAACCACCTCTCGGCCTGGCCCTGCAGAGCAGACAGGACCTCTGCCCCAGTGTGGCTTCTGTCCCCCAAACACACCAGCGCAAGCACGGCATGGCATCTTTTTGCCTGCGTACTTGCGTAGCCCCGTGAACGGCTACGGAGCACCGCTGGTTCATAGGACAAACCACAGGAAGAGGCCATGGAGGAAGAAGAAGAGGAGGGGGTGGAGGAGAGAGGTGTGTCACAACTAGTAGTAGCATTTTGGAGGCGTGGCGGTGGGACAACCTCCAACACTACTGCACCTTGTCCTGCATCCTTCCCAGCTGCCAAAAGAGTGACCCAATGGGCCGTGAAAGAAAGGTAACGTCCCTGTCCATGCCTGCTGGACCATGAGTCAGCGGTAATATGCACCTTACCGCTGACCGCCCTGTCCAGCGAGGCCAAGACATTGCCTTCCACATGCCGGTAGAGAGCCGGAATAGCCTTCCGTGAGAAAAAGTGGCGTTTGGGAACCTGCCACTGAGGAACCGCACATTGCACAAACTCACGGAAGGGGGCCGAGTCTACCAACTGAAAAGGCAGCAGTTGAAGCGCTAGCAATTTAGCCAAGCTAGCATTCAACCGCTGGGCATGTGGATGGCTGGGAGTGAACTTCTTTCGACGGTCCAGCAGCTGGGGCAGGGAAATTTGCCTGCTAGAATCGGACGTCGGTGTACTGCTAGCAGAGTGGCCGCAAGTACTTGGCTGTGACACACCTAATTCTACACCTTCGTTCCTCTCAGTGCATGTTTCAGAGAGGACTGAAGTTATAGTGGGGTTGGAGATCCCAGCTGATGCGGTGCAAGGAGAGGTCCGCTTTGTTCTTTGGTGTGGGTCTTTGAGGTAGGCTTGCCAACGAGCTGCATGGCAGGTCAACATATGTCTGGTCAGGCATGTGGTACCCAAGCGGCTGATGTTTTGGCCACGCGATATACGCTTGAGACATATGTTGCAAACAGCAGCTGTGCGATCTGATGCACTAGCCTGAAAAAAGGCCCACACCAAAGAACTTTTTGAATGACGGGCAGAGGCAGCGCCCTGCACAGGCGGAGCTCTGCGGTGTGATTCCGTCGGTGTACTGCCCTTACGCTGGCCACCAAAGGGCATCCTGCCTCGTTGGAGATGTGCCTCCTCCTCATCCTCCTCCTCCTCCTCTCTCCTATTAGGCACCCACGTGGAGTCAGTGACCTCATCATCACCTCCCTCCTCATCACTGGAGCCAATCTGGCAGTATGCTGCAGCTGCTGGAACATGACTGCCAGATTGGTGTCCTTCTTGAGCATCCCCTCTGTCTGCTCTCACGCTACTGCCTTCCTCTAGCTGGGTTTCATCATCAGACCCTTCGAAACGCTGGGCATCCTCCTGTAAACCAGACGCTGGCGATGGTTGCTGGAACCGATCATACCTTGGGGCTGCCTACTAAAAAATTGTCTGAACGCATCGGTCAGACGGCCACCTTCTCCACCGCTCCTTCTTTGACTGACCGAAGCCTCAGCAACACGTTGTCCAGGACCAGGAATTTGTAACCTCCCAGTCTCTGGGAACGCGTTGCACAGACCTTTCTGCAAGGCCTCCCAAAGATGCTTCATCCTCTGCTCCCTCTGCGACGGCAATATAAGGTCCGCAACCTTACCCTTGTAACGTGGATCAAGGAGGGTTGCCAGCCAGTAATGATCCCTCTCCTTGATCGCACAAATACGAGGATCCCTCCGCAGGCTTTGCAGGATCAGGGAGGCCATGCAGCGTAGGTTTGCTGAGGCATTTGGTCCGGAGTCCTCTGGGTCACTCAGGACGACATGATCCGCAGCCACCTCCTCCCAGCCATGTACAAGTCCATGGGTGTCTTGGGACTGTAATTGATCCCTTGAAGACTGCTGCTGATGCTGAGTGCTAGGCTCCACCTCCATGCTGACACAATCCTCCTCCTCCTCCTACCCCCCCTCTTCCTGTGTGATAGCCGGGCCAGCAGGAACACTGTCTGGATAAAGGGGGTCTTGAGAAGTAAGGAAGTCCTCCTCTTCCTGCCTCTGTTCTGCCTCAAGTGCCCTGTCCATTATTCCACGCAACGTGTGCTCCAACAGGTGGACAAGAGGGACAGTGTCACTGATGCATGCACTGTCACTGCTCACCATCCTCGTGGCCTCCTCAAATGGTGCCAGGACAGTGCATGCATCCCTGATCATGGCCCACTGGCGTGGGGAAAAAATCCAAGCTCCCCTGACCCTGTCCTGGTGCCATATTGCAACAGATACTCATTGATAGCCCTCTGCTGCGTGTGCAGCCGCTGCAGCATGGCCAACGTAGAGTTCCACCTGGTGGGCATGTGACAGATTAGGCGGTTCTTGGGCAGGTTGGATTCCTTTTGCAGGTCAGCCAGCCAAGCACTGGCATTAAATGACCGGCAGAAATGCCCACAGAGTTTCCTGGCCTGCTTCAGGACCTCCTGTAAGCCTGGGTACCTGCCCAAGAACCGCTGCACCCCCAAGTTAAGGACGTGAGCCAAACAGAGCACATGGGTCAGTTGTCCCTGGCGGAGGGTGGAGAGGAGGTTGGTGCCATTGTCACAAACCGCCTTTCCTGGCTTAATCTGGCATGGCGTCAACCACCTCTGAGCCTGCCCCTGCAGACCTGACAGAATCTCTGCCCCAGTGTGGCTCCTGTCCCCCAAGCACACCAGCTCAAGCACCACATGGCATCTTTTTGCCTGCGTACTTGCGTAGCCCATTAAATGCCTACGGAGAACCGCTGGCTCGGAGGACAAAGCACAGGTAGAGGCCATGGAGGAAGAAGAAGAGGAAGGGGTGGAGGAGAGAGGTGTGTCAGAATCACCAGTAGTAACATTTTGGAGGCGTGGTGGCGGAACAACCTCCAACACTACTGTCCTGCATCCTTCCCAGCTGCCAGCAGAGTCACCCAATGCACCGTGAACGATAGGTAACGTCCCCAGAAGGGGACAGAGTCTACCAACTGAAAAGGCAGCAGTTGAAGTGCTAGCAATTTAGCCAAGCTAGCATTCAACCGCTGGGCATGTGTCACGTACCTGACGGTGACGAGCCCGGTTAGCAGAGGGAGGCCTCCCTTACGGCTCCCACCGGCGGCCCCTGGTGGTATAACAGGAAGCACGGAGGTGGAAGGGGTACGAGTGCCTGGCAGGATCAAGAACTACCGCAGGTGATCAGGAACCAGCAGGTGAGGAGGCAGGAACCAGGAACTACAGCAGGTGAGTGGACAGGAACCAGGAACTACAGCAGGTGAGTAGACAGGAACCAGGAACTCAGAAGATGACCCAGACCGGGAGGCACAGCAGGTAGACTGGAACCACTGGGCAGCAGCAGATGAACAGGAACCAGCGAATGAGCAGACAGGAACCAGCAGATGAGCAGACAGGAACCAGGAACTGCAGCAGGTGAGTAGACAGGAACCAGGAACTCAGCAGATGACCCGGACCGGGAGGCACAACAGGTAGACTGGAACCACTGGGCAGCAGCAGGTGAACAGGAACCAGCAGATGAACAGACAGGAACCAGCAGATGAGCAGACAGGAACCAGCAGATGAGCAGACAGGAACCAGGAACTCAGCAGATGACCCGGACCGGGAGGCACAGCAGGTAAACTGGAACCACTAGGCAGCAGCAGGTGAACAGGAACCAGCAGATGAGCAGACAGGAACCAGCAGATGAGCAGACAGGAACCAGCAGATGAGCAGACAGGAACCAGGAACTCAGCAGATGACCCGGACCGGGAGGCACAGCAGGTAAACTGGAACCACTAGGCAGCAGCAGGTGAACAAGAGCCAAGGTCAGGCAGGATCGTCAGACAAGCCGGGGTCGGGTAAACTGGCAGGCAGCGAGGCACAAAAGGATCAGGCAATACCGAAGTCAGAAAACAGGCCGATGGTCAGGTACAGGCAGATAGCAGGAGGGTCACAGGAAGCCGGGTCAGATACAGGTAAACAAGGCAGATCAGGTCATTTGGGATAAACGCTGTAGAGCAGACAGCAGGGACTGTCTGCAAGTGAGGAGTTTAAATAGCCCTTCGGGCGTCACCTGCGGGGGCGGGAACCAGGAAGTCCAGGGCGTCTGTTCCTGACAGGGTTTCCATGACATTGCCCCCCCCCAAGGGGCAGCCTCCGGATGCCCCTAGGAGCAAACTTCTCGGGGTGAGACCTCCTGAAGGCTTGTTTTAGGTCTTTGGCGTGAATGTTCTCTTCGGGTTCCCAGGAGTTCTCTGGTCCGTAACCCTTCCATTTTATTAAAAATTGACTCTGGCTATTTCTTCGTCGTGCGTCTAAAATAGCTTCTACCTCGAATTCCTGTTCCCCGTCTATGATGACGGGATCAGGGCGAGTCGGGGTCCGACCTGGGAATGGGTTGGAGACTGACGGTTTCAATAGAGAAACATGAAAAACAGGGTGGACCCTCAGGGAGTCGGGGAGCTCCAGCTCGTAGGCCACCTCGTTGATTTTCCTTTTGATAGGAAAAGGCCCTAGAAACTTGGGGCCCAATTTCTTGGACGGGCAAGCCAATCTTAGATTGATGGTGGAAAGCCATACTTGGTCGCCCGGTGCCAGCGCTAATTCACCCCGTCTCCTCCTGTCGTAGACCGTCTTGTTATACTCCTGAGTTCTTGCCATGGCTTCGCGTAGAAGCTGGTTGTTAGAGGAGAAGAAATTCACTTTTTCCAGAACTGCGGGCACTGAGCACTCAGGGAGAGAGTTGGGCAGAAATGTGGGGTGAAACCCGAAGTTCGCAAAAAATGGGGTCTGGTTAGTTGCGGAGTGGATGGAGTTATTGTAGGAGAACTCCGCTAGCGGAAGCAGGGAGAGCCAGTCATTCTGAGCAAAGGAGGAGAAACAACGCAAATATTGCTCGAGGGTCTGATTTGTTCTCTCAGTCTGTCCGTTGGTTTGAGGGTGGTAAGCCGAAGAGAATGATAGCTCTATTCCCAGAGTCTTGCAGAGGGACCTCCAGAACCGGGAGGTAAATTGTACCCCCCGATCGGAGACTATATTAGCAGGTACCCTGTGGAGCCTGACGACTTCTTTAATGAACATTTGTGCAGTTTCCGGGGCCGAGGGGGTCCCTCTCATAGGAACAAAATGTGCCATCTTGGACAGACGGTCCACAATCACAAAGATGGTGGTGTGATTCTCAGCCGGGGGGAGTTCAACAATGAAGTCGATAGAAAGCATTTTCCACGGTCTCTCTGGAACGGGTAAGGGCTTCAGTAGTCCCCAGGCTTTGGATCTGGACCCTTTATTCCGGGTACATGTAGTACAGGACTCCACGAACCTCCTGCAATCCTCGCGTAGTCGAGGCCACCAGAAGGTACGTTGTACCAACTCAGTGGTCTTAGCCACGCCAAAGTGCCCAGCAAGGGCATGATCGTGGCAGAGCTCTAGCACGGTTATCTTTAGTTCTTCTGGTATGAATATCCTGTCTTGGTGCCAGAGTAATCCATCCTTGGTTTGCAGATCCAGTTCAGGAGAGGGTTCCTGTCTAGTGGTGGCTTGTCTGATCCGGGAGAGTAGGTCCTCCTGAAGTAGGAGAAAATTCCCAGGAGCGAGGATTGTATCAGGTGAGGAGAGTTCTTTGGATCCATGAAACATACGGGACAAGGCGTCAGGTTTAGTGTTCTTGGCACCGGGGCGGTATGTCACATGGAAGGAGAACCGGGAAAAAAACAGGGCCCATCTGGCTTGTCGTGGTTTTAGTCTTTTTGCAGTTTTCAGGTACTCTAAGTTCTTATGGTCGGTGAATACTAAGATCGGGTGAGCAGCACCTTCAAGTAAGTACCTCCATTCTTCCAGGGCAGACTTAATCGCCAAGAGTTCCCGGTCTCCCACGTCATAGTTCTTTTCTGCCGCAGATAATTTGCGAGAAAAGAAAGCCACCGGATGAAGCAAAGCCTTGGTTCCTTGCCTCTGTGACAATATTGCCCCTACTGCAACCTCAGAAGCATCTATCTCAAGTACAAATGGTAGGGAGGAATCTGGGTGTTTTAAGATGGATGCAGAGGTGAAGAGCCCTTTGAGATCCTCAAAGGCCTTTTGGGCCTCAGGGGACCAGTGGAAGCGGGTACCTTGCTTGGTTAGCTGAGTAATGGGTGCAATGATGGCGGAGAACCCCCGGATGAATTTACGATAAAAGTTGGCGAATCCAATGAACCGTTGGATTCCCTTCTTATCCACTGGCGCTGGCCAGTCCAAGATTGCGGTGATCTTCTGTGGGTCCATCCTGATGCCTTCGCCAGAGATGATTAATCCCAGAAATGCTATGCTCTCCCGCTCAAACTCGCATTTCTCAGCCTTTGCATATAGTTTATGCTGCCGAAGCCGGTCTAACACACTTCTGACATGCCTGCGATGAGAGTCAAGGGAGGAAGAGAAGATTAGTATGTCATCTAAATAAGCAATCATAAAGAGATCTAAAAAGTCCCGAAGAACATCATTAATTAAATACTGGAAGGTGGCAGGGGCATTGCACAGCCCGAAGGGCATCACTAAATATTCGAAATGTCCGAACCGGGGTCGGAAGGCGGTTTTCCACTCATCGCCCTCCTTGATTCGGACCAGGTTATAGGCTCCCCGGAGGTCAAGCTTAGTAAAAATAACGGCAGCTCCCAATCTTTGGAACAACTCTGGTACCAGAGGAAGAGGATAACGATTTTTAATGGTGACCTTATTTAGTTCACGGTAGTCCACACATGGCCTGAGGGTATGGTCCTTCTTTTCTACAAAGAAAATGCCTGCGCCTGCTGGCGACGTAGAGGGGCGAATGAACCCCTTTAAAAGGTTCTCATCGATGTAGTCCTTCAGGGCCCCCTGTTCCACCTCCGTTAAAGGGAAAATCCTACCGAAAGGAATAGCTGCTCCGGGAAGTAGATCAATGGGGCAGTCGTAGGCTCGGTGGGGTGGTAGTGTCTCTGCCCCCTGTTTACTAAACACATCGAGAAAGTCCAGGTAAGCGTCAGGGATGGCCTGACGTATTCCGGCCTCAGTGTCGGTACACATTAAGGTGGCAGGCCCAGGGGGTTTGTGTGAGCCACAGGACCGTTGGCAGTAGGAGGAAGGAAACGTGATCACCCCCGTGACCCAGTTAATGGTAGGATTATGGGCTTGTAGCCAGGGCATACCGAGAATTATGGGGAACAGTGGAGAGGAGATAATATCCAGCCGTAGATATTCTCGGTGCACCCCGGTAGAGGAGAAGACAGTGACAGGTAGGGGAGCCGTCTCTTCGACCACGGGCCCCGACTTGATAAGGGACCCATCAGCCAGGTGAACCCGTAGTCCATGGGTCTTGGGAAGTAGAGGAATAAGTTGAGTACGGGCAAAAGTTGAGTCCATGAAGCAACTACAAGCCCCAGAGTCAATAATTGCGACGACTTGCAGGGTCCTTCCTGGGAGCTGCAGGGAGATAGAAAGAGCGAAGTGAGAGGAGGATTTAGTCTGAGGGTTGATCACAGCAGGGAATACTGACAAGCACTTACGGAACTTCAGGGGACAGTTCCTAACGAAGTGACCGGGCTCCCCGCAGTACAGGCACAGGTTGTGCGCGCGTCGGCGTTGGCGTTCCTCCGGAGTAAGGGAAGGGCGGAGGACCCCAAGCTGCATGGGTTCAGGAGCATCGTACGAGGGGGTCAAGGGTGCTGCAGAAGCTGGGTGCGGATGACTGGGGACCCGGGGAAGCATCCAGGTCGGCCGGGTGAAGCCCGTGGCCCTCTCAACCCTCCGTTCCCTCAGGCGTCGGTCGATCTGAATTGTCAGATCGATCAGTAGGTTCAAATTTTCTGGTATTCCTACCCTAGCCAGTTCGTCCTTCAATGGGTCAGAAAGGCCTATGCGAAACTGGTGACGGAGGGCAGCGTCATTCCAGCTGGTGTCTGCGCTCCAGCGCCTGAATTCAGCTACATAATCTTCCGCTGCTCTGCGTACCTGCTGAAGGGTCCGCAGGGCGTTCTCTGCAGTGTCCGAGAGCTGAGGGTCCTCGTACAATTGGGCAATGGCGTAAAAAAAAGTGTAAGGCTGTCCAAGGACGCATCTTTGCGTTCTAGCAGGCGGTGGGCCCAGTTCTGTGGGTCTCCGGAAAGCAGCGAAATTACAAAGCCCACCTTGGTAGCTTCTAAGGAAAAGGTGCGGGGCTGTAAGGCAAAGTACAACTCACAAGAGTTCCGGAAAGCCCTGAACTTGCTCCGGTCCCCGGAGAATCTTTCGGGTGTAGGGACCCTGGGTTCAGGGGGAAGCATGACCACCGTGGGCGCAGCTCCTGCCCCGGCGGAAGAAGTGGAGGCACGTGGACCCCCTTGAGCTCCATCGGGGTTGGTGAGGGCCCGCACTTGTCCTTCCAGGTGAGTGTAGCCTTGCTGGAGGCTCTTAACGGCCTCGGTCAGTCCCGCCAGGTGTCGGCATAGTTCCTCCATAGGTGAGGCTCCCTGCTCGGGCTCAGACATGGCTGTCTGCTACTGTCACGTACCTGACGGTGACGAGCCCGGTTAGCAGAGGGAGGCCTCCCTTACGGCTCCCACCGGCGGCCCCTGGTGGTATAACAGGAAGCACGGAGGTGGAAGGGGTACGAGTGCCTGGCAGGATCAAGAACTACCGCAGGTGATCAGGAACCAGCAGGTGAGGAGGCAGGAACCAGGAACTACAGCAGGTGAGTGGACAGGAACCAGGAACTACAGCAGGTGAGTAGACAGGAACCAGGAACTCAGAAGATGACCCAGACCGGGAGGCACAGCAGGTAGACTGGAACCACTGGGCAGCAGCAGATGAACAGGAACCAGCAGATGAGCAGACAGGAACCAGCAGATGAGCAGACAGGAACCAGGAACTGCAGCAGGTGAGTAGACAGGAACCAGGAACTCAGCAGATGACCCGGACCGGGAGGCACAGCAGGTAGACTGGAACCACTGGGCAGCAGCAGGTGAACAGGAACCAGCAGATGAGCAGACAGGAACCAGCAGATGAGCAGACAGGAACCAGCAGATGAGCAGACAGGAACCAGGAACTCAGCAGATGACCCGGACCGGGAGGCACAGCAGGTAAACTGGAACCACTAGGCAGCAGCAGGTGAACAGGAACCAGCAGATGAGCAGACAGGAACCAGCAGATGAGCAGACAGGAACCAGCAGATGAGCAGACAGGAACCAGGAACTCAGCAGATGACCCGGACCGGGAGGCACAGCAGGTAAACTGGAACCACTAGGCAGCAGCAGGTGAACAAGAGCCAAGGTCAGGCAGGATCGTCAGACAAGCCGGGGTCGGGTAAACTGGCAGGCAGCGAGGCACAAAAGGATCAGGCAATACCGAAGTCAGAAAACAGGCCGATGGTCAGGTACAGGCAGATAGCAGGAGGGTCACAGGAAGCCGGGTCAGATACAGGTAAACAAGGCAGATCAGGTCACTTGGGATAAACGCTGTAGAGCAGACAGCAGGGACTGTCTGCAAGTGAGGAGTTTAAATAGCCCTTCGGGCGTCACCTGCGGGGGCGGGAACCAGGAAGTCCAGGGCGTCTGTTCCTGACAGGGTTTCCATGACAGCATGTGGATGGCTGAGAGCGAACTTATTTCGGCGGTGCAGCAGCCGGGGCAGGGAAATTTTCCTGGTACAATCTGACGACGGTGTACCAATAGCAGATTGCCCGCAAGTACTTGGCTGTGATACACCTAATTCTACACCTTCATTCCTCTCAGTGCAGGTTTCAGAGAGGACTGAAGGTATAGTGGGGTTGGAGATCCCAGCTGATGAGGAGCAAGGAGAGGTCCGCTTTGTTCTTTGGTGTGGGTCTTTTAGGTAGGCTTGCCAACGAACTGCATGGCAGGTCGACATATGTCCGGTCAAGCATGTGGTTCCCAAGCGGCTGATGTTTTGGCCACGCGAGATACGCCTGAGACATATGTTGCAAATGGCAACAGTGCGATCTGCTGCACACGTCTTCAAAAAGGCCCACACCAAAGAACTTTTGAAATAACGCGTAGAGACAGCAGCGCCCTGCACATGCGAAGCGCTGCGGTGTGATGCAGTCGGTGTGCTGCCCTTAAGCTGGCCCCTGGAGGGCATCCTGCCTCGTTGGAGATGTGCCTCCTCCTCCTCCTCTCTCCTATCAGACACCCACGTGGAGTCAGTGACCTCATCATCCCCTCCCTCCTCATCACTGGAGGAAATCTGGCAGTATGCTGCAGCTGGGGGAACATGACTGCCAGATAGCTGTCCTTGTTGGGCACCCCCTCTCTCTGGGCTCACGTTACTACCCCCTCTCTCTGGGCTCACGTTACTGCCTTCCTCTAGCTGGGTTCCATCATCGGAGCCTTCAAAACACTGGGCACCCTCCTGGAGCATGTATCCAACACTGTGGTCAATCAGTTCAAGGGACTCCTCGGGAGGACATGGTGGGGCTAGGGAAGGAGTGACTGATGCCATTGAGCCGAGGGAAAAGGCCGCTTTGGCAGCTGCTTTGCCAGACAAAGTACCCTGAGCCTGGGTGAGAGAGGATGAGGAAGATGAGGACGGCTTGGTCATCCACTCTACCAAGTCTTGGGCATGTTGCAGCTCAACATGGCCAGGTGCCAAAAAGAAGGACAAGCGTGTCCCACAACCACGTGCTGATGAGGATGCACCGTGTCCACGACCAGCACTGTTGTCTCTAGACACAGAGCCTGCTTGCCCTCTTTTATTGCCACGTGAATGTCTGCCTCTCCTTGTTTGCCTTCCAGACATACTAATAGCCTGCAGTGAGATGTAGCTGCAGAAAGATGGGATGGATGTAAATTTATATATATATATATATATATATATATATATATATATACTGATTATAATGCAGCTATCAGAATCAACTGCCTGCTGTGGTATTAGTATGAGAAAAGCAGCAATTGTCTTCAGTTACTTTTAGGTGAACACTGTGCAGAGGACACAGTACACTAACTGAAAATACACGCAGCTCTCTGCCTGTGGTTTTATTATGAGAACACCACTAATTGTATTCAGGTAAGCTTTAGGTGAACGCTATGCAAAGCACACAGTACACTAAGTCAAACACTGCAGCTAGCACAATCACCTGCCTGCCTGTTACAGTATAGAGAATAACAGGAACGGATCTAGCTAAACTGAATACAGTGTATAAATATATATACAACACCTAGGATGCATATATATCCTCTACACACTATGACAGGAGCTAACTGACTCGCCTGCCTTCTCTATCTAACTCAATATAAATGACACTGTCTCTCTCTCTCTTTGTAAGCTCTCTCTTTAACCAACACCGCAACACACTACACAAGGCCGCCACGGAGGCAGCCTTATATAGGGTGGGGTGTGTACTAAACCCCCTGAGACATAATTGGCCAAAGCCACCCTGGCTTTGGCCAATTATGGCTCTCCGTTTTTTGTGCGCTGTGATTGGCCAAAGCATGCGGGTCATAGTGCATGCTTGGCCAATCATCAGCCAGCAATGCACTGCGATGCCGCAGTGAATTATGGGCCGTGACGCGCCACTCAAATTTTGCGCGAACGGCCCATAATGTTCGCAATTCGGCGAACAACCGAACAGGCGATGTTCGAGTCGAACATGGGTTCGACTCGAAATCGAAGCTCATCCCTACTGGTCAAGAGAGGCTGGTCTTTAGTATACAGGCATACCCCACTTTTAAGTACACAATGGGTTTTATTTACTAAAGCTGGAAAGCCCAAAATCAAGCTCATTTCTGCATAGAATCCAATGAGCTTCTAACCCCAGCTTGTTCAATTAAGCCTGGTAATAAAACCTGGAAGCTCATTGGTTTTTATGCAGAAGTGAGACAAATTTTGCGCTTTCCAGCTTTAGTAAATAAAACCCATTGTGTACTTAAAAGTGGGGTATGCCTGTAATATGTAAATCATGATAGTCAGTTATTTTAATCAGTTTTTTAATCCACTTGAGCAAGAAGGCTGCCACCTTAATCATTGCCAGAGATTAGGAAGTGTTCTGTGACTGCGGTCTGTTAAATATGTTAAAGGTTCATAAATCAGCAGTTAAATCATTGCATTGGCAACAAGCCTATCTTATTAACCTTCAAAAAAAGGGAAACATCAGGCAATGAAACAGGGACAGATTCCAGACACTCGCACAAAACTGAATTTTCCAATATAGTTTTACATACCACATTAACGAAAAATGCGTGCATGCGAAATCACAGGAGCAAAGTCCAAAATATATATTTTTAGGCTGTTATCAAGTTACCGCTCGTCTCCACTACAGTCATAATTCAAAGCTCAGCTCCTCCTTTCGTGATTTTGAGTCCAGGCAGGAAAATCTTTAACTGCAAAGAATAAATGTATCATTATGTTGTCTTACAGATGTACAGATTTTTTAAATGTCCAGTGAGCGTAATTGGAAATGTTTAGAGCTGAACTCCAGGCAAATAGTTAAATACACAGTTGAAATGCAAACATTGGAGTTGTTTTACATGCCAAAATATTTTAATTTAGTTCTATCCAGTCCTGAGATCCACACAAAAACACTTCAGCACACCTGAATTCCCACTAGTGCTTTCCACTCCTTTTCCCAGTCTGAGCTCCACTGTATAGGTGATTTCAGCCTATTGCATTAGGGTGCGCACCCCAAAGCTCAAACACACATGACTTTCTCTGCAGCCTCAGCTGCACGGGACAGGGAATGAATGGGAAGTGTTCTGTGCTGTTAATATGCTTCAGTTATGAATAAACACATAGAGTGATAGTGTTCTCTGTGTTCATTTAGAAAAGGAAGGGGTGGTAAATGACATATTGACAAGCCCAGAGGCATAGCTTGAAGCTTGTGGGCCCCGATGCAAAAGTTGACTTGGCCCCCCCACTACCACACTCCACTTCCACCATGCGTGCAGATACACTCACCGCACGGAAATATACTCAAAGCTGCTTAAGGCCGGGTTCACACTATTACGAATTGGATGCGGGATCGCCGCATCCAATTCGCAATAGCAGGAGAATGTGAATGGCTCTCTTTGGAGCCGGTTCACATATCTCTGATGCGGCTTTGGTGCGAATTTGCACAGGAGCCCTGTGCGCCTTTTGGTCCATTTTAGGTACGAATTCAGCACAAAATTTGAGCTGAAATCGGATCTGAAACGGTGAACCAGGACGCACTGGACCCCTGCTGTGAGCCGCATCGGCATTAGGTGTGAACCGAGCCAAAGAGTTTTGAGTTCCTCCTTACATCAGAAGACAGGGATCACTGCTGTAGAATCGGAAGACAGGGATCCCCCTGGCAAGTCACTTGGCAGAGCTTCTTTCCCAACCCAGCACTGTGTACAGCTCCTCCCCCCACACTACACAGGGCTGAAATCACATTCCTTTACCCTTTACACAAGTCTGTCAGCCACAATCTTCACAGGGTGTATCTGGCTTTTATGTTGCCCTTCTGACCTGTGAAATTCTCTGGTCGGAACGGCAGTGTAGTTGCAGTAGGCAGATACATCCTGTGCAGATCGTAGCTAACTGGCTGTATTGTAAAGGAATGTGATTTCAGCCCTGTGGAGGAGGAGCAGTATAGAGTGATGTAATAGAAAAGGAGATCAGCAGCTGGGCATAGCATCCAGGGCAGAGGGGGTGGTCAGGGGGCTTTGGGGGGGGCAACTTAGATCTGGGGGGCAAAGCCATGTGACACAAAATCAGGAGCCCGAAGTCCCTCAGGGGCCCCTCAGGGGGTGTTAAAGGATTTGTTTTAGCAATTTCTGAAGGTTTCTCTGTCAGTGTTGGCAGGTGTTGGGGGAAGGTCCCTCCCGGAGGTGTGTGTCTTTTCCCCAGTTGTCAGGGAAGTGGTGTAGCCAGACATCCCCAGGTGGGGGGGGGGGGTACAGAGAATCCCAGCTGGTGACTAGGAGACACTGAGTGGTTTCTTATCTCACCAGTGACATCGGTCCCATCGTGGCTACAGGACGGCACTCTCCTCCTTTTAACTCACTGAGTTTGGTTTCCATTCCATGTTGCCAGCACACAGCACAGACACTTTCCCATGCTGGGCTGTTCTCACCCCGTGCACCTCTCTAGTCAAGAAATGGTTCACAGCTTCTCCCAAGAAAATGAGAACAGAGAGGTGTGGACTGTGGAAGGCAAAATGGAAGCCCAGTAATGGAGCATGGCTGTGGGGCCCTAGGGCATTTCGAAGCTGGACTTTGTGGAGGATATGATAATAATATCACAGGGAGGCTGCAGGGGCTAGGGGCGGGGTTGCGATTGTGACCCCTGCAACCCCTTATGCTACGCCCATGGACAAGCCCTTTCCCCACTCTCCATCCTGAAACATCCCCCTCAGCAGCCGAGGAGAGAAGAGAAGGGAAGCCAACAGCACTGCAAAGGGGGGGGGGCAACACGAGGGGGCCGGGTAGTAGGGGGAGTCGGCACTGCACAGAGTGATTAGGGTGTGCTCAGGCACACCTGGCACACCCCCTGAGCATGTCTATGGGTGATTTTAAGAGGATGATATTAGGTTATATGTATGTGTTTAAATAGCTGCTCTTCAAAATAAATGCTCACCTATATCCCCCCCCCAGCCCCCCTTCCTGTCCTCCCCAGTACCACTAGCTGTGCTCCCCCCAAACCCCTCTCAGGTTGTTCATACCTCCTTCAATGGCCGCAGCCTCCCACACTGTCCAGCCCACCAGTAAAAATCTAGTACTGGGTTGCCCATGCTTGCGAGCCCAATTTCCATAGATTTTAATAGGATGCACCTGTATAGCAGTAGAAACAGCCTGCATGAATATAAGTTGCATGATGCTGACTGGTAGACTTCTAATTAACCTCCCTAGCGGTATTACCGAGTGTGGCTCAGGATTAAACGTCAGTTTTAACTTCAGTTAAAACCGCCCGCAAACAGTTTGCGGGCGGTATAGCCGCACTGTCCCATTGATTTCAATGGGCAGCAGCAGTAAAGGAGCGGTATACACACCGCTCCTTTACCACCTTAAAGATGCGACTAGCAGGACTTTTTTTCTCGTCCTGACAGCGCATCACCTCAGTGTGAAAGCACTCTGGCTTTCACATTGAGACTGCAGGGCAGGAGTTTTTCAGGCATTATTTAGGCGCTATTTTTAGCGCTAAAACGCCTGAAAAACTCCTCAGTGTGAAAGGGGTCTTAAGCCCTGCACACACGATTGGTTTTACCGATGAAAACAGTCCGATGGACTGTTTTCATCGGACGAACCGATCGTGTGTGGGCCCATCAGACTTTTTTCCATCGGTGAAAAAAAATAGAACATGTTTTACATTTTTCCGATGGAAAAAAAAACGATAGCAAATTCCGATCGTCTGTGTGCAACTCTATCGGAGAAAAAACCTACGCATGCTCAGACTGAATTAGGAGACGGGAGCGCTCGTTCTGGTAAAACTAGCGTTCGTAATGGAGATAGCACATTCGTCATGCTGTAACGGACTGAAAAGCACGAGGCTGAAAAGCGCGAATCGGCTAACACCAAACTTTTACTAACACGCAGTAACACGAAATCAGCAAAAGCAGCCCAAAGAGTGGCGCCATTGGATTTGAACTTTCCACTTATAGTGCCATCATACGTGTTGTAAGTCACGGCGTTTGGGACGGTCGGAATTTTGTCTGATGGTGTGTAGGCAAGACTGATGGAAGTCAGCTTCATCGGAATTCCGATGGAAAAATCCATCGGATTTTTTTTTTTTAACCATAAAGCTTTTATTAATGCTTAATATTAACATTTGTACAATCATACTAGCATTTGTACATAAGTATCATATAAAAGTATAACATTGTATAATTGAGTTCAATAGTAGAGTATTTTAATAATAAATCCATTGATTTGATTCCATCAGAAATCCGATCGTGTGTACAGGGCTTTAGCGGTAACCCGGAGCCACACTCGGGATTGCATCTCAGGATCCTGGTGCAGTATACTTACCTTGACACCAGGATCCTGCGATGTCCCACCGCTGTGTCCGCGGGCCCGGTGGCAAATTCAAAAAGTACACAAAACATAACACATACAGTACACTGTAATCTTACAGATTACATTACTGTATCAAATCATTTCACATCCCTTTTGTCCCTAGTGCTTTGTCTAGTGCCCTGCATGAAGTTTTATATTATATATACTGTTCTTTCTGCCTGGAAACTGGAGATTGTCCATAGAAACCAAAAAGTGTCCCTTTACGTCAAAAGCAGTTTTTATACCAGCTAGAAATCAGCGATAGTAAATTAGAACATTTGCAGAATTGAGCGATAGTGAATCGTGGGGAAATTAATTTTATTATTATTATATTATTATTTTTTCTAATTATTTATTATATTATAATTTATGATTTTGTGTTTCAAACTTTATCATACCCGGGATGTCTACTAAACGTTTGTTTGGACAGATTTAAGTGAGTTATTACTAAGAATTCCAGGCCTACAATATAAAACGCCAAATTTCTATGCAAAACAATGTACCGCTTTGAGACGCAACAATCTGACATAATCATACCGCCAGAGTGGCTACGAGAGTACAGTGGCCAGATATTCTTATGAGTTTATATGTCTTGGGTATGCTTATCCAAGAAGTGACTGACTGGGGAATAATCAAGACAGTGAAGGTGGAAAGTAATAGAGACATAAAACTATTAAAGAAAAAAGAAAAAAAAATGTAAACTGGAGCAGGGCTGTGGTGTACATAGAGAAAACATGGTGATAATGGAGGGAAGTGGAGAAGAAAAGGGCAATGAATATAATGTAAGAAGGCAAAGGAAAAAGAGGAGCAGGATAGTCTGGGGTCTGCTTGGGATGAAAGCAACTGATTCTAAAGGCAGGCAGCAAAATGGCAGCAATAAAGAGCAAAGTGCTTGCAAGCAAAGACAACAGCAGAAGAGCGTATAAAGATATGCAATGGTTATCCCCAGTGCAAAGCATCAAAAACCCGTCTGTCTAATAACTTGAAATATTAAATGATCTATAGCTTTGAAACTCCCACATATTTGCTTTATTAATGTCTGCTATTATGATGGGCTCAATGTCAGTTTCAAGTACTGCAGTACTTTACCTTTGTTGTTCAAACCTCTCTTTTATGTTACATTATATAAAGTAGCACTTCTTTTGAAATTATTCTGTTGAATGGTGTTATGTTTTTAGATTAGGGTAGGTCTTGTGCCTACATAGAGTGTGTGCCTTTGAACTTGTATGAAAACTACTTAATGACTTTATTTATGCCAAGCTTTATGATATGTTATTGCAACATTTCAACTTGTAACTAATTCTTGCCAGGATTTGTAATGGAGGTCATACAGGTGATCCATGCTTTACCAAATTATAATACACTGTACTGTATGTATATTTATATAATATTTATAATTTTTTTTGTCACATTTTTAATATACAGACTTCATTATCTTTCTTTGAAAAACTTTGCTGCCACTATGAGCCACTGGAAGCTCATCTTATTCACACAGTGAATATTTTGTGTGTTGTTGATGTACATGTGCGCCATAAAGCAAATTAAGATAACCACCAGGCATTCCAATTCTGTCCCCTACATCCCCAAACTGGAAACTAGGCTGGTTCTCATTCGGTTGGTCGCTGGCTGGTCGGTAAGTTTGAGCTTGGAAATCTCTTTATATTTGCTTGACATATGTTGCCCTTCCAGTGCTCCTTGCTACAAAGACCAGTTATAGGTGGGGGCAGTGGGCACTTTTTTGTACCTTAAATATATTGGTCAGACAATGCACTGACGCCCTTGCTGCCAAAGTGCTATGTGCTGGGTGTTCAGTGTGACCCTGTACCTTTAAGGAGGGGTGACGCCTTCCAGGCTCACCTGTCCCCTACCTATCCATTAAAAAATGCATGTGCTTCCAAGATGGAGACTTTCAGTACTTAGGGACTGCAAGAAACAGGATACCTTGGCGGGGCCTGCAGCTTGCGCATGTATTTGCAAATGTGTGCAACTAAACCCCCGTTCTTAACCACTTGATATCCACCCCATTGTAATATGACGGTCGCAGGAACCCTCCGTCCCTCTGGGCCGCCGTCATATGACGTCCTTGGCTTCCCAGCATTGTAGAGAGCGCGCGCCACCAGAGGCGCGAGCGTGCGCCCGATGCGAGTGCCCGGTGGTCGCGGTTTTCGCCGGGCACCCGCGATTGCTCATCACAGAGCAGGGACGTGGATCTGTGTGTGTAAACACACAGATCCATGTCCTGTCAGGGGAGAGGAGACCGATCCGTGTGTTCCTAGTATATAGGAACACCGATCAGTCTCTTTCCCTAGTCAGTCCCCCCTCCCCACAGTTAGAATCACTCCCTAGGTAACACAGTTAATCCCTTGATCGCCCCCTAGTGTTAACCCCTTCCCTGCCAAAGACATTTACACAGTAATTAGAGCATTTTATAGCATTGATCGCTGTATAAATGCCAATGGTCCCAAAAATGTGTCAAAAGTGTCGGATGTGTCCGCCGCAATATGGCACTCCCGATAAAAATCGCAGATCGCTGCCATAACTAGTAAAAAACACAAATATATATATATATATATATATATATATATATATATATATATATATAAATAGCAGTGTTAAAAAGTAATATGTAGTGTAAATCAAACGTGTATTCTAATATGTAAATGAATAAAATAGTGATAATATATGGTTTTTATTGCTGTTTTGTATAACTTTAATATATTTTTATTTGTTAAAATAGAGCAGTGATTAAAAAGAAAAGATTGAAATACATGCTCTGAAACTTGTGTGCCGCCCTGGGGTCAAACAATAGGCATGTTAGCTTCATCTCAGCCAGGTATGAAGGGTCATGACAGGGTCCTCTTTAGGCATATATAAGGAGGAAAGAATTGCTGTATAAAATGTTACTGTACAAAAAAAATTTAAGTTTTTTTTTTTGTTTGTTTTTTTATAGTATTGGCCAGGTTGGTCTCGAATTTAAATTTGAATTTAATCTAACAAAAACTATGTGTAAACGTTGTTATTCAGAACAAACAACCAATATCTGTGTCTATCATCAATATATATGCTACAGTTAGGGCCTCATATAAAAGGTGTGAAGGGTAAATATATCATTGATGATCATAGCAGCTCAAATGGACCTGTAGTTTTTCTACTGTAGGTTAGAAAATTAAAGGAAGAGTGTAATTGGTTACTATGAGCCATATGTACATATGTATTTATTCAGACAACGGCCATGTTTAAAGTGGTTCTAAACCTTAATTTAAAAAAATAAAAAATAAATAAATATTCTCACCTGCTCTGTGCAATGGTTTTGTAACAGCAGCCCCGATCCTTCTCTTCTGAGGTCCCCCGCCGGTGTTCCTGGCTCCTCTTCTTTGGCGAGTGCCCCCAGTATTGGAAACCCCACACTATGGGGGGGGGGGACTTATGTGGGCTTAATCTCTTAATCTCGGGCTCTGCTGCCTGCGTCTATATACAAAAACAGTGGCTTGGCTCCACCCCTCATCATGGGATTTGGTTGGAAAGAGCAGGCGGCCTTGGCTCCCGCTGCTACCAATCTGCACTGTGAGTAGGGAGTGAGCGCAGGGGGGGGGGGGGGGGGTGCTGGGGGTGAGGATCCTGGTCACAGAAGGTTTTTTACCTTAACACAGAGAATGCATTAATATAAAAAACATCTTTGCGGCCACATGTTTTTTGTTTACCTAAACTGAAAGAATATTTAAAAAATGTGTTTAAGTTTTGGCTAGAGTAGGTAAGGTAAGGTAGAGTAGGTAAGGTAAGGTAGGTAAGGGTTATCATTCTTGTTAGTTAATTGCTCGCTGTGTCCTCTTGGCAATATTACCCATTTACATCCTGAGATCTCTCAAAAGAAAGCAAATAACCCTCTTAGATAGTTGTTACTGGAACAGGTGTCCCCTTTGGAAGATTTCCCCTTACCTCTTGTTCTGGTGATAACGGTAACATTTTGGTTTTGCCATCACTTTCTACGGTATTTCAGTGGGAATGGTCACTAGGACAAATAGAGAGAATAAATCTACCAAGTGGGGACACAGATAAAAAAAAAAAAAAAACATACAGAATCTCTAACCCTTCCCCACATCTAAAACCATAAAAACGTTTTGGCTATACATGCACTTTAACATAATACAAAAAGTATATTCTACATATGGAGGAATGTTGCTGCCATTGTAGTTTTCTCTATGATGATTTATAAAGGAAATACATTTTGGTGAAAAATATTTTAGAACATTTTTTTTTGCGATAATGATACATGAATGACTATCAAATTAATTATAAAAACAGTGTTTAGAGTAGGTATGATGGACTTTACCTTAGGAAAACAATAGCTTTGAAATATGTTTCCTCTATAGCCAAAGAAGGTCCGTATTGAAAAACAAGTGGGTCTCTAGCTTCCTGGCTGAGTGGCCGGGCAGGGCATCCTGCTGTAGGGTGGAGTATGGGATTGTTATGAGAAACGCTGGCAGCGTGCCACCACACTTCTTTATTGTGAACCTTTTCATTCTTTAGTGATTCGTCAGGCAGAATAGAACAGGATGATAGGCATGAACAGAAGGCAGAGGAATGTGTATGTTCCCCTCTGGGTATACTGTATATGCTAGGTGGAATACTTTAATGATTTTTTTTTTTTTATGTGTTTATTGATTTCTAAACCACAATGAATATGATCTTTGCAGTATATTGTTGCTGCAAATGTTATATATACAATATATATAGATAGATATAGTATATATGAATATTAATTCAGTGCAATAATAGTAATGCAAATAACAACAAAATACACAGTACTCAGAGTGGTCTTGAACCCTTAAAGTGAATGTCTACGCTTTTATATATATTTTATATACAAGATTCCAGGCCTTTTTAAAAAAAACAATCTACTGAGCTGGGCAGAACCAGCGCTTGAGGGAGTGTATTCTACATTTTCACAGCTCTTGCGATTTAATATGGAGATGGAGGCAGTCATATTTGTCATTGTTTACGCAAACTCTACTTCTTGCTAGAGCATGTCCATTTTGCAAAACAGATTTGCACATAGCTTAGTTGAGGTGAATATGTGCTGACTTCAATCAACCAATCACATCTGACTTAAAATCCAGTATTTTTTTATTATCCTTGCACATAATTGGGTATTCTTTGCAAAGTACCGTAAATTTGAATTCAGCTTGCAGGCTGAACAAGAAAAATCAAATAGATTTCTCCATCCATACTAAAGAGACAGATGGGAGAATCTCCACTGCCAGCTATTGTATTTAAGCAGCCACAAAACAATGCCCATGACTGCTTTAATACCCAAACAGTGACTACATCTGATAGAATGCAGTCACTGTTTGGCCAACAGTTTTCTACCCAGCTCCTTTGATTTTTCAATTGAAGTTTTCAGGCCAGGTGGTACCGACAGGGCCTCTCACAGTTCAGATTTCTGATTGTTTAACATGAATTGGCCAAATTTGAGCAGTGTACAGTATGTTGAGCGTAACTAAAAATTCACTTTGCAAAGTGGACATTATCTTTTCCCTTAGTAAATGAACCCAAATGGCTTGAGTTTTATAGCTGCTTCCCACAATGGTAGTCTATGAGAGACATACTAATGGTTGATCTATCTCCCTCTATTGATGATCAATAATCACTTTAAGATAAATACTGCAGTAATACCTAACAAAAAGCTCTATTTACAAAGCTTTAACACAGATTAACCACTTTTCTACCAGGGGAATGTTTTAATTCTTTCAAAAAATAAATAAATGCATTTTTTGTTAAAATTTACTTTAAAACCCTATATATATATATATATATATATATATATATATATATATATATATATATATACACATTATATAACATGTATTATAAATATATATATAGGTTACCGTATATACTCGAGTATAAGCCGACCCGAATATAAGCCGAGGCACCTCATTTTACCACAAAAAATGGGAAAACGTATTGACTTGAGTATAAGCCGAGGGTGTCCATCTGCATGCCTCACTGTGCCTCACTTTGCCTCACTGTGTCCATGTGCATGCCTCACTGTGTCCATGCCTTACTGTGCCCAATCTCCCTACCTGATCTCCGGCATTGTGTGACTAGACTGACGTTTAACATGGGAGTCTATGAAAGGTGTGCCCGGCTTTGAAAAATCGGTGCTCCCCGGCCGTAGGTCCCCTGGATAACAAACTTTTCTCACTTGTAGATGAAGAGTGGGGCTACATGTGTGTCAAGATTGGGGTCCAGAGGACCTACGGCTGGCCAGGAACAGGTGCACAAATTTGAAGATGGACACAGACTCGAGTATAAGCCGAGGGGGGCATTTTCAGCACAAAAAAATGTGCTGAAAAACTCGGCTTATACTGGAGGATATACGGTATATATTTTCTGAAAGCAGAGATCCTGGAAAATAAAATGATGGCAGTTGCATTTTTTTTTTAACTTGCACAATATTTCCACAGCTATTTATCAAATATCTATTTTCAGGAATATATACACAAAAATAATATTTTATGCAAAAAAACAACAACATTATATCCATTTTTGATAAAATTTAAAGGATGGGGTTATGTCAAGTAAGTAGATACCAAACATGTTGAGTCTTAAAATTGTGTGTGCCCATGAAATTGCAAAAAACGATGGTACCCGAAATTCTCCATAGACGAACCTTTAAAAGCCTTTTTCTAGACCTAGAATGATTGCACTCATGTTTAACATTTGCAGTGCTACCTCAAATGTGTAGTGCAATTTAATTACAGTTTATATACACAAGTGTTCCCTATGCTGCACAATTGCATTGGGTGTGTACAGGGGTGACAGGGGTGCTTTTAGTTACTTATTTATTTATTTATTTTATTTTATTATTATAATTTTTTTTCAAACACATTTTTTTCATTATTTTACTTTACTGCAGTCATGGAGGGGAGGAGGTGAGATACACCTTCGGGCCCTAATAAAAGAATTCATATTATGTTGATCACATACACATTCATATGCATATCTAAAAACTATCAAACCAATAGTTCCCTTTCAAGCAAACCTTAAACTGCCATAATGCTGCACAACCACCCAAGTGAAAAGTAGGATTTCTCCTGCTTGATTTAAGATGAAAAGAGCAGAAACTCCATCCATAGACAATTTCCCATTCATGATGTTCTAATGCCAAGCTCAAAGGGTCCAGCTGCAAAAAAAACGTTCTCTATATTAAATAATGACTTGTCTACCTTTGGAGTTGTGTCTATGATGTAAAATTACCCCGTACCGGCTCTATTTTCCATAAGTAATCCACTAAGCAAATTCACTTCTGCCTTTTTCTTTTGGACAAGCAATAAAAGCTACATTTACATGGGTGATTAGCAGCATCGGCAGATTCTTCGTGCTGCGATCACAGGTGTATGCAAGCAGCTGCGGCTGGGGAGCCTGTACAAAGCAATGACAAGCTGGCAGTAGCTGTCGCTGTTTGCATATATCAGCACATCCAGCAATTACCTTTGGTCAGGGACAGATGTCTAAACCTGAACGCAACCTTCTGTGTCCAGGGTCGCTCATCCATCCCTAAAGACGGTCATACATGGATCAAAATTTGTCTGGTTCAGTAGGAAGTGGCTGAATTTCGATGCATGTATGGGCACCCTGTTTGGACAGAAGTCATGATGTCATCTATGAATTGGCTTCTATACAACCAGCTTGTCTGGTTCTTCCAGATCGCTCAGTGCTGCTGGCCAGGGCTACTGTTAGAAATCATGGGGCACTATACAGCCCACCTAAAAGAAACCCCCCCCCCAACATGTGAACAAGCCCTTAATCTTTCTTTAGGTATTCCTTTAGCCGCGTACAAACGATCGGTTTTACTGATGAAAATAGTTCGATGGATTTTTTTCATTGGACAAACCGATCGTGTATGGGCCCCATCGGTCTTTTTTCCATCGGTGTCAAAAAATAGAACATGTTTTAAATTTTTCCGATGGATAAAAAAACGATAGCAAATTCCGATCGTCTATGGGCAAGTCCATCGGTTAAAAAACCCACGCATGCTCAGAATCAAGTCGACGCATGCTCAGAAGCATTGAACTTAATTTTTCTCGGCTCATCGGAGTGTTTTACGTCACCACGTTTGGAACGCTCAGTTTTTTGACTGATGGTGTGTAGGCAAGACTGATGGAAGTCATCTTCATCGGTTTTCCGATGGAAAAATCCATTGGTTTAAAAACCATAGGAAATCTGATCGTGTGTACAGGGCTTAACTGTCCAGGAAAGGATTTCTCTGCAATTTGGAGAGACTTCCTTCCACTTTCTGCAGTGCTTTCTGGGACATGAACAGAAGAAAAACCTGGCATAGTTTTTTTATATATATATGTAGCGGCCTCACCCTCTCTCCATCTTTATCGGTTACACACCAACTCATGTCTAGGGGTTCCTGGGTTGTGAGAGTGAGATGCGCCACGGCCCATGTCCTCCCCATTGTAGTAGGGAGGTGAAGGCCACTTCCTGATGTTTCCTCGGGCCGGTGTGTTCTGTGAATGCACTGAGTCTGTAATTGCAAGCTCACCAGCCTCCCCTTTGCTTCCAGTAACTGGAGTTCACACACCGGAGAAAGGTCCAACACTTGTTTATTTGACACTCCAATACGCAAAGCACAATAAACAGTTCTTTTGCAGCAAACTGGTTGGGACCTATAACCTTGCCAACGGTGGGGCGAGCAGATCGAGGCACTTCCTAAAGTTTGAGTTCTATGCCACTGTACTATGACCAGCGGCGCCTAAGCCAATCCGGCTGTTACAGAACAGGAAGGATGGGGTCTCTTCCAGCAACCCCTATGAACAGCAATGGAGCCCTCTTCGATACGCTGTGGCCCCTATCAGGGGGATGTGTCCTCCCAAGAGAGTTCCCAGAGGCCCACTGTCACCGGGTTGGTGCTGCTCCGGGTCTCCAGTGGGTAACCTCCCCGGCCTCCTCACCTCAGGTACGAGTCCCTCCGCTCAGGGACCCTCGGACAGTCCACCCTAGCGGGACCCAGTCGAAGGTACTGGGCCCCAGGCCTCCTCGATAGTACCTCACCCCAGGCTAAAGGTGCCTGGGATGGACGCCAACATGACTCCGGACCAGGCCATGGGCACCTGGACCAGACTCCTGGATCTCCCGCACCCAGGCCTAAGGGCCCTGGGTGCGGACCGCAACCCTCCTCCTCCGAGGACCTCCTTCTCCGCAAAACAACGACGACGACCTCGTGGTCAGGGCGTCTCCCCCTTTTATCTCCTCCCTTCAACGGCCCGGCGGGTTCCCCGCCCCAGCCATACCATCTCCGGGAAGAGACCAAACAGGGAGCACTGCAGGGGATGATTCTACCTGAAGCCCGTGGGTACTACGCCACCCACAGGCAAAGGAGAATATTACATCCTCCAATCCTCCACGAAACAAAAAGGGGTCTGAATCCTAACACAATTATACACCTGGGTTACACTATTGCCCAGGTGTATCCCATCAATTTGAGGACCCCGCTACACACTCCCCCCTGTAATTTGACGCTGGTCCCCAGCGTCAGGTGCACACCCATACCTCCCATAAAGTGGTGGCATGGAGTGAAACCCCTGAAGCAATTCCTCTAAATTTTTTTCCAAGTGCCAAGACCTGCTCAGGGAATGGGGAACATATAAAACAACTTATGTCATAAAACATTTTTAACATCTGCATAATCACAACCCCTCTCCCACACTGTCTAAGAGCCACCCACTCTCAATGGTCTTGATTGACGATTCTCCTGCAGGGGAAAGAAAAAAAAACAACATCCTATCATAATTTCGTGTCATTTGGGATGAGTGGGCCCGTCAGCCGAGAGACCCACTCACTCCAACAAGCAAGGTGATGTGTGGGTGAAATATTTTCAAACATTTGTTGCGCAACACTGCCACCTGGTGACAGCGCCGCGGTCATGACACTCAACGAATCTTCGTTCTTCCAGCTTTTCCCTACTCTGCCACTATTCCCAAATGTCCTTGCCTTTGGCACATGAAGAAAAGGGGAAACACGAAAACACAACAGTCCCCAAGTCTCCAACGAGAAAAAGAAAAGCCCAAACAAAAACAAAAACAGGGCACAGTCCTGCGTGTCTGGGAATGGCTCTTCCAGAAAGTTCAAGTGCACAAAAGAAATAAACAGGAGTTCTTTTCTCCTATAAGTAAAACTTTGGATCCGGCAGGTACAGGGGTTTCAGGTGTTTGTCAAATGCCTCTATCGAATACTCGACATCTTCTCCTTCTCTTCTGCAAATGACTATCTTGTCAGCATGGATATGGCGCCCCAATTTCCATTCAGCTTTGCAGTCCTCAAACCTCTTAGACACTGCCGGCACACATTCCAGGTACCTGCGAGCATGGGGCACCTTCAACTTGTCCCACACAAACTCGTCATACCATCTTGTTCTCCAGACTTCCACCTCATACAGCAATTCCCGGGGTAGATACAGGTACTCCCACCCATATTCCCGAGCTACTTTGTGGCAAAACAGTCTCTGCAAGCGGGCCAAAGGTGGCATAGTGGCTTTCTCTCCAGTTCCAGGCAGCACAATAGCTTCTGGATGCCGAGGTGCCTTTACCAGCTCCCTGGAACTGACTTTCGGCGCTCTCACAGAAGCGCGGGGTGTCCCCACAACCAAAGTAGGTGAGGTAACAGTAGATGAGGACACAGGTGGAGGGGTAGGTTCCCTCGTAAGCTGCGGGTCTTCCACCCGAGGCGTGCTGTCTCCTGTGTACATAGGTGAATCCCGTACCGCACGGGAAGCAAGAAGTGGCACTCTATCCCAGCCCTTGCGGCTGAACAGTTCGTCTATCTCGCCATCATCTCCGCAATCAGACAGCGACTCTAGGTCGGAGGTGTCATACATCTCCGCAGGCAGATATCTACCGGTGGACACAGAATCATCTTCTCTGGGGGGTTCCACCTCCAATGGGCCCCCGACACCTCCAACCACCACCACAGTCCCAGCCCCTGGCTCATCTGACCCTTGTAGAAGACTGGGATGTCCGGGACTTCCATCTCGACCGGCGCCATCCAGGCCAGGCAAGCAGCGGGGTGAAGCTCGACCACGTCCATAGGATGCCTGTACTAGGCCAACTTTCCTCTTCGGTGGTGGGAGCAGAGAACTTGTGGCGACCGAAGCAGCATCTTCGGATTTTTCTCTGTTGGGCAGTCCATCGCCCTGGTCAGCGCGCACGGGAACCTCGACAAAGGCCTTGATCTCCCCTTCCGGAGTAGCAGTACCCGTGAGGTGATTGAGGCGAAGGGCCCGGGGTCTTGCTGTGGACGACTCAACCTCAAAAAGGAATTCTCTGCACTCCTCACATCGCCCGAATGGCTTCAGGGTGACCACCAGTCCCGAGCAGCCGGGACAGATCACACCGAGGGCCTCCGTGTCTCTGCAGGTGTACAGAGCCAACCGCCCTCGGGGCCTAAGTCTTATCCCCGTGTCTGTGATGGGGGCAGCAAAGGAAGTCATTCTCGTGGGGTGAGGAACCATAATCCACGGGGCACTTGAGGTCATCCCGACTGTTTGCTGCTCCATCATGCACTGACCCCGCGCCGGAGTCTCCACGTGTATCCCCACACTTGGCCAGACTCCTCCCATGAGCTGTACATTTTCGCGGGCTTCCTCTTGACTCCGCCCACGAACGATGTCGCCATGGGGTGCCTCGTGGCGCAGTGCGTTAACAGTCCCCACGTGCAGTACGTCACACGGCTGGACCTCTCCCTTTTTCCGCTCCTCCGCATGGGCCTTTCCCGTGTTAGGGTCATTTCCACAACTCCGAGCAGGGACGCACTTTGGCCAGTAATATGGCCGATCTGCTCGGAACTCCTCTGGGCAGCAAAGTTCAAATGTAGACATTCTCAAGTCCATCTTTAGAACACACTCTATCCCGGACTCACGAGCCCCCACGTGTAGCGGCCTCACCCTCTCTCCATCTTTATCGGTTACACACCAACTCATGTCTAGGGGTTCCTGGGTTGTGAGAGTGAGATGCGCCACGGCCCATGTCCTCCCCATTGTAGTAGGGAGGTGAAGGCCACTTCCTGATGTTTCCTCGGGCCGGTGTGTTCTGTGAATGCACTGAGTCTGTAATTGCAAGCTCACCAGCCTCCCCTTTGCTTCCAGTAACTGGAGTTCACACACCGGAGAAAGGTCCAACACTTGTTTATTTGACACTCCAATACGCAAAGCACAATAAACAGTTCTTTTGCAGCAAACTGGTTGGGACCTATAACCTTGCCAACGGTGGGGCGAGCAGATCGAGGCACTTCCTAAAGTTTGAGTTCTATGCCACTGTACTATGACCAGCGGCGCCTAAGCCAATCCGGCTGTTACAGAACAGGAAGGATGGGGTCTCTTCCAGCAACCCCTATGAACAGCAATGGAGCCCTCTTCGATACGCTGTGGCCCCTATCAGGGGGATGTGTCCTCCCAAGAGAGTTCCCAGAGGCCCACTGTCACCGGGTTGGTGCTGCTCCGGGTCTCCAGTGGGTAACCTCCCCGGCCTCCTCACCTCAGGTACGAGTCCCTCCGCTCAGGGACCCTCGGACAGTCCACCCTAGCGGGACCCAGTCGAAGGTACTGGGCCCCAGGCCTCCTCGATAGTACCTCACCCCAGGCTAAAGGTGCCTGGGATGGACGCCAACATGACTCCGGACCAGGCCATGGGCACCTGGACCAGACTCCTGGATCTCCCGCACCCAGGCCTAAGGGCCCTGGGTGCGGACCGCAACCCTCCTCCTCCGAGGACCTCCTTCTCCGCAAAACAACGATGACGACCTCGTGGTCAGGGCGTCTCCCCCTTTTATCTCCTCCCTTCAACGGCCCGGCGGGTTCCCCGCCCCAGCCATACCATCTCCGGGAAGAGACCAAACAGGGAGCACTGCAGGGGATGATTCTACCTGAAGCCCGTGGGTACTACGCCACCCACAGGCAAAGGAGAATATTACATCCTCCAATCCTCCACGAAACAAAAAGGGGTCTGAATCCTAACACAATTATACACCTGGGTTACACTATTGCCCAGGTGTATCCCATCAATTTGAGGACCCCGCTACACATATATATATATATATATATATATATATATATCTCTGTTGGGGGGGCTTTGGTGAAATATTAGGAGTCTTATCAGACCCCTAATGTCTTACTTTTGAGACACAGGAAGGACTTGAGGATATAAATTCCTCAGCTGCACTAGACAGTGAATAAGCTGGAAATACTCTGTGCTGAGCTGCTTCCTGTTCATTCACAAACTAAAGCATAATAAACACAGGTTACTATGCTACAGTAATGAATGGACACAGGAGCGATCAGTATCAATTTCTCACTGTGTTCATTCAGGAAAGGAAGGGCCGGTACATAGGACATATTTACCAGCCCCTCGCTCTCCATTCTGAAACCATTCTGTCTGTGCTCCTGCAGAAGCTGCCGGCGGGAGAGGCGAGAAGCCTGCAGAGCTGCGGGGGGGGGGCCTGGACAGTAGGGTGGTAGCGGCCCAGATAAATGAATGGACCGCACTGCAGCTTAGCCAGAGGGAGGGAGATCAGGAGAAGCCAGCAACGCTGCAGGGGGAACAGCAAGAAAAGCAATAAGGCAATACGGCCGTCCCTCCTGCTCAGCAGGTGCCCGGTCCCTCCTTTTGAACTGATGGAGGGCTGGCTGTACTGCCTTATCAGTGGCCCTGCTGCTGATGGTGAGGAAGGCTCCCCGCCACAATAGCACAGCGTGCCGATTCCCCCATCCATATCGAATGTGTGGATGGGAAAGCCAGATCATTTTTTTCATTCAGCCCACTGGTTGAATGAAAAAAATATGATGAATGTATGGGCTGCCTATCTGCAGGTAACTATTGGATGTGCAGATACATGCAAACCACCTCGGCTTCTGCCAGCCTGTCATTGCTTTGTAGAGGCCTCCCAGCCGCAGGAATCTGCTTATTTTTTCCACAGAAATCTGCTGTATGCCCCTAATTGCCCATGTGAATGTGGTCTGAATGGCTCCTAATACAGCTTCTTTCTCGGTCTGTGCTGCTGTGCAGGGCATACCATAAAGATAATATTAATGTTAAACTCAGGCACACTATCTGCATTTAAACATATATCTTTAACATTTTGTAATAAGTAGATAGGTATGTAAATTTTTTTTATAGCAGCTTGCGATTTGCTTTACATATTATTAAGTATAAAAAAGCATCGGGCTGTGTAATACCCTTAGTATTGACTCACTAATGTGCTTTTAAGCAGCATTAAAATTAATAAGGTTTTCACATGAATCTGTTTGCAACCAATACCTATGTCTCGTTGTAAAATACATTAGTAATCTGATATACCAATTAGTACATACACTTAAAGGGGTTGTAAAGGTAAAAATATTTTAACCTATAATCAATCTCTGTTAGGTACTGATATTGAAAAATGTTATCGCTTTAATTAAAATAATTTATATACCTGTGAAAATAGTGCTTGTTTATCATCCTCCTGCTTTCCTCTGTCATTTCTATCCTGTATTTCCGGGTTTGCGGTGCAAAGCGACGTCGCGGCAAGAACGGAACTACATTTCCCATTAAGCATAGCGGCATCACGCATGCGCATTGCCGTTTTTTCTTAATTTCGCCTAACGAGAACAAGCAACGTTCTTGTACACACGCCGCCGGCGCTGCTGCGTGGTAGACACGCCCACTAACCCCCAGCCCCTGTCTCTCTGTGAAACGTAGAGAGCGTCCTCACGCAGGGCTGTAGTCCAAGGGAGGGGGTGAGCACGACACTCACCACCAGGCAAAACGGCTCGCATGACAGTGACAAGTTCCATGAAGAGTAACAGGAAGTGAGGATTTCAAAGAAGAATTAGTGACATTTACACGGGAAATCGAAGGAAAGGGTAAGTGATCTAGCACTGCATTAGCTTAAAGGAAGCTAGTTAGCAAATAATAAATGTACCTTTACAACCCTTTTAATTCAAAGAGCTAAATTGACCGAAATAAGACAAACCGACTTACCTGTAATACAAGACATAAATGAAATTATATTGTGCACAAAACATAAAATTATCACCTTTTTCATAAAAAAATAAATAAGGGAGACGGCTTGGAACTGATCTCTTCTTTACTGGAAGTCACATCAAAGAATTTACGTAGGTCTTCAATTATTTCCCCTCCGCTCGCCCTTCTACTGTGCTGCTCTGAGAGCTGGAATCTCCACTAAAGATAAAAGGAATGGAAAAAGTTTAAAATTTTTAGGTGAACTTAGCCTTTAAGATAGGTACTATTTATTTCATATTAGTAACAACGAAGTATACATAAACAGCTCATACAGGTTTACAATATGTAGTGTAGCACACGGACCTTTTTCCCTTGCTTTGGCTCAATTGCAGGAAAAAAGGCACACCATACTATATGCCCGTACCCTCCTGGATGAGGAGGTTAAGCGGTGTTATGTATTTGGGTCCCACAGCTAGGTTCTTCCGTCAGTTGGTTCTCGTCTCCTAGGATATAGGGACAAGTCTCTGTATTCCCCCCAGTAATTCCAATGTCCACACCACTTTAAACTCCAACGTTGAGTTTATTTTCTCAATGTTCAGTAGATAGGAAAAGGTGGAAGAGAGACGGGACAGCAAGGTTTGGGAGGTTAGTCCAGGCACAATGGATAGCACAATCACTACTCTATCTCTGAGTAGGTTTAGCTCACCCGGATAGTCTCCTACAAGTGGATTCTAGCAGCCGAAGTGATGCTCGGACGTTTGATCAAGTTCTTTCCTAGATGCGATCGGGAGACTCTCTGCCACAGAATCTATCAGACACCAAAGCTCTTATCTTCTGGTACTTAAGGACAGGTGCCAGCAACAGCACATTACTAGGCCCTTGGTGAATAGGAGAATCCCTCCAGAGAGTTACCGGGCCCCTTCCTTCACCGTGAACTCTCACCGGTCCGTCAGAAAGGTCCTCCCCCGGCCTCCTCTTCTTAGAAGCGGGCTCCCTCGCAAGAGACACCCTGGGACTTCTCCTCCTCGAAGCGGGCTCCAGCTAAAGGTGCTGGGCCCAGTGTTGAAGATGCAGCCCCAGGACTAAAGGTGCCTGGAACTGATGCACACGTGGTCCCATGGTCTGGAGGGCCATGCGCCACGCACCAGGACATCGACTCTGGAGCGAAGACCACTCCCAGGCGGCGTCTGCCCCTTATGTATCCTCTCCCGGCATGCACAGTGGGTCGACCACACCCACCGTACCACTGCCGAGAGAGGACACCCCAAGGCACAGCACTAATACCAGTGGTTAAACCCTGACTCATTATGGCAGTGCCACCTACAGGCCACAGGGAACTGCACACCAGTATACCATCCTGGAAATAAACAGTACAACCTATAAATTGAGAATGGTCTGAGCCTAACTACTATCTCAGACCAGCCCCCTAAATTTGGGTATATAGCACCCCTAAATGGGGTGGGCGCTACAGTAGGTAAGGCACAAAGAGCGAATGCACAGAAACCCACAACAACTAATCATTAATTTAATTAATTAACTAATTTATCTTTTAGCCATTTGACCACAGTAAAGTGATATCAGTTTGGATATTATGTGTTACTGCATTTGCATTTCAGTGTTCTTTGCACTGTTTATCTGAATTCCAGTTGGTAATATAAATTATTGTTATCTGAACATCATGCAGAAAATAAGCAAAGAAATGTATGATAATATCACGTCTAATGCTGGTGCACGTCAGAGGCTCTTGTTATGGGACCTCACCCTTCAATTCTTTCAGCTTCAGTACAAAAGCTTGCTTCCTAATAATATAATTTTTATGATTTGAGGAAACCTAGGAGTTTCCTTAGTTCCCTTCAGGGACTCCAATGAGACTGGATTTATTTCAGCATGTTATATCAAGCACACTGCTATCAACATCCTGAAATGATGTGTGATTGAGTACTGACCATTCCAAGCATGATTATAATATATATCCCAAGCCATCACTGGGAGTTATAACACAAGATGACATGTACATAGAAAGTCCAAGTCCAGCCAAAACATTTTTTTAGCCCTGGATAGATTAAGAAGGATTAGAAACTCTGTGGGGAATTTATCGCTGTTCTTGATCCCACTGGTGGGATTTTCCCTTATTCTTTGTATGGTCACTGGGACAGGAAGTGAGCAGAAAATCTCCAACAGAGATAATAAAATATCATGTTCTTCAGCACAGCAGAAAAGAGTTATAATCTTGAGGTAACCAAGGCAGGAAGTGCACCTGACAGAGTTTCTAACCCTTTTCCTCTCTACACAAAAAAGGCTCATCTAGCGTTTTTGTATTTTCTTTTGAATAAAGATCAGAAGACATTAAACGTGTCAGAATTTTATTGCTATCCATGCCCCAGCTGGGGAGTTGGTATTTTATTTGCACAGTCACCCTATCACAGATAATAAGAAGTTCTGAGAGCAAACAGCATTTCTATAGTCTGAGTTCAGAATGTAAAGATTTCTATGTTTAAGGGAACATCTAGAAATGGTATATGTGCCAAAACAGTACCCGAAAAAAAGTACATTTTGCTTGAATTCCTCCTGACAAATAGCAGTGCACTTCCTGTGCTAGGTATTTCTGTGCCTTGAACCCCAGAGCTGTATATCTGAAGTTTGCGATCATCTAAGGCACTGCTGCTTCTATTATGCCTCGTACACACAACCGTTTTTTTCCGACAAGAAAACTGCTATGAGAGCTTTTCGTCGGGAATCCCGGCCGTGTGTATGCTTCATCGCAGTTTTTCCGACGGGAAAACTGTCGGACAAAAAAAGAGGGCAGGATCTCTTTTTTCCCGTCAGGAAAAAATCCTGGCGGGAAAACCGTTCGTCTGTATGGTTTTCCGACGGGCAAAAACCCGCGCATGGTCAGAATCAAGTATGAGACGGGAGCGCTCTTTCTGGTAAAACTAGCGTTCGTAATGGAGATAGCACATTCGTCATGCTTCAAATTATTGCATTGTTTAATGCAGCGCATGAAAAGCGCAAATCGTCTCTCACCAAACTTTTACTAACAGGAGGATCAGCAAAAGCAGCCCAAAGGGTGGCGCCGTTGGAATGGAACTTCCCCTTTATAATGCCGTCGTACGTGTTGTACGTCACCGCGCTTTGGACGGGCGGACTTTTGTCTGAGCATGTGTATGCAAGGCAGGCTGAGAGGAATTCTGTCGGGAAAACCGTTGGCTTATTATCCAACGGAAAACCCGCTCGTGTGTACTAGGCATTAGTCTCACAAAATGCAGATCATTCTGCTTAGGAGTACCTTTGAGTCCATTTAAAGGATAAGTTCATCTTTTCACAAAAAATAATAAATGCACATTTTTTTGCGGATCGCTGGTGCCATGCAGGTCTCCTGCAGATCTGTCACTGTATCGGTTTCCTCGTACCTCATACGAGGAAGCCGATACATGCTGACAGGAAGAATGAATGAACTACAACAGCACTGACAGCACCATGGTAGTTCACAGAAAACTACAAGCCCACAGCCGCTAAGGCTGCCAGACCTTGTAGTTTTACATTCACAGAAAGCTGTGAATGAGTGACGCAGCTGCGTGGGCGGAGCTTTACAAGGCCAATTTTTTTTTTAATTTTGACAGCTAGCGGGCAGGAGAGGATTCCCTGCTAGCTATCACAGCTGGGGAGCGGGAGGTGCGGGAGTCGGTGCATTCATAACATGTTATGTTATATGAGTGTAACATGTAACATGTTGTGAAAGGTGAACTTATCCTTTAACATTCTACCCATTTTACCCAACCTTGATGAAGGGGGATTGTGTGGCCCCTGAAATGCACTGGTTTTCTTTTGCTTGTTTTAAGCAGTTAAACAATAAAGACATTGGACTCCTAAGTCCAACTCATTTGGCGTCCTTATGATCTATTACACTTGGATTTTTCAACTTGCGTAAATGCCCCCCCCCGGGGGATCCCTGTTTTTGTGGTGATCTGCCAAATACAGGCCAACTGGGCTCAAGTAATGACTTTATCCACATTTGAAAACCTGTCAAAATCTGTGTCCAGTGCCCCTCTACTATTGTCTCTTGGACTTTAATGACTCTTCTGTCCATCAAGCCTGGGTGTTAGTCACTCCTGATGATGTGGAGGGGTTAGCTAAGGAGTTGTATATACACATATGATTCCTTAGCAAGCGACTGTGGTGCTTGTCATCGTTTTTATTCTATTTCTTTGCATTTTTTATCTACAGGCTTCATTTTAGGTAACATTTTGGCACATTTTTCATAGTGTACCTTAAAAGAGAAGTATAGTCAAACCTTTTTTTGCCCATACTTCTCTCCTGGGTCACAGTCCTGCATTCCTGTGACCCTGAATCAGATGACAGTGTGCTAAAGCCGACTGTTGGCTGACTTTTCAGAGCTAGTCCAGGCTCTGCAGGGATCCCGGATTTATTTGTTGGGATCTACCCACATGTCCAAGGGGCAGCTAGCTCAGTCTCTCAGTGCACGTCTGAGAGCCTGAGTCAGCCACTCCTGCCCCCTCCATAACCCAGTGCTCTAGTGAGCACTGGAGGAGCAGAGCAGAGTGTGGTGACTGTCAGTTACCGCTCTCTGCTCACTGAAAACCGAGAACTGAGAGATTAGCGGTCATATGATCATTCAGGTCAGCGGAGTATAAAAGTTTGTTTTTTGTAATGCCACACTTTTCCTTTAACCACTTCAGATCCGCACTATAGCCAAAAGACGGCTGCAGCGCGGACCTGAACTGCCGGGAGGACGTCCCCTGCACGTCCTCTTGTTTACTTCCGCAATGCGCGCCCTCAGCGGCGCGCATCGCGGAAGAGCTGTGCCCGCTGTGTCACACGGGTGCCGATGCGCGTACCTGGCGGCCGCAATGTCCGCCAGGTACCCGCGATCGGCTGTCACAGAGCCAGGGACGTGGATCTCTGTGTGTAAACACAGAGATCCACGTCCTGTTAGGGAGAGAGGAGACCGATGGTGTGTCCCTTGTACATAGGGACAACCATCGGTCACCTCCCCCAGTCAGTCCCCTCCCCCCACAGTTAGAACACATCTAGGGAAACACATTTAACCCCTTCCTCGCCCCCTAGTGTTAACCCCTTCCCTGCCAGTCACATTTATACAGTAATCAATGCAATTTTATAGCACTGTTCGCTGTATAAATGTGAATGGTCCGAAAATAGCGCCAAAAGTGTCCGATGTGTCCGCCATAATGTTGCAGTCCCGATAAAAATCACTGATCGCCGCCATTACTAGCAAAAAAAAATTATTAATAAAAATGCCATAAATCTATCCCTATTTTGTAGACACTATAACTTTAGCGCAAACAAATCAATAAACGCTTATTGCGATTTTTTTTTACCAAAAATATGTAGAAGAATACGTATCGAACTAAACTGAGGAAAAAAAAAATATTTTTTTAAATTGGGATATTTTTTATAGCAAAAAATTAAAAATATTGTGTTTTTTTTTTAAATTGTCATTCTTTTTTTGTTTATAGCGCAAAAAATTAAAAACGCAGAGGTGATCAAATACCACCAAAAGAAATCTCTATTTGTGGGAAAAAATGATAAAAAAGTCATTTGGGTACAGTGTTGTATGACCGCGCAATTGTCATTCAAAGTGCGTCAGCGCTGAAAGCTGAAAATTGGTCTGGGTACGAAGGGGGTTTTAGTGCCCAGTAAGCAAGTGGTTAAAGCCCCCCTCAGGCAAAATATGATTCCCTTACCGTTCATACTAAGCCCCCAACCTAATCTGCAAGTTTTTGGTTCTTTCTTGGTGAAGCAAATTATATTCACCCAGTCCAGGTCCCAAGATTTTTGGTTAATTAATCCACGGGAGAAGTTTTACTAAGAAATCAAACTGCAGTAATTGCCTCCACATTTGCCTCTATTCCATTTAGAGCTGTTACATGCATGCAGAAAGCTTCTGTAACTCGCAGTAAACTGCATCTGCCAAACCCATCCATTAATTACCTGGCATAATTAATGAAATTCACAAGTAAGCAATTATTTTAACTGACAAAAAGCCAATAGTATCTGTTTCAGCAACAAGAAACATAAATCAATATGTGCCACTTGCACTGAATTCTCTTGACATAGCATGACATCATTTAATTAATTATTCACAGGAAGCTGAGACAAAGTTTGACATCACTGTAAAGTTTTCACAGATTAGAAACTCCATAGACCATGGGTTTACTACTTGTGTGTTGGGGTCCTAAATGAGGTTCCATCACCCCAGAATCAATGTGACATTTATTGGGAACCATATTATTTCCAAGGTTTCCATCAATGGCAGACTAATGCCACGTACACACGATCGGGAATTCCGACATGAAAACCATGGATTTTTTTCCGATGGAAAGTTGGCTCAAACTTATGTTGCATACACACGGTCACACAAAATTCCGACCGTCAAGAACGCGGTGACGTACAACACTACAACGAGCCGAAAAAAATGAAGTTCAATAAATCCGAGCATGCGTCAAATTGATTCAGAGCATGCGTGTTTTTTTGCGCGTCGAAATTGCATACAGACGATCGGAAAAATTGAGAACCAGCTCTCAAATTTTTGCTGTTGGAAATTCCGACAGAAAAAGTCTGATGGAACCTACACACGGTCGGAATTTGCGACCAAAAGCTCACATCAAACTTTTCTTGTCGGAATTTCCGATTGTGCGTACACGGCATTAGAATTGAGGCTTCAGAACAATGACAGACTGAAAGCTGAGGTTAATGAAATCCTAAATTATTTTGATCCCTCAGACTCATGTTTAGGTTTAGTTCTAGTAGAAAAAATATTATTATTCAGCAAAAATTCCTCAAGTGGCTGGAAGTGACCTACAAAGATACCACTGATGGTATCCAAAACAATATGGTTTTTGTAACAACCCCCCTCTAGACCTTGTTTCCCCATCTCCAAGGGCAACCACACACATGCAATATGTTTCCAATGGTGTACTTATTATGGAGATATTCTTAAACAATAAATACAGGCATTGCTTAATGAGACTTTTTAGCCTTCTAGAAAATCTCTATCATTTTAGAAGATACCTCATGATTAATCAATCAATGATATCACAGGTCCTTCCTATTCTTTCTCGGTGGGGCAAACATTCCACTTGAACTGACCAGCGCTCACATAATGATGTAAGCATGGCTTAGTCCTGGAGTGCCAAATGCTTTGTCAATGGGCAGAATGATGCTATTTATCAATTTTCCCGAAAAATACTGGGAAGTCAGCTGAGAACATTGCTTAAGTGTAAAGTTGTAGGTAGAACTTTTTTTCTAATACAAGTGGGCGGAGCACAGCAATTAAAAAAAATAAGTGGAGTTCTGCTTTAAAGTGTATGTAAACCTGTACAATGAACATTTCCTATTTGCATCTTTTTTTTTTTCATTTTGGTATATCTGTCTGATAAGTAAAAAAAAAACTGCCCTTGCACACAGATGGGTTTCAGCATCATCTGTTGCTGTCACTGTCTTGCAACCAAGTTCATTGGTTCAGTTGACCTTCATATTTTTATTTTAATGTCATCTTAATGGAATTTTGACAGAAGATTCTTATAATCAAGGGGAAAAGAACAATGTGGTATGTAGTTCTTTACAGCAGACAACTGTCAATGTCTGACAGCTGGGTAATTGCACTATAAGATGCCAATGTCAGCTGTCAGCCACCAGTGATTGGGATGGCATCAAAGGAAAATAATTACCCTGAAAAGTCACATCTATTTCCTAAATCGAGATCTAAAGGGTAGTTGTAATCTTTGAAATTATTTTATCTATACATGTTAAAGTGTAAACAGTCATATAAATGGATTAAGTCTAATGTAAACAGTCATATAAATGGATTAAACCTTTTGTTTCCACTTATATTTTTTAATAATCTGTGTACACAGGAGCAGCCATATTAACTCAGTATGCCAGGGGCTCTGCTTTCTTTGTGCCTATACTGATTTTCTTATCATATTACAAGTAGCAGATATCACCTGGCTACACCACTCCCCCTTCATCAGGGCTCAACACAGGATAAAACTTGGATGGACTGAGAGGAAACAGTGACTTAAAGCGGAGCTCCGCCGAAAATAAAATATTAAAAGCCAGCAGCTACAGCTACAGCAGCTGCTGACTTTTAATATTAGGACACTTACCTGTCCTGGAGTCCAGCGACGTCCACAGCAGAGAACGAGCAATCGCTCGTCACTCTGCTGCCCCCACCGCCATCCTCGGTGAGGAAACCAGGAAGTGAAGCCTTGCGGCTTCACTGCCCGGTTCCCTACGGCGCATTTGCGAGTCGCGCTGCGCCGTTCTGACTGGTCCCCGTGTGTTCTGGGAGCCGAGTGTCTCCCAGAACACAACGGGTACTCTGTGGGAAGTGACGTGCTTCCCGCAGATTTCCCGCAGAGAGGACTCCCGGAAGTGGGTAAAAATACCTGTCTTAGACAGGTATCTGCACCCCCCTCCCCCCTGAAAGGTGTCAATTGTGACACCGGAGGGAGGGAGGGTTCCGATGAGCGGAAGTTCCACTTTAGGGTGAGCTCCGCTTTAATGGATCCATATTAGAACTAGTATTAAATTCTCTTCATGGAGGAACAACCAGAAAGCAGTTGCTGAGCCTCAATGGTATTGAGCCCTGATGTAGTGGAAGTGGTGTTGTCCCCGAAACACGTTGGCTGTTTTTTTATGACTTTTTTATCATCAATTAAAATTATGTTGGACTCTTTTATCTGATTTTAGTCCGATACTCCTTTCTGTATTTTTATGGCTTGAGCTACTCTTGGTGCGGGTGCCACCTCACCTGAGCTATTAAGGCCTAGTACACATGATAAGAAAATCTGAAAAAATAACTGCTTTCCAAGTGATCGTACGATAATCTGATCGTTAGTACACAGTTTTCGAAAGCCAATCACGACAGTTCGTCCGAAATTATCCAAAGGGGCAATACGAAAATGTTTCTCGTACGATACCAGATCATATGATTTTTATTTAATCAGTACAGTTTTCATCCCAAAATACAATACAAATACAATGCAATACATTACATGTGTAAATAAAGAGTTGCCGTGCTGAAGAGTAAATAATGTGAAAAAATGAAATGTTAAAAATTTATAGTCTAGCAAAGCAGTTGATAATGTTATCCATAGTGACCAAACAAGGTACAAATTCCATTGGTTGAAAACTTCCATGATGTGTATCCAATAAAAGTGGGCATAATAAATCGATGAATCAATCACCCAAGTTCACCTTCACCGAAAAATGAAAAGATTGCCTCCTTACCAGAAACAATAGACTCTAAATTATAAGAGTCAGAAGCGCTGAATATAGACCCAAAATTGGAAATCCAATACTTCTCCCCTCGTATAGTAGTAAAAGTGGTATCGTGGCCAGTAATAAGGATCACTTCATCATGATGAACATGGGGATGAATCGAAAATACCCACATAGAGTAAAACCATAAACACATTTATTAAAACAGAATAGTACTAATAATTCTCAGTGTAGCATATAAAATTCAGCATGTAAACAGAGATATTTGTTCCCGAGAACCAAACCAAATTCCTCATATGTTCAGCGTGTGTGGTGACATCACGAGCATGGACTATGACCTACGCATTTCGTCAGAATTTACGTCATTGGGAGCATCTTTTCATTTTTCTGGTGGAGGTGAACTTGGTCGATCAATTCAATGATTTATCACTCCAATTTATATTGGATGCACATCATGGAAGTTTTCAACCTGTGGAATTTATACCTTGTTTGGTCACTATGGATAACATTTTGAACTGCTTTGCTATATAGAATATACTTTTTTTCCCGTTTTTCACAATTAATTTCTTCACATTATTTATTCTTCAGTGCAACTACTCTTTTTATTATCACTTGTCATCCACAATCCATCCTATTCAGTAGTGTATTTAGGTATTGTGCTGCCCTAGGCCTGACTAAACTCGTGCACCCCCTAATTTAAATATGACCCTCCACTTCCTGTTGAGGCCACACCCCTTTCTGTTTAAGTCCCGCCCTGAAATTTTCGAGTGGGGACACTAGTTCTGAGGGCCTGGGGGGGCAATGGATTCCCTTAATTTGCATAGATTTCCTCTTACTTCTGTTTGGCTATGGGGCAGAAAGTGAAGGGAAATCTCTGCAATGGGACAGGGATGGTAAAAAATAAACTGAAAGGGGCTATAACCCCCCTTACTTATCTAAAATGAAAAAAAAAGTGTTGCCTATAGTTCTACTTTAAGCACAATTTTCTGATAATTTTATGGAGAGGACTAAGAAGATATAGCAATGCCAATGGTACAGCAGAAAACATATAGCACAGTAAGGAAGGTTTGTGGTCCAGGATGATAGGTCAGTCAAAATTAGAAGCAGCTTGCATTTAACTAACAGTGTAGCGCAAGCCGGAGGGGACTCTTTCTGTGCTACCCCCCTGCAAAGTGCTGCCCTAGGCCTGGGGCCTGTTGGCCTAGGCCAGGATACAGCGTTGATCCTATTGTGTTGTTGTCAGTACCTTGTGTGCTATACTAGCCCAATGATCTTGTTTACTACTGTCTGCAATGCATTACATCACTTCCCAATTTTTATTCTGTCGTCCGAGAATTTTTGTAACTTTAGTAACCTCTTAATTTTCGATATAGAGACGAGCATGCAAAAACAAAACAAAATGGACGATCATTTGTTCAATAATCTTATCATGTGTACCCGGCTTTAGATTGTCTGAAATTTTCCTTCATCTGACTACACTGTCTAAAGTCTGTGCTGTCTAAAAGTTCCCAGCACCTTTTCAAGTATGTTGTTCTGGAGAAAGAAAAATCAGACAGAAGTTTTAACCCTTCCACATTATATCAGACACAATGTGCTAACCATTCCACATTCTATCCATAAAGACAAAAGTTTTAAATATTACCCTTTTTTTTACTTACATTGCAGAAATACAGTACTCATTTTTTTTTTTTTTGCTTCTGCAAAATCTGTGACTAAGGGCAAACAGACAGTTATCCAGCTCATCCAATTTACATACCAATTTATGTGAAGTGGAATACTTTAACAAATGGTAATTAGTTCTCTTACTTGCAGAGAATGCTGGAACTGGGGACAAGCTAAGGACACAAAAACGTTGAAAAAAATGTTTCAGCGTGGGAATTAGTGTTTCCTGGGTACTCACATGTAACTGTTGAACAAACACTCTGTCTGCAGTATGCATTATGGGATTACTGGTTCTTTTTTCCATTACAATCCAAAGTGCTATCTACCAGTAGATTTTTTTTCTTCCCATTGTCAGTGGGAATGTACTGTACACATGCAACATTTTGATTATTTTGTGGCATCTCAAGGGGACTGCAGTAAATTAAAAATGCAGACATCTTTCTATGAGAAAATAAAGTGCATCCTTGCAGGATGTACACAAGTCTATCCGTTGTCAAAGATGTGTCATAATGATTGGCAAGGAAATGATTCAGCTGCTCAAACAGTTTTTTTTTTTTTTTTTTTACAAAGTTTTTAAAACTCTTAACACAATGGCTTCAAATAATTTTTTCTTTCCTTTGTATCCAATATATAAACAACTTTGTTGATCTGTTCTGAAAACTGGGATACCTTTCCAATGTTTCTCTCTATTTTTAGGAGTATATTAGATTTAAAACAAGCTTCTGAAGTCTGTTTGGATGCCCATTGTGTACTGCCACTATGCCACCGATGGATGTGCAAGAGCATGGAATAGATCATCAATCTCATCAACTGTCACCCGGTCCTTATTTTTTAACTTTCTTTGTTGAGATTTTGTATAAAATAAATGTTAAAATAAACAACAGCACAAGATAACATGTTTGTAAGACACAATATGTAGCACATTCCTAGATAGGTTGCTATGATGCTAGGTAAATGTAGTCATTTTTGGCTCCTCTGTAATCATTGGAGCAGCTGTTGATTTGTTTGGGCTGATCTGGATCTCACAAGCTGCAGGTTTTATTGCCCTGTCTTCTAGCAGCTTCCAGAACATCGTGGTCTGGAAGAGTCAAATAGGCAGCTTGAATATTTATTGTGCTGCAGCCAATCCCTGGGCAGGTGTGTTCAGTAGGTGGCTGGAGGGAACATGAATAGTCTATGGTCTGGAGAAGCCATGTCTTGTCCTGCTGGAGAAGTCCCCAGCCTCAGGGGCTCTGCCCCTCTAAGGCAGTTTTACTGGAGTTTGCTGATGTTTATAAAGGTCCCAGCCATGGCAGAGCTGGGGGTCTATTCCTAACCATCTTTGGAGCTAGCTAATCAGTCTCACCTAAGGACCCTTTCACAAGGACGTGTCCGTGTGCGGGCTCCACTTTGCTCAGCGGGGATCGCTCCATCGATCTCCGCTGAGCAGGCAGATGACAGGTCGGTCTCTGCACACTGTGCAGGGACCGACCTGTCAGAGCGCCGCTCTCCCCTATGGGGGATCGGATGACGATGGACCGTAGAGTCCGTTGTCATCCGATCCGCCAGACGGATGGAAAAGTAGGGTTTTCCTCCGTCTCACTTTGGTGGATCGGAGCTGGTCGGATGTCAGCGGGCATGTCACTGCTGACATCCGTGGCTCCAAAGAGGTGCATGGAGCGTCCATTCAGGTCCGCCTAAAAAACTGACAGGCGGACCTAAACGGTCCACCCGTGTAAAAGGGGCCTAAGGATCTGAAAACAAAAAACACACATTCATCAGCGCACTTTTAGCCGGGTGAAGAGAGCATGGCCAATTAAAAGTTCATGAAATGTAAGTTCATGAAATACGTTTCATAAAAAAAGTATAGTCTCTGAGGGTGGGGCCTCCTCGACAGAGTCTCACCTAAGGATCTGGTCTGGAGGACTCACTGAAGAGTAGTGGGTGGAAGGTGTGTAGCTGTCCTGTGGCATTGTGAGTATTAAGTTGTGAACAAGGCCGTCATGGCTGAAACGCGTTAACATCTGCTGTACCTACCTGTCTTTTATGGAGTATCAATAAATTTGAAAGGATCTAAAAGCATGTATGAAGTTGCGGATCATCTTCTATTAATTATTGTGAGTATTAACTCTTTCCTCCCTGAAGAGTGTCTGGTGGAAGCTAGGAACTGAGTAGTTGTCCTGAAGCATAGAGATGTCTGAAGGAATCTAAGGAGTTCAGCAATCCTGGAGAGACATTGTGAGAATAGGCCTGAGCTCAAGATCCAAGTGACTGAGTGCTGTTTTGAAGGATAAGTGCCAGCAGTAGCTCTTTCTGAGACAGCTCCTTTAGGATCTCAGTTCTGACCATTCCTATTAACCCTTGGCATAAAGACTGTTCATAGAAGCCTAGCCTAGACAAAAGTGTTTCCTGTTGCAATTCAGTGTGCTTAAGTATAACATACCACCCTCATCCCTCTCCCATCCCAAGTGCTACAAGCAAAAACACAACCCTTAGACTGTTTATTGGAGCCAGAGTGAATGGACTGTTGCTTGTGTGACTCATGGCCTCTGCACGGTCTGGGAAAGAACCAGTTAAATCAGTGCCTCCTATAGATGAAGGGCTGCAAATACAAAAAGTGCATTGTGAATGCAAATTGGTACAAAAGATTGTGATATACTTTAAAAAAACACCTTTTTACTCAGTAAGGAAAGAGTCTGATATTCTAGTTCTTGTACACAAAGACCTTCTGGTCCTTTTCCTGTTTTAGTGACATTATATTATTGTATTTCTATTTTGTTTTATTTTGTGATTTCCTCAAACTGTATAATGCAAAAGAGCTGACAGGAACAAGACAGAAGCATTCTTCCTTTCATAGTTTTGCTGCCGTTCCAAAGTAATCAGAAGTGAACTCTGTCCCTGACTTACCTGACTCCATAGCATTAGGCCCGGTTCACATAGGGGCGACTCGTCAGGCGACTCGGTCGCCTGACGAGTCGCGTCCCGCTCTGTTGAATGGAACCGTTCTAATAGGAGCGACTCCAGTCGCTCCGACTTAGAAAAAGGTTCCTGTACTACTTTTGGGGGCGACTCGGGACGACTTGCATTGACTTCTATACAGAAGTCATTATGCAAATCGCCTGAACCGGGCGTCTCAAGTCGTCTTGAGATCGCGTCGCGGCAGTCGCCCCCAAAGTCCTGCCGCCCCTGTGTGAACCGGGCTTAAAGCTGCATGGACACTGTTGACACCTATTCATACTAACATCACCCAATGAAATCAGCATTAAAAAGACCTTGCCACCAACTTACAAAATTGCAGGTAAACGCACAGAAAAGTCGAGTAATTTAATGTTACCTTGTAGTGTTTATCCTTCCCATAAATAATTTTTATTAATTTGCAATGTAACATTGTACTTTAGAACATTTGTAGAAGTCAGTTGCCTAGAACAGCCCTCTCCCTCTGTGCACATCATATCCTTCTCCTCTTTTGGGAATGTCTAATTGCTGTCTGTACTGGCCCAGCTCCTTTTCCCATCCCTTCACCTCCCTAACTAAACTTGTATGCAGGGGGAAGTGATGGAGAATATTATAGAGTCACTTGACAGCTCTGAGTTTGCTGGGGCTGCTGACATCACATCCAAGATGGCAGCACAGAGTAGCAGCCTGGGGCTACTTAGAGCCCCAGACTGCTACTAGATCTAAAGGGCTTTTAGCTGTCTACACAAGGAAGGCTATTACACATGTAGCACACGGATCCCTTCCTTGCTTACCTCCGCTAGCAGGTGGGACACACCATGCCACATGCCCAGTGTCCTCCTTGTTGAAGAGGGTGAGCGGTGTTATCCGATTTGGGTCCTGCAGCGAGTTACCTCCTTCCGTTGGTTCTCTTCCCTAGAGTGTAGGGAAGAGTCTATTCTCTCTCTTTATTTCAAGAAGGCCATTGTCCAGACAGTATTAAACCCAATAAAAAAAGGTTTATTTTGCTTGCTTGATAACTTGACAGGATAGTTGGAGATAGAGAAAAATGAACAGGGAGGTAAGTTCAGGCACGCAGCACTTAACTAACAATCATCGCCACTCAGGCTTGAGTGGGATTTGCTCACCCGGATAGTCCCCTCTCACGGTCCTAGCAGCCGGTGTGGAGCACGGAACATTCCCTTGTAATTTCCTAAGGATACGATCAAGGGACAGCTTCCAAATCTTGAACTTCCCAGCACTTGTAATATCTAAGTCCTTAGGTGCCAATGGGGCACATTACAAGGCTTATGGCGGATTATGGACTCCTTCCCTCTGATAGGTAACCAGGCCTCTCCCGAGACAGTGACTTCCATCACCGATCCCCTTGGATAGGTCCTCCCCTGGTTTCCTCTACTTCAGAGCGGGTTACCCCTACTTGAGCACCCAGGGACTCCTCTTCTAATGTAGGCCTCAGCTAAAGGTGCTGGGCCTACCTGGAATGATGCAGCCTTGGGCTAAAGGTGCCCGGGACTGAATACACATGCACGTACCCCTGGCCATGAGGGCCACCGAAGGAGGGGTACGTGCCTAGGACCAAGGGGTCCTCTGGATCACCTCCGAACTCCCCACCTAATGGCGTCTGCCCCTTAAGTACCCTCTCCCGGCATGCACAGCGGGTAGACCATGCCCACTGAACGGCCACCGAGAGAGGACACCCAATAGCGCTGCAGCGCTACCCGTGGTTCAACCCGAGCCCGGGGCAACAGTGCCACCCACAGGCCACAGGGAACTGCACTGCCAGGTAACATTACCTTAGAGCAGAAGCCAGTTTGAAGAATTCAACAGCCTGAGCCCAACTATTAGCTCAGGCTACCCTCTAAATTTAGCCATAGCCACCCCTATTATTGGGGGGTCCGCTACACAGATAAATAACATGCTAAAAAATGTTAATACTGATTTCCAGCTTTGCTTTAACTTTAGCTACAGTGGTGAAAATAATTATTTGATCCCCTGCAGATTTTTTAAGTTTGCCTATTTACAAAGAAATGAAGGGTCTATAATTTTTTATCATAGGTGGATTTTAAATAATGGAGACAGCATATCAACCAAAAAGTCAGAAAAAAACACATGATGCAAATGTTATAAAGTGAGTTGCAGTTCAGTGAGTAAAATAAGTATTTCATCCCCAATCAACAACAATTCTGGCTCCCACAGACTGGCTACATTTTATGCTCATTTGGTAAACAGATTAGTCCTGTCAATTTAGGGAGGTGCTCCTAACGACAACTCCGGCCCAAATTAGCTATTTTTTGCTGGGTGAAATATATAAACTCTATGTAGCCTTAGCTGCAAACAGTATACGCTATATGTCCCAGGCGTGAGACTAGACCAGGGATATGAAATTAGCGGACCTCCAGCTGTTGCAAAACCACAAGTCCCATCATGCCTCTGCCTCTGGGTGTCATGCTTGTGGCTGTCAGAGTCTTGCTATGCCTCATGGGACTTGTAGTTCTGCAACAGCTGGAGGTCCACTAATTGCATATCCCTGGACTAGACCTTCCCATCTCACACCCGGAACAAAATAGTGTTGAGCTGAGCAGCACTCAACCATTCATAGGCAGCTTTGTATTCCATGAATGATTGCAAATCTTCCTCCTATTGAATGAGTCAGAGATTGTGACATCACCTGACTTCCTCTCCGCCTCAGCCAATCAGAGAAAGCTTTGTATTCATTCATAGTGCAGCTCAACTTTAGTATATTTTGTGCAGGTGTGGACCGGACAGTCTTGTCTTAGGGCCCAGAACACAAGGCTGTATACTATATGTAACTGGGGCTACATACAGTCAATACAGTATGCCATGTGGGCGCACAATAGTGTAGGTACATATGTTACTTGGGCCAGCTTGGTCTAAACGAACTAGGTAAAGTGACAGTAAAGCTGGAAATCAGCTTTAAATGCACATATAATCTTATGAGAAGATTTTCCTTTAAAAAGAATGGTCTGACGATATGGTCTTTTGGAGCTAAAAATTAAGTAAATACATTACCCTGTTAACAGCACCTATGTGAAATCTGTCTCAGTCTACTAAATATAATTAGCTATTGTTATGCATTATTTATAAACATAATAAAATGCACATACTGTATATAGATAATAAACATAAAATTGTGTATATATCACATGCTGAAGGTTTAAAGTCTATATTTAAAGCTACAAGTCTTCAGAAATGTAGTAAGGAGGGGTTGGATGAAATCCATATAGGGAACGAAGCACAACAGTACCTTGATCACCCCCATTTGCAGGGCGTTGTTCATAACAATAAAGTTGGCACATAGCTGATCGAAAGAATCTTGGCGGGCATACTAGATCGGCTCTGTGCCAGTTTTCAGAATTGTGAACAACTTTATATTTGTGTACAACACCCTGCAACTGGGGGCATTCAAGGCACCGCCACACTACGCTCCATATATGAGTTTTATTCACCATGCCTTGCTACCTTTATGAAGATTTGGAAATGTAAATATTGATTTTCAAGCTTCATTATGTGATATGCATTCTATAGAGTGCCTAGGCAATGTATAAAATGGCAAATTCTCCACATTGCCTGTAATTTACTGTAAATATTACAGACAATGTATGAAATTCGCCATTTCATACACTGCAATATTTTTGTTCATTATTTATTCTTATAAATAAATGTATCCAATTTTCTATATCTATTAAAACTTCTGGATGTCCAAGCACATGTTCTTGGTAAGATTTTCTCTTAAAACTGAAATAAGTCATATATAAAAACACCAATGACTGCTGAATTTGACTTGATATCAGCCTCTTTTTCTTCCCTGTACTGTAGAACTGCTGCATTGCTCAGGTGCTGAGTGCTGACAAGGATCCTGCTGACAGTTCATTAATGTTCTTTTTTTTTTATCCAATTTCTTACAATCGTTTGAATGTGCAGTTACATGCGAACAGCCTTTGCGCTTTGTATGGGCTGCTGTCTGCAACTGAATTTAAACTCCTTTGCATCCCTGCTGCAAATAAATGCTGATTTTCTTGGCATACAGCCCCAATCAACTGTGTGAATAAGACTATATATATATATATATATATATACAGGTCCTTCTCAAAAAATTAGCATATTGTGATAAAGTTCATTATTTTCTGTAAATGTACTGATAAACATTAGACTTTCATATATTTTAGATTCATTACACACAACTGAAGTAGTTCAAGCCTTTTCTTGTTTTAATATTGATGATTTTGGCATACAGCTCATGAAAACCCAAAAATCTTATCTCAAAAAATTAGCATATTTCATCCGACCAATAAAAGAAAAGTGTTTTTAATACAAAAAAAGTCAACCTTCAAATAATTATGTTCAGTTATGCACTCAATACTTGGTCGGGAATCCTTTTGCAGAAATGACTGCTTCAATGCGGCGTGGCATGGAGGCAACCAGACTGTGGCACTGCTGAGGTGTTATGGAGGCCCAGGATGCTTCGATAGCGGCCTTAAGCTCATCCAGAGTGTTGGGTCTTGCGTCTCTCAACTTTCTCTTCCCAATATCCCACAGATTCTCTATGGGGTTCAGGTCAGGAGAGTTGGCAGGCCAATTGAGCACAGTAATACCATGGTCAGTAAACCATTTACCAGTGGTTTTGGCACTGTGAGCAGGTGCCAGGTCGTGCTGAAAAATGAAATCTTCATCTCCATAAAGCTTTTCAGCAGATGGAAGCATGAAGTGCTCCAAAATCTCCTGATAGCTAGCTGCATTGACCCTGCCCTTGATAAACACAGTGGACCAACACCAGCAGCTGACATGGCACCCCAGACCATCACTGACTGTGGGTACTTGACACTGGACTTCAGGCATTTTGGCATTTCCCTCTCCCCAGTCTTCCTCCAGACTCTGGCACCTTGATTTCCGAATGACATGCAAAATTTGCTTTCATCTGAAAAAAGTACTTTGGACCACTGAGCAACAGTCCAGTGCTGCTTCTCTGTAGCCCAGGTCAGGCGCTTCTGCCGCTGTTTGTGGTTCAAAAGTGGCTTGACCTGGGGAATGCGGCACCTGTAGCCCATTTCCTGCACACGCCTGTTCACGGTGGCTCTGGATGTTTCTACTCCAGACTCAGTCCACTGCTTCCGCAGGTCCTCCAAGGTCTGGAATCGGTCCTTCTCCACAATCTTCTTCAGGGTCCGGTCACCTCTTCTCGTTGTGCAGCGTTTTCTGCCACACTTTTTACTTCCCACAGACTTCCCACTGAGGTGCCTTGATACAGCACTCTGGGAACAGCCTATTCGTTCAGAAATTTCTTTCTGTGTCTTACCCTCTTGCTTGAGGGTGTCAATGATGGCCTTCTGGACAGCAGTCAGGTCGGAAGTCTTACCCATGATTGCGGTTTTGAGTAATGAACCAGGCTGGGAGTTTTTAAAAGCCTCAGGAATCTTTTGCAGGTGTTTAGAGTTAATTAGTTGATTCAGATGATTAGGTTAATAGCTCGTTTAGAGAACCTTTTCATGATATGCTAATTTTTTGAGATAGGATTTTTGGGTTTTCATGAGCTGTATGCCAAAATCATCAATAATAAAACAAGAAAAGGCTTGAACTACTTCAGTTGTGTGTAATGAATCTAAAATATATGAAAGTCTAATGTTTATCAGTACATTACAGAAAATAATGAACTTTATCACAATATGCTAATTTTTAGAGAAGGACCTGTATGTATATTTCGTCCTCTCTGAGTGCACTGCGGCCTGATTAATACACAATGGGGGTTACAAATTACTAAGTGCTGAGACCAACAAGAGGTTGTGACCCCACCCAGAGGCAGTGTGTAAGATTGCTGAATATGGTGTATAAGGTTACATAAAATGTGTTGCCTTGGTATGGGAAGACTGTCTTATACATTTCTTGGAATGTGTCTATAACAGCAACAGTGGCTTGTTTATCAGATAGGAATTCAGTACAAGTGGTCTGTGGCTCTTTGCCAAAATCTGTATATAGATAATTTCAAATAGTCATTGGTCAGGCAAAGACTATGTCCACCTCTCTGACCATGTTTCATATTACACTCTTTTTTAGGATGAAACATGAAATATGGCCATTGGTTAAGAGCGCTGATTGGGAGTCAGTTGGCTGCTGGTTTTCCTGTCGGACCGACTCCTATACACATGGGCAGAATGTCGGTTTTTATTGAACTGGCCGATGTCTCCCGGCTTTTGGCCCATGTGTATGGGGCTTTAAATCAGAGAGGTCCAGGACATAACATTGTCCTTTTTCTAAATGGTAGTGTTGGAGGATTGCTGGGATAATTTTGAATCAGTGGAAAAAAAGCTATTAGGTAATTTATGGGACTAAAGGATAGAGAGGTCCCGGATATATAACGGTGTCTTGTCTCAAGGTGGTAGAGTTGGAGGAGACCTCTTTATCACCCAATCCACAGAATAGAAATGATCCCAGCACTCCTCCAACACCACCATCTTGAGACAAGACACCGTAATGTCCTGGACCTCTCTATAATTTACAATGCCGAAACAAGGTCATCCAGTGCCTAGGGCAAAGATGCCAAACCGCCCCTGTTCATGGTGTGCAAAACTTAGGGGATCCTCCACTCAACAGTCACCAGCTTGTCAAAATCACTGCCACTGTCACTACTACTGTCAGCCTTGTAACAGAAAGAAAGCGCCCCCATCCCTACAGTAAACCCTTGCGCCCAGGGCAGCCACCTCTCTCACCCACCCCTTGTCCCGGCCCTGATCCTTTAGTCCCATAAATTACCTAATAGCTTTTTTTATGCTTATGCTCATTGTGGAGGAATGTTCTGCCATTGTCACTGTCAAGAAGCCCGCCCTAAGCAATAACATACAACCAGCACTGGAGCGTATGCATTTTAAAAACGCAGCAGCACCATGCGATTTCCCTGTGGTTCCTGGCACCTACAAACGCGCTGCATTTTTAGATGCATGGGGGTGCCATTAAGAATGAATAGCAACCCAGCGCATTTTTAAAGAGCAATGTGTTTTGACTGCGGGTGGTTGCAGGTGCGGGGATCACTGTGATTCCTGCATTCGCAATCACCTGCAATAGTGTAAACCTAGCCTTAGAAAATGTGTTCATTTTCAACTTGTATTTTCCTTCAAATACCAGGAAACGGATAGCAATGATTTTGTACAGAAGTCACATAAAATAATATAGAGTCTAAAAATGAGTAACCCCCCTCCTAAATTGACACTTATTTAAATTGATGGCAGCCCTTTTAGCCCAGCCACCTATTCAGTATGGATAATGGATTGGAGTCCAAGCTTACTGTAAGCAGGGTCCAGGTCATTTCTACTGTTCCTGTCTGTGTCCTTCTCCTTTATGGGTACATAAAAAGTTGTCAATAGTCAAGTTTCTGTAAAGGCTATTTCAAAGTTTAAGATATGTTTGCTGTTTAAAGTGCACCTGTCCTGTAATATCAAGATTAAAATGCTTGTAAACACACAAATATGACAGTTTATGAGCCTTAAAGTGGTTGTAAATCTCAAACAGGAAATATGAGCAACACATATTCCTGTATAGTGTGTACTTGTTTCAATTAAGAGCACTAAGTGCAGTGGTGGCTGGTGCTCCATTTTTTTTGGGGGGTCGGCAAACAAACTGTCATTATTTATGGATCATCACTTCAAGCATTCTTGTGAACTTTGAATTTGTATGGGTACACTATTGGTGGCCCCGCTGTGGACACTTTTTTCATACTAGGTATAATAGTGTAAATTTTGCTGTCCCCTCAAAATAACCCAACACACAGCCAATAATGTCTAAACCACTGACAACAAAAGTGAGTACACCCCTAAGTGAAAATGTCCAAATTGGGCCCAATTAGCCATTTTGCCTCCCCGGTGTCATGTGACTCGTTAGTGTTATAAGGTGTGAATAGGGAGCAGGTGTGTTAAATTTGGTGTTATTGCTCTCACTCTCTCATACTGGTCATTGGAAGTTCAACATGGCACCTTATGGCAAAAAACTCTCTGAGGATCGAAAAAAAAAAGAATTGTTGCTCTACATAAAGATGGCTTAGGCCAGGGGTCACCAAACTTTCCAAGCAAAGGGCCAGTTTACTGTCCTTCAGGCTTTAGGGGGCCGGACTGTGACCAGTTGGTATAGAAAATACCCCGGCATCAGCGCCCCCATCATCAGTTTAAAATAGGATGAATGGTGCCCCTATTGTTGATATCAATGAGGAGGCTAGTAGCCCATTGATGGTGTCAGTAGGGAAAATGGTGCCCCTTCAATGATATCAGTTGTTGGAATAGTGCCCCAAGGGCCAGATAAGGGCATGCAAAGGGCCACATCCGACCCCCGGGCCGCAGTTTGGAGACCACTGGCCTAGGCTATAAGAAGATTGCCAAGACCCTGAAACTAAGCTGCAGCACGATGGCGAAGACCATACAGCGGTTTAACAGGACAGGTTCCACTTAGAACAGGCCTCGCCATGGTCAACAAAAGAAGTTGAGTGCACGTGCTCAGCGTCATATCCAAAGGTTGTCTTTGGGAAATAGACACATGAGTGCTGCCAGCATTGCTGCAGAGGTTGGAGGGTTGGGGGGTCAGCCTGTCAGTGCTCAGTCCATACACCGCACACTGCATCAAATTGGTCTGCATGGCTGTTGTCCCAGAAGGAAGCCTCTTTTAAAGATGATGCACAAGAAAGCTTGCAAACAGTTTGCTGAAGACAAGCAGACTAAGGACATGGATTACTGGAACCATGTCCTGTGGTCTGATGAGACCAAGATAAACTTATTTGGTTCAGATGGTGTCAAGTGTGTGTGGCGGCAACCAGGTGAGGAGTACAAAGACAAGTGTGTCTTTCCTACAGTCAAGCATGGTGGTGGGGGTGTCATGGTCTGGGGCTGCATGAGTGCTGCTGGCACTGGGGAGCTACAGTTCATTGAGGGAACCATGAATGCAAACATGTACTGTGACATACTGAAGCAGAGCATGATCCCCTCCCTTCGGAGACTGGGCCGCAGGGCAATATCCAACATGATAACGACCCCAAACACACTTTCAAGACGACCACTGCCTTGCTAAAGAAGCTGAGGGTAAAGGGGATGGACTGGCCAAGCATGTCTCCAGACCTAAACCCTATTGAGCATCTGTGGGGAATCCTTAAACGGAAGGTGGAGGAGTGCAAGGTCTCTAACATCCACCAGCTACTTGATGTCGTCATTGAGGTGTGGAAGAGGACTCCAGTGGCAACCTGTGAAGCTCTAGTGAATTCAACGCCCAAGGGGGTTAAGGTAGTGCTGGAAAATAATGGTGGCCACACAAAATATACAGGAACAGATCCTCTCCATTTTGCTCTTGCAACCACTGAAAGCCGGCTTCTCCTCCCATCTTTCCCTCTCACCAGCATTCAGGTTCATTATGCTATTTAAAATAAAAAATGTGGTCTGCGACAGTTACCAAATCACTTAAATGGCCCTCGCTCTTCAAAAGCTTGAGCACCCCAGCTCTACAGAAATACACCACACTTTTAAAATGTACTGCATTCGAGGATCAAAAGGGAAGTTTTCTCTAGGATTTAGGCCAGCCTTTCTCAACATGTTTATCGCACAGGAACTCTTAAAATGTTTTTTCAGGTCGCAGGGAACCCCTGCAAAAAATAATTCTTTGGGGGTCAGTGTGAGGAATTGTCATGACTAGGGATGAGCCGAACACCCCCCTGTTCGGTTCGCACCAGAACATGCAAACAGGCAAAAAAATTGTTCGAACACGCCAACACCGTTAAAGTTTATGAGACACGAACATGAAAAATCAAAAGTGCTAATTTTAAAGGTCATCCCTAGTCATGACCTTGCAGTAATACTTTCATGACCTGTCTGTCTCTTACCTGGTCTGTGTATCAGCCTTAGGGCTTGCTCTCTCACACCTGCATGGTTAAGTAATCTTCCCTCAGTGTGACTCCACCCTAGCCTCAACAGGAACCACTATTTAACACTGTGTTCTCCAAGTCGGCCTTGCCTTGCAATATTGTGTGTTTGGTTTCCTGTTTCCTGCTTGCTCTTTGTCTCTGTTACCAATCTTGGCGTGTTCCCGACTATCCCTGCCTGCTTGTGGCCCTGACCTTTGACGCGTTCTTAACTATCCCTGCCTGCGTGTGACCCTGACCTTTGGCTTGTTCTCCGTTTACCTTGTCTGCTAGTCGCCTTGACCTTTAGCTTATCCTTTTATAGCCTACCGTGAGCGTGAGCTGGGAGACCCTGGGGGCCGCGACCTGGAGTCAGCTGCAGCGTAGTCCATCCTCACCACTAGAGGCTCTGGTGAACACCTGCTCTCTCTTAGACTCCGCACCCTGGGGAATCTTATGTTCTAGCTCCCTGTGGGATCTGTGTTGGTGCCAGAGTGGACCTGCCTTCCTTTACCACCCAGGGTTCCATCCGCAGCAGTCAGCCATAGGGTCCACTACCATAGCGGTGCACTCCTGACCCTAACGGTGTGCATCTGTCACCTGGCCTCAGGTGACCTGACAAGAATGTCCTACTTTCAGTGGCAGTCAGAATGCTTAACATTAGAAACAGCTAAAAAATATCAGTGGTGTCATGCTGCTGGCTCTGATAAGAAGGTCTGACCCCAAAACTACATAGGCACCATCAGATGGGAGGTTAATCAGCCACAGCTCAAGAGATCATTAGCAACCTCTGGAGGAAGCCTTGGGTTCCATGGAATCCTGGTTGAGAATAGTTGTTCTAGGGCTATACCATGTCAGACACTATAGATACACTTTTTTTCTCTTGACACAAAATCTTTGAAAGCTAAATAAATCATAGCCCAGTCCTGCGATGGAACTGAGTGCACTTTGCCCATCTGAATGGCTATTCTTAGGCCCCATGCACTTGGGACGCTGTTAGGAGTCAGTCCATTAGCTGGTTAGATCTTTGGTTGGTATGTCACAAAGACATAAAGGGGATTATCAACACAGCATTATCATCATTGTTATTACTCCTATGCTGTATAGCACAAACACTTTTCTCAGAATTTTACAGTTAAATAAAATAATGAAATTATGCATGCGAGAAAAGTCCAAAGAAATAAATTCTTTATAAAAGCCAGACTTTGCCCAGTGTTACCATCTTGTGTGGGCCACCTGACCTCATGTACCATTTTACATAGATACATTCATTACCAGGACCTCGTAACTGACTGACTACACTGTAAATGTTTCCAGAACTTGGCAATATTCTTTTAAATACCTCAAAATGCTTACTGATATTCAGTATGTAATGCTGTTCATTACAACAATTACTTTAAGAGGCTGAAGTATCCCTTGAACCCATCAGAAGAACACCAGCTATCTACTTTTTTTGAGCAGTGATTGATTAAAAAATGAAAAGACTTAAAAGCGAGATAATGAGTTTTTGTTTTTTCACGAGTTCCGTTCTTTATCTGATGTACAGTAACATGACAATGAATCATGCCGTAGGATATTTTTGCATGGCCTTGTTTTTCTCACCAGCTGCTGGATGGCTGGTCTAGTTAAATAAACCTACAGTTCAAAACTGAAATGACTGAAAATGCTGCCTTGGGAGCCCATTCAATGACATCTGCACAGGAAACATTGTCAGAAGATGCTCCCGGAATACAGTAAAATGAACACTCTAAAGCTGGCCATACATTACTTAATTTTCTTGTTTAATTTCCTTTAGATTTACCTTCAACTATGTAGTGCAAGGGCCTGGCTGATTGCATACAAATTGAAAGTTTTATTTAGGTTTGACCTCATATTATATGGTTTTAGTAAATCTAAAGGAACATTGTGTAAGAAAATTGTATAATGTATGGACACATATGAGAGCTGTTTTATCTGCCAAAGAATATTTATGTCTGTCTACCCAGTCCTGAGATTTACAGCCTTGTGACCTTCTTTTCCCTGTTGAATCTAAAACGGGAATAAACCCAAAAGCATTTTTTTGTGGTTGCATTCATTTTCTTTTTTAGGCTTTTTTTATTTCCACCTGGTGATTCTGCCAGTATGTCTGTTGGTTTTTGACAGGACAGAACTTACAGATGTAGCAGTGAGAGGGTTGTGACTAGCCATTTAACACTAACGGGGTGCGTACAATGATCAGCTTTCATTTATGTATGTAAAACTTTTATCCCAAAAGAAACAAAACAGATTCTGTAACAAAGTACTAGCTGGGGTTTGGCTCAATTTTTTTATAGCGTATCTAAATCTGTTAGTACGTCTAACACTTCCCTCCCCTCAGATTGACAATGCTGCTGTCCAAAGGTGCCTCCGATGCTCCTTCATCCAGATTGGGGGAACTCTAATACAGGAGGTGTGTTACTGGTCAGATCACCAGGTGAAAACTGAGGGACAAAAAGACACAAAAACAAACTGATGCAGCCACCACATCTAATGATTGGTAGGCTGCAATATATTACGTTTTTGGTATTAGGTTTAATGCCGCTTTAACAACACAGGCTTTCAACCAGACAGTGAAGTAGCAGCAGCGGACTGATGAGGTCATCTCTCTTCTCTCTCCACCTATCAGTCTGTGACTTTTCAGCACATGCTCATGTAGCAGTCCCTGATTGGCCTGTCAGTGCAGCTATCCTTATGTACAGCAGATTACAAGGAGCTGAAATCAGTTACAATGTTGGTGACTGATTAGATCCCTTCTAAGGAGTTTCACATACCTAGTGGAAGAGCCTAATAAGAGGAAGGCCTCTCTTACACCTCTGAGTCAGGGCCCCTGATAGAGTAGACAGTAGGGATGAGCTTCGTGTTCGAGTCGAACATACGTTCGACTCGAACATCGGCTGTTCGATCGTTCGACGAAGATCGAACGATTTGGGCCGTTCGCGCCAAATTCGAGTGACGCGAACGGCCCACAATGCACTACGCCATCGCAGTGTCATCCAGGCGCTGTGATTGGCCAAGCATGCACTGTGACCCCGCATGCTTGGCCAATCACAGCGCCGGCAGCGAGGAGAGCAATGATTGGCCACAGGCAGGATGCCTGTGGCCAATTATTGCTGAGGGTGTTTAGTACACGCCCCACACTATAAAAGGCCGCCAGCACGGCGGCCTAGTGTAGTGTGTTCCGGAGCAGGGATAGAGCAGCATAGGCAGGGACAGTGACTGTTATTTCTTTCTTGCTTAACCTGGATTCCTTTAGTTTAGGGAAAGAGAAGGATAGGTAGGGAGAGTGTCAGTGTGTTTTGTGCTTGTGCTATAGTGTGCTTAAAAAAAACATTTATTCTAGGGACAGAAAACTGTAGGTAGGGACAGTGTCAGTTTCTTTCACTCTGCAAGTCCTTGTTTCCAGGGACCTGGAAGGACAGTGAGTGAATTGTCCTTGTGCTATATTGTGCTTAAAAAAACATTTTTTCTAGGGACAGAAAACTGTAGGTAGGGAGAGTGTCAGTTTCTTTCACTCTGCAAGTCCTTGTTTCCAGGGACCTGGAAGGACAGTGACTGAATTGTCCTTGTGCTATATTGTGATTAAAAAAAACATTTATTCTAGGGACAGAAAACTGTAGGTAGGGAGAGTGTCAGTTTATTTCACTCTGCAAGTCCTTGTTTCCAGGGACCTGGAAGGACAGTGACTGAATTGTCCTTGTGCTATATTGTGATTAAAAAAAACATTTATTCTAGGGACAGAAAACTGTAGGTAGGGAGAGTGTCAGTTTATTTCACTCTGCAAGTCCTTGTTTCCAGGGACCTGGAAGGACAGTGACTGAATTGTCCTTGTGCTATATTGTGATTAAAAAAAACATTTATTCTAGGGACAGAAAACTGTAGGTAGGGAGAGTGTCAGTTTATTTCACTCTGCAAGTCCTTGTTTCCAGGGACCTGGAAGGACAGTGACTGAATTGTCCTTGTGCTATATTGTGATTAAAAAAAACATTTATTCTAGGGACAGAAAACTGTAGGTAGGGAGAGTGTCAGTTTATTTCACTCTGCAAGTCCTTGTTTCCAGGGACCTGGAAGGACAGTGACTGAATTGTCCTTGTGCTATATTGTGATTAAAAAAAACATTTATTCTAGGGACAGAAAACTGTAGGTAGGGAGAGTGTCAGTTTATTTCACTCTGCAAGTCCTTGTTTCCAGGGACCTGGAAGGACAGTGACTGAATTGTCCTTGTGCTATATTGTGATTAAAAAAAACATTTATTCTAGGGACAGAAAACTGTAGGTAGGGAGAGTGTCAGTTTATTTCACTCTGCAAGTCCTTGTTTCCAGGGACCTGGAAGGACAGTGACTGAATTGTCCTTGTGCTATATTGTGATTAAAAAAAACATTTATTCTAGGGACAGAAAACTGTAGGTAGGGAGAGTGTCAGTTTATTTCACTCTGCAAGTCCTTGTTTCCAGGGACCTGGAAGGACAGTGACTGAATTGTCCTTGTGCTATATTGTGATTAAAAAAAACATTTATTCTAGGGACAGAAAACTGTAGGTAGGGAGAGTGTCAGTTTATTTCACTCTGCAAGTCCTTGTTTCCAGGGACCTGGAAGGACAGTGACTGAATTGTCCTTGTGCTATATTGTGATTAAAAAAAACATTTATTCTAGGGACAGAAAACTGTAGGTAGGGAGAGTGTCAGTTTATTTCACTCTGCAAGTCCTTGTTTCCAGGGACCTGGAAGGACAGTGACTGAATTGTCCTTGTGCTATATTGTGATTAAAAAAAACATTTATTCTAGGGACAGAAAACTGTAGGTAGGGAGAGTGTCAGTTTATTTCACTCTGCAAGTCCTTGTTTCCAGGGACCTGGAAGGACAGTGACTGAATTGTCCTTGTGCTATATTGTGATTAAAAAAAACATTTATTCTAGGGACAGAAAACTGTAGGTAGGGAGAGTGTCAGTTTATTTCACTCTGCAAGTCCTTGTTTCCAGGGACCTGGAAGGACAGTGACTGAATTGTCCTTGTGCTATATTGTGATTAAAAAAAACATTTATTCTAGGGACAGAAAACTGTAGGTAGGGAGAGTGTCAGTTTATTTCACTCTGCAAGTCCTTGTTTCCAGGGACCTGGAAGGACAGTGACTGAATTGTCCTTGTGCTATATTGTGATTAAAAAAAACATTTATTCTAGGGACAGAAAACTGTAGGTAGGGAGAGTGTCAGTTTATTTCACTCTGCAAGTCCTTGTTTCCAGGGACCTGGAAGGACAGTGACTGAATTGTCCTTGTGCTATATTGTGATTAAAAAAAACATTTTTTCTAGGGACAGAAAACTGTAGGTAGGGAGAGTGTTTTTTTTCTTTCACTCTGCAAGTCCTTGTTTCCAGGGACCTGTAAGGACAGTGAGTGAATTGTCCTTGTGCTATATTGTGCTTAAAAAAAACATTTATTCTAGGGACAGAAAACTGTAGGTAGGGAGAGTGTCAGTTTATTTCACTCTGCAAGTCCTTGTTTCCAGGGACCTGGAAGGACAGTGACTGAATTGTCCTTGTGCTATATTGTGATTAAAAAAAACATTTATTCTAGGGACAGAAAACTGTAGGTAGGGAGAGTGTCAGTTTCTTTCACTGTGCAAGTCCTTGTTTCAAGGGACAGAGAAGGACACCTGAAGGTAGCCCTTATTGCTTTTTTCCCATCTCCCTGCAGGCCATCTATTAGAATGTCTGGAAGGCAAACAAGGAGAGGCAGACAGTCAGGAGGCAATAAAAGAGGGCAAGCAGGCTCTGTGTCTGGGGGCAACAGTGCTGGTCGTGGACGCGGTGCATTGTCATCAGCACATGGCCATGGGACACGCTTGTCCTTCTTTTCGGCAGCTGGACATGTTGAGCCACATCATGCCGAAGACTTGGTAGAGTGGATGACCAAGCCCTCCTCCTCCTCCTCATCCTCTCTCACCCAGGCTCAGGGTACTGGAAAAGCAGCTGCCAAAGCGTCGTCTTCCCTGGTATCAATGTCAGACAAATCATCAGTCACTCCTTCCCTAGACCCACCATGTCCTCCTCCTGAGGAGTCCCCCGAACTGTTTCAGCACAGTGTTGGGTACATGCTCCAGGAGGATGCCCAGCGTTTCGAAGGGTCTGATGATGAAACCCAGCTAGAGGAAGGCAGTAGCGTGAGAGCAGACAGAGGGGATGCTCAAGAAGGACACCAATCTGGCAGTCATGTTCCAGCAGCTGCAGCATACTGCCAGATTGGCTCCAGTGATGAGGAGGGAGGGGATGATGAGGTCACTGACTCCACGTGGGTGCCTAATAGGAGAGAGGAGGAGGAGGAGGATGAGGAGGAGGCACATCTCCAACGAGGCAGGATGCCCTTTGGTGGCCAGCGTAAGGGCAGTACACCGACGGAATCACACCGCAGAGCTCCGCCTGTGCAGGGCGCTGCCTCTGCCCGTCATTCAAAAAGTTCTTTGGTGTGGGCCTTTTTTGAGGCTAGTGCATCAGATCGCACAGCTGCTGTTTGCAACATATGTCTCAAGCGTATATCGCGTGGCCAAAACATCAGCCGCTTGGGTACCACATGCCTGACCAGACATATGTTGACCTGCCATGCAGCTCGTTGGCAAGCCTACCTCAAAGACCCACACCAAAGAACAAAGCGGACCTCTCCTTGCACCGCATCAGCTGGGATCTCCAACCCCACTATAACTTCAGTCCTCTCTGAAACATGCACTGAGAGGAATGAAGGTGTAGAATTAGGTGTGTCACAGCCAAGTACTTGCGCCCACTCTGCTAGCAGTACACCGACGTCCGATTCTAGCAGGCAAATTTCCCTGCCCCAGCTGCTGGACCGTCGAAAGAAGTTCACTCCCAGCCATCCACATGCCCAGCGGTTGAATGCTAGCTTGGCTAAATTGCTAGCGCTTCAACTGCTGCCTTTTCAGTTGGTAGACTCGGCCCCCTTCCGTGAGTTTGTGCAATGTGCAGTTCCTCAGTGGCAGGTTCCCAAACGCCACTTTTTCTCACGGAAGGCTATTCCGGCTCTCTACCGGCATGTGGAAGGCAATGTCTTGGCCTCGCTGGACAGGGCGGTCAGCGGTAAGGTGCATATTACCGCTGACTCATGGTCCAGCAGGCATGGACAGGGACGTTACCTTTCTTTCACGGCCCATTGGGTCACTCTTTTGGCAGCTGGGAAGGATTCAGGACAAGGTGCAGTAGTGTTGGAGGTTGTCCCACCGCCACGCCTCCAAAATGCTACTACTGGTTGTGACACACCTCTCTCCTCCACCCCCTCCTCTTCTTCTTCCTCCATGGCCTCTTCCTGTGGTTTGTCCTATGAACCAGCGGTGCTCCGTAGCCGTTCACGGGGCTACGCAAGTACGCAGGCAAAAAGATGCCATGCCGTGCTTGCGCTGGTGTGTTTGGGGGACAGAAGCCACACTGGGGCAGAGGTCCTGTCTGCTCTGCAGGGCCAGGCCGAGAGGTGGTTGACGCCACGCCAGCTTAAGCCAGGAATGGTGGTTTGCGACAATGGCACCAACCTCCTCTCCGCCCTCCGACAGGGACAACTGACCCATGTGCCCTGTGTGGCTCACGTCCTTAACCTGGTGGTGCAGCGCTTCTTGGGCAGGTACCCAGGCTTACAGGATGTCCTGAGGCAGGCCAGGAAAGTCTGTGTGCATTTCCGCAGATCTTATAATGCCAGTGCTCGCCTGGCTGAGCTGCAAAAGGAGTTGAACCTGCCCAAGAACCGCCTTATATGTGACATGCCCACCAGGTGGAACTCAACGTTGGCCATGCTGCAGCGGCTGCACACGCAGCAGAGGGCCATCAATGAGTACCTGTGCGACTACGGCACCAGGACAGGGTCAGGGGAGCTTGGTTTTTTTTCTCCACGCCAGTGGGGCATGATCAGGGATGCATGCACTGTCCTGGCACCATTTGAGGAGGCCACGAGGATGGTGAGCAGTGACAGTGCATGCATCAGTGACACTGTACCTCTTGTCCACCTGTTGGAGCACACGCTGCGTGGAATAATGGACAGGGCACTTGAGGCAGAACAGAGGCAGGAAGAGGAGGACTTCCTTGCCTCTCAAGGCCCCCTTTACCCAGACAGTGTTCCTTCTGTCCCACCCATCGCACAGGAAGAGGAGGAGGAGGAGGAGGAGGAGGAGGAGGATTGTGTCAGCATGGAGGTGGAGGCTGGCACTCAGCATCATCAGCAGCAGTCTTTTAGGGATGATTTACAGTCCCAAGAAACCAGTGGACTTGTACGTGGCTGGGAGGAGGTGGCTGCGGATCATGTCGTCCTTAGTGACCCAGAGGACTCCGGAGCGAATGCCTCAGCAAACCTACGCTGCATGGCCTCCCTGATCCTGCAAAGTCTGCGGAAGGATCCTCGTATTCTTCGGATCAAGGAGAGGGACCATTACTGGCTGGCCACTCTCCTTGATCCACGGTACAAGGGTAAGGTTGCGGACCTTATGTTACCGTCGCAGAGGGAGCAGAGGATGAGACAACTCCGGGAGGCCTTGCAGAAAGGTCTGTGCAACGCGTTCCCAGAGACTGGGAGGTTGCAAACTCCTGGTCCTGGACAACGAGTTGCTGAGGCTTCGGCCAGTCAAAGAAGGAGCGGTGGGGAAGGTGGCCGTCTGACCGATGCGTTCAGACAATTCTTTAGTCCGCAGCCCCAAAGTATGATCGGTTCCAGCAACCATCGCCAGCGTCTGATAAACATGGTGCAGGAATATCTAGGGGCAAGGTCAGACTTGGACACCTTCCCCACCGAAAATCCTCTGGCTTACTGGGTCTTGAGGATGGATCACTGGCCAGAGCTTGCACAGTATGCAATTGAGCTACTGGCCTGTCCTGCATCCAGCGTTCTTTCGGAACGCACATTCAGTGCTGCTGGAGGATTTGTCACGGATCACAGGGTGCGCCTGTCCACCGACTCGGTTGATCGACTGACTTTCATCAAGATGAACCAGTCTTGGATCACCACCAGCTACCACACACCTGATGCTGATATAACAGACTAATTGATTTTAACATGTCACATCCCTTCAAGACTGATGCTGATGCTGAGTGCCTGTGCTGTTATGTTGACTGGCTATCCTCCTCCTCCGAGTCCTCAATGATACGATTGATGATGATAGCTTGTAAGATCATTTTTGTTTATGGGTGCCGCCACCAGTGCCTAACGCCCAATTTTTCAGCCCCTGTTTAACAGGGGCGTGTAATTACAATTTTTGAAGCAATACTTTGCAACAGGGCTCATTGCTGTGCTCCAAGTACAGTATCTGTGAGGAGTTGCAGTGTTGTGCCACCAGTGCCTAACGCCCAATTTTTCAGCCCCTGTTTAACAGGGGCGTGTAATTACAATTTTTGAAGCAATACTTTGCAACAGGGCTCATTGCTGTGCTCCAAGTACAGTATCTGTGAGGAGTTGCAGTGTTGTGCCACCAGTGCCTAAGGCCCAATTTTTCAGCCCCTGTTTAACAGGGGCGTGTCATTACAATTTTTGAAGCAATACTTTGCAACAGGGCTCATTGGTGTGCTCCAAGTACAGTATCTGTGAGGAGTTGCAGTGTTGTGCCACCAGTGCCTAAGGCCCAATTTTTCAGCCCCTGTTTAACAGGGGCGTGTCATTACAATTTTTGAAGCAATACTTTGCAACAGGGCTCATTGCTGTGCTCCAAGTACAGTTGCTGTGAGGGGTTGCAGTGTTGTGCCACCAGTGCCTAAGGCCCAATTTTTCAGCCCCTGTTCAACAGGGGCATGTAATTACAATTCTTGATCTAATAATTCACAGCAGGGCCCATTGCTGCACCCACCAAGAGTAACTGTCAGGGCTTACAGTGTTGTGGCACCAGCACCACCATCAAAGGCCCAATTTTTACTACCACTGTTCAACAATTATATGTAATTAAAATTCCTGATATAATAGTTGACAGCAGGGCGTTCCAGCACCAACCAAGAGTAACTGTGAGTGCTTACAGTGTTGTGCCAACACCAACAACTAAGGGGCCTATTTCTGCAGAGTATATACGGCAGGTCCCTACTTTCAAACATCCAACTTACAAACGACTCCTACTTGCAAACGCAAGAAGACAACAGGAAGTGAGAGGAAATCTACCACTAGGAAGGAAAATTCTCTCCTGTAAGAATAAATATGGGAGAAAGGTGTCTCCTCTGTACTGATGCTTTATCAGCAATCCTTGTTTCAAGAAAAACACCACATTTCAAAAACAGTTGTCATTGGGACGGAAAGTGAGGTGAAATGTTCTGAACAGGGGCACAGACAGCAAAACAAATGTTACAGGGGTGATAACCCTTACCTATGTTTTCCAAAAAGTTTAAAAATAGATTTTTGGTCTGGAGCTACACTTCAACAATGTACCTGTTCAAAATTACAAACAGACTCTACATAAGAACAAACCTACAGTCCCTGTCTTGTATGCACCGCCTGTATAGGGCTGTTCAGAGTATATAGGGCCTTTTTTATTTTATGTGCGGGGTTCCCCTTAATATCCATACAAGACCCAAAGGGGCTGGTAATGGGCTGGGGTAGGGGGGGGGGTCATGGGGTAGCTATGCCATTTTTCTTAAAGAATTTCATCCATATTACCGGGACCAGACATTACATTAAAGCCGCAAGCAGTTTTAAATGGCTTTTTTTTCCTTTAGAAGTGTCATTTTGTGCAGGGACAGTTCTAAACACGGGAAACACGTGGCACTTCACAGGCATACTTTAGACACCCCCCAGGTACGATATTTAAAGGAATATTTGACTTTTTTTTTTTCACTTTATGCATCATTAAAATGACTGCTCCCGAAAAACGACCGTTTTTAAAACTTCTTTTTGCATTGATACATGTCCCCTGGTGCAGAACCCGGGTTCCCAAACCCTTTTTAGGACAATAACATGCATAATAGTTGTTATAATTAGCACTTTAGAATTCGAACGTTCGCATCCATTGTATTTAATAGGGTTCTAATGTTCGTTCGAACTTTCGGTCCGTTCGCGGGTTCTGGTGCGAACCGAACCCGGGGGTGTTCGGCTCATCACTAGTAGACAGGTAGTGCAGGAGTACAAAGTGCCTTTTGGTCTTGCTAGCAGCAGGGCTGGACAGACTCTCAGGATCAAGCAGGGGAAGTCCCAGTGGTGGCTGGTGGATTTTTTTGGGGGGGGCAACAAACAACCACCACCCCTCCTTCCCGTCTGATGGTTGGTCCGGCACTCACCCCATGTAGACAGGTAGCGGGTGGAGGGAAGCGGCTCCATGTCCTCTCCTCCATCGCGACGGCTTCCAGCGTGCGGCTCCTCCCCTCCTCCTAGGCATCCAATAGGATCGCCTGTCCTTTCAGCCAATCGGGTGACTGGTCTCAAAACCCGCTTCCTGATTGGCCGGGAGGAGGATCAGTGTTACAATAGCGAATATTCATTTGCTATTGTAACACACCTGGGTGGGCTCTGTTCGCATTCTCTGCACCTCAAGCCCACCCTATTTTGAAACCTATTAGAGCCTCTGGCTCTAATCAGGTTTTTAAAAAAACACCCCCGCCATTGTAATTTACGCATCCGGCGTCCTGCAAGGGGCATGGATGGGGGGGTGGCAATGGGTAGAGGAACGGCGCCCATACGCCCTTAATAGACGGGCCGCCCCTGAGAAGTTCGTCAGTAGACCGCAGCCAAGCAAAAGTTCCGGATGAACACTAGTCAGCAGGAGATTGGAGACTGTCAGTAGAGCAGGTGTTAGGACCTGGGCTTGAACCTGGAACCTCTGGTGTGTCTGGTGGTGTCTCTACTTGCTGCGCCACCTGGAATGCTGGACAGCTCCTTGGAAAATTCCTTGAATGATCTTGTCCTGGATCTTGTTTGCCTTGAACCTTGAACCCTTTGCTCCTCCTATGAACTTCCTGATTTAAGCCATGTCCCTGCACTTCCTGGTTGCCAGAATATTGTGTCTTCACCAGCCAATATCTTGCTCCTATCTCCTGCTGCCGACCGCATCTTTGCTACCACTCACTACCGACTTTTGGCTCGTCCCCGACTACGCTTCTGCTGAATCCCAACCTGCAACTATCTGTTACCGACTTTGGCTTGTCCCCGACTACGCTTCTGCTTGATCCCTACCTGTATTATCTGCTTCCGGACCCCGGCTTGCTCACCTCCTGGTGGGGCTAACCTGAGGACCGCGACCTTGCACTGACATGCAGCGAAGCCCATCTCCACCATTAGGAGCCCTGGTGAATACCGGTCAGTGCTTAGACCCTGCACCTCAGGTGAACCGTGTCATCAGCCAGGGTGACCTGTGTGAATAATTGCTCTGCTGCTATAACTACTGGCCTCTGAGCCTGACTCTAGACCGTGACAGCAGGAATGCTGAATGGACACCAGTGAGCAGGAGACAGGAGTAGACTGGTACTGGAGATAGCGTACAGGAGACAGAAGCAAAGTCATATAAACCGGGTCATACACAGGCAGACCGATCAAGTGCAGATGCGCAGGCAGTAGCAATGTCAGAATGCAGGCCGGGTGGGTAACAGATTAGAGGACCAGCAGCAAGGGGAACAGACAGAGGCAAGCCGGGATCAATGCAGGCAGACTTCAGGAATAGTCAAGACAAGCCCGGTTGGTAACAGTAGTCAGATGCAGAGTAACAGGTTGCAGGTATGCACAGAAACGCTCTAGACAAGACATCACAGGCTCAGTTTAAATAGCCCGCTTGGCACCAATGCGAGTGCGGGCATGAGTGTGCACGAATAAGCGGGAACGTGCGCACGTGCACAATTTCGATTAGCATGAACAGGAACATGAATTAGCCTGTGCCTATGCACAGGACGCTGTCTAGAAGAGCCACCCTGTCTGCTGGAATGTCCTTCCTGGCAGGGAGATTTCTTCTGATTCTTTTTCATGGTGACACCCAGAGAATTGCTGTGAGATGAATTTCCTGTTTGACCTTTCTGCAGTACATTCTCCATATATTCCTTTGAGGAGTGACTGTCTTCCAAGTCAATTCTCTCAATAGAATTACATGAAAAATGCATTTTAGAGAGGGGAAACAGCAGTTCCAACTCACAGCAAGGGCACTATTGTATTCTGAGATGTGTATGTATGTGATTTATATGCATAATGATTGGAAGAAACTATATCACAATAACCTTCATCTGTGGGATGGGGGCACTCTGGAGAATCTGCTGGTAGTAAAAGGGTTACTCGCCCTTTGGCCATGAGTTTACAAACACACCAATAAATTGAGTATTCACCCAGTGAAGCACATAACTGACTCCACTCTGCCGAATCATCAGGGAAGTGGGTTTTTATTGCTTGCGCATCTATAATGACAAACTGGTAAATTATAATAGTCAAGAATACAAGGGTACAAAATGAAAGCCTAACTGATCCTATATGATTTATTACTATATATTATGAATCTGTTCTTTATCATTTTTACACTGTTGATTGATGCACAGTTCAGAGAGACTTGTAGCTCCATGGGAGAGCTGCTTTTTATGATATAGCTGTGGTCAGACTCTCCAGAGTACTGACGCATTTGGTATTTAAAACCTTACTGCAGCACTTATGCCTTGTACACACGATCGGAATTTCCGATGTAAAAAGTCAGACGGAATTTTTTCATCGGATATTCCGACCGTGTGTGTGCCCCATCAGGCTTTTTTCCGTCAGAATTTAGAAAGCGAACATGTTCTCTTTTTTTTCCGATGGAAAAAATTTCTATCGCAAATTCCGTTTGTCTGTGTGGAACTCCGAGAAAAAAAACACGCATGCTCAAGTCGACGCATGCCCGGAAGCATTGGACTTGCTACACCATCTTCTTCTCTCCCCTCCCCTCTCCCCTCATTCCCCCTCTTATTCCTTCCCCTCCTCCTTTTTTTCCCCCTTCCCCCTCTCCCCCTCACGTTTCCCCTAGGATGTACTCTTCTAGTATTGATACATTTGGAATGTCTCTCTGTCCCTGATCCCTTTCCGGTTCAGAGAGAACATACCTATTGTTACAAGAATAGGTTTTTTATATATAGTAAATAAATTTCTTCTGTTTTTTCTATTTTTTCGTTCATATGATGGAGATATAGGAACGTATACAACTGTATACATCAGACCAATGGAATCTATCCTAAGAGAATGATTATCTCCATTGAGATTAATAATTTATGTATTGTACCATCGTATAATTATGTTAATGTTAATATTTTTGTGTGTTTTCTAGTGCTCGTTTTTGTCCTCTATGTGCATTTCTGATTCAATATGGCGATTGCCATACCCAGTGATTTACAAATACACTCAGACTTTGTCTGGTTCCACTTCAACTGATTCATTCTATTGTCACTTTCAGTTTAAACCCTGTTGCCTTAGACAGTCCTGCCTGACCACTTTTTTCGCTATTTCCACACTCCAATATGGTGTAGTCGATACTTCCGCCCATACACTAATGCAGGGCGCATTTAGATGACGTCAGCACGCCGTGCGCATGACGCAGACGTATGCCGTCAACGCGCCGCACACTACTCGTGTCTGTTGGCGCGACTTTTCAATATAAATATGTCAGCCAGCACAGTCTGTCCTTTGTGTTCAGCACGAGGCTGACTCCCGGGGGTTTTGCGGTTCGACGTTCAGCAGCTAGGTAAGCATTCTTTCACAACTTGGCGGTACCGTATAGGCACGACTTATCCACCCAATCATTGCTCTATTTTTCTTCATTTACAGATTTTGAACAATGATATATGCATCACTGCACTGGCTGTGTCGTTTGTACACTTATTGTAAGGGCCCACGATAGGACTTTGTGGTGAATATGAAGTTTCCCCTTCTCCATACTAGAACGTCCCCCACCCCCGTTTCGGGCATATCCCATTGGATGTAGCTGGTAATTCAATTGAAAATTTTTTTTTATTACTTTCTTACACATAATTTTTTGTTATTTATATATATATGATTATATTAATTGGCCTTTATAGATCTGCTCAGCTATTTATGGTAGCAGTAAGCGTCAGGCTCTTCCATCTGTGAAATATATCCTTGTGAGAATACCTCTGCTTGATCACCTTTTGACCAGCAGGTAGGAATTTCATGTCCTGCATAATTAACACATTGCTCTAATAGGTTTTTCTGATTACTCTATATATATATATATATATATATATATATATATATATATGTGTATATATATATATACCTTTTCCTTCCACCCATCAGACCACACGTGTACCTGTCACCATACTACACATATGAATCGATAGCCTTTGAACAACATCTCATTATTCGGATTCCCTTCTGAGGTATTTTTTGTATTCTGGGTCTGCTGCTCTTGTTTGTTTGGATCATGATATACATGGAGGACTGGCTATGCAGTTTTTAACTTCAAAGATAGCTTTTTAATTTGTACATATTGTTTATTTAATAAATTTTTATGCATCTCATTCCAGATAGTGAGATTTGTCCCAAGTGTGTAAAAACCTTCCCCCTTTTTGTCCGTCCTGGCGAAGCCTCACGGCGAAACGCGTCGACGTTCAAGGGACTTCTTACTGCTATATACATTGTATGGTCTTTTAATTATTTTTGTTCAACATAAATTTTGTGACAATAAAAGTATTTTTGTATTCCATTTTCGTGTGTTGCCTGCAAAGTTCTATCCTGTTTTGCTCTATTTTGAGTACAAAATCTATTTTCACATAAAGACTGGATTGTTTCATCCCCTTCCTGCTCAGGCCAATTTTCAGATTTCAGCACCATGACACTTTGAATTACCATTACTCAGTCATGCAACAGTGTACCCAAATAAATGTTATATTATTTTTGGAGACAGATAGAGCTTTCTTTAGATAGTATTTATTCACAACTGAGTTTTTATTTTTTGCTATATAAAGGAAAAAAGACAGAAAATTTTAAAGAGGAAAAACCTGTTTTTAGTTTCTGTTATAAAACTGCAAATAAAAAATCTTTCTTCATAATTTTAGGCCAAAATGTATTCTGCTCGATTTCCTTGGTGAAAAACCAAACAGGTGTATATTATTTAGTCTGTAAGAATGCATAGAGTCTACAAACTATGGTATATACAGTATATTAAAGTGATCAATTCTACTGTACCGACTGCCTAACCTCATAACTTGAGGCTCTAAAATGTCAGGACAGTACAAATACCCCCAAAATTACCACTTTTTGGAAAGTAGACAGTCTAAGGCAGTGATGGCGAACCTTGGCACCCCAGATGTTTTGGAACTACATTTCCCATGATGCTCATGTGCTCTGCATTGTAGTTGAGCATCATGGGGAATGTAGTTCCAAAACATCTGGGGTGCCAAGGTTTGCCATCACTGGTCTAAGGTATTTAGTAAGACGCATGGTGAGTTTTCTGAAGTTGTAATTTTATTGTCAATTTTTTTTAAGTTAATAAATTAAATATAATGTGTGTTTTGTTATCTTTCAAATGAAGAAATCAGATTTAATGTTTTTTTTGTTTTTTTTACAACGTTGTCATTTTAGCAACTTACTTCTCCCACTCAGCATAGGCATACTTGCAATTAAACCCCGATACACATGCTGCTACTCCTCCAAAGTAAGAAGCACCTTTGGGCTTTCAAGGAGCCTAAATACCACATGTGTGGGACCAAAATCCAAGGAGCACCTTTAGGCTTTTTAGGCACATGCAGTAAATTACACAGCTAATATCCTGAGTACCTAATACATTTTGGAGGCCTTGGAGCACCAAGACAGTAAAAACACCCACAAAATTACACATTTTGGAAAGTAAACACCTCAAGATATCTTCTAATTACTCGTACACACGATCAGTTTTCCCGACAAGAAAAGTGTGATGTGAGCTTTTTGTCAGAAATTCCGACCGTGTGTATGCTTCATCACACTTTTTCTGTCAGAATCCCTGCCAAGAAAAGAGAGGGGGTTCTCAATTTTCGTGACAGGAAAAATTCCTATTGGGAATCGCGCTCGTCTGTATGCAATTACAACGCAAAAATAACCACGCATGCTCAGAATCAAGCAGAAGAGCCAAACTGCCTATTGAACTTCATTTTTCTCGGCTCGTTGTACGTGTTGTACGTCACCACGTTCTTGACGTTCGGAATTTCAGACAAGATTTGTGTAACCGTGTGTATGCAACACAAGTTTGAGCAGTTTTCCTGCTGAAAAAAAAACACGGTTTTCCTGATGGAAAAAATGATCGTGTGTACGAGGCATAAGAGAGATGACGAGTCTCTTGAAGCCTTCATTTTTTTTTTGCCACAAGTTTTTGGAGAAATTTTGGAAAACAAGTTTTGAAAATTAAATTTTCATTTTTTACACAAAGTTGACAATTAATAGGATATTTCTAACACACAGCATAAGCTTACATAGAATTACACCCAAAGGCCCCAGATCCAAGGAGCACCTTTAGGCTTTCTAGGGGCATAAATTACAAATCTAATCTCCTGACTACTTTTCACAATGTTGGAGGCTCTGGAGTGCCAGGACAGTAGAAACACCTACAAAATTACCAGATTTTGGAAAACATCCCAAGGTATGTTAAAAGGCATGGAAAGTATTCTGAAGACTTCATTTGCCACAAGGTTTTGGGAAATGCAAAAAGAAAATGAAAATTTATCTTTCAAACCACAAAACACATTTTGCTTACTCTCCCGAGTATGACAATACTACACGTGTGAGGCGTTTTCAATTTTTGGCCTGATTATCTACCAGACATATCTTGTGAATCACAAACATCAACCAATTCTATGAAAAAACAGTGTACTGTAATAATCGCCTCTGAATGAGTGGTCAGGAAATATAGCTTACTGTAATGTCACCTATAGCAGTCCCTGTACTTATAAGCAAGACTAGCCTACTGGTACGTGGCTGCCCCCTGGAATGCCATGTTCACTGGCCAGGAAGTACAAGAGGCTGAAGAAAGGAAGAACAAAAGAGTTTCTGTGGTTCCAGGAGTGCAGCAGTCCACAGGGGGATGGGGCTGGTGTCTTGCAGGAACATAATCAGTGGGGCGTGCAGATGGGTCAGTTCAGGTAGCAGGCAGAGACATGGTGAAGAAAGAGGAAAAGGATTGGTCCAGGCAGCAGGCAGAATTATGGTAAAAAAAAGGACAGGGTCAGTACAGGCAGCAGGCAGAGGCAACGCCGCACTGGTTTCCCAGTGATCAGGAACACTGTTGTTGGTTCCACTGGTCTAGTGACACGGAGACTGGTGTGGCGGTGATCAGGGACACTGTTTCTGGCTTAAACTGGTCTTGTAACACTGGGGCTGGTGTGGGAGTGATCCGGAACACTGACACTGGCTGCAGTTGTCTGGTAACACCGGGACTGGTGTGCTGGCTATCAGAAACACTGTTTGTGCCTTACACTGGTCTGGCATCACACTGCCTTACCTGCTGACAGAACACAATGATCACTGCTGGTGGCTATAGATGCTTATCATATATCTCCCCTTTAGCTGTTAGCCTTGCAATACTCCAGATTCTGTAGGCGGGTCTATTGTCTGGGGCTCGGTGGGCGGAGTCTTGATGTCAGTAGACTTCCCGCCCACCTCTACACTCCCCTTGGCCAGGCATCGATATTTCTTACACTGTACTTCTGCTGGTCTTGTGGATTATGCCCCATGATCACTAACATCCAGTCAAAACCCAGGAAAATCACCACATGACTTCAGCATGCCCAATCATGCTGAGGTGTGTAGCAGCCAATCCTGGGAGAGGTGGAGAAGAAAGAAGGGGGGATGTGAAGTACACAGAATGCCTCTCGCTTGTGCATGAGATAAGGAAATCACCTGTCACTCACAGCAAGGGGGAGAAATGGATACCTATTTCTGTGTGTGTCTGTTTTTATCTTACTGAAAAAGATAAGAGGATTGCTCAGAGCTGGATTAACTCTTTATGGCAAGACTAGGCACAGATGACATGAAATCCTATACTCTACAACAGTGGTCATCAACCCTGTTCTCAGTGACCACTAACAGGCCAGGTTTTATGTATTACCTTGGGGAGATGCAGACTAGAATACTGCAATCACTGAGCAGCAAATTATATCACCTGTGATGTATTTCGGTTATCTTGCAACCCTGAGGACAGGTTTGATGACCACTGCTTTACAAGGTACAAGCCTTAATTCAACATTTTGTTTTTTGGGTTTACATCCACTTTAGGGAGACACCAGGGAGCTATTAGACCCTAATTTTAATTCTTGATCAGTCAAAGCCACCAGAGTTTGTCAGCTTTGAACCTGGAAGTGTAGAACTGAGTGCTTCTGGGTTCATACTATCCAGGGGAGATCAGCAAGGGGATGTTAGTTGACCTCCCATTGCTGAAACCCTCCATGGAATTTCTGGGCACAGATGAGGAACAGGTAAGCCTAGCACACATGGTGGGAAGGGAGGGGACAGGTGGGAAAGTGGGCAGTACTAAAATAGCAGTGAACTTCATAGTACTGTATATGAGTGTGCCTGCTTAGGTAGTGCTGAGTCTACAGCCTCATAACTGCATGTTGTCAGTGTGAAATATATGGTTCTGCTGCCTCTGGCTGATAGTAGATTTGGAGTGAGATTTGGCGATGTAACTGTTGTGCTGCTCACTGTTCTCCTTGCTAAAGGCTCTACTTTGGCATGATGAATCAGTAATAGAGAAAGGTCAGCTGCAGGAAGACCACAGTCAATACTAGAGGAGGGGATTTGAGAGTTCAGGATACTCCAATGCTAGCAACAACAATAGGACAGTCTCTTAGTGGCAGCCTTTTTCTAAGGGTAGGAGTAATGGCCAGTTAATCTAGAACAGTGTGTCAGGGTCACCTGTGGCCAGGTGACAGATGCACACCGTAGGGGGACAGGAGTGCACCGCGAGGTAGTGAACCCTATGGCTGGCTTCTGCGGATAGGAAACTGGGTGGTTGTGGAAAGCGGGACCAGAGGAGCACAACCGGGATCCCAACGGAAGCGAGAGCCAAGATTCCCCAGGGCGCGGAGTCTAAGACACAGCTGGTCTTCTCCAGGGCCTCTAGTGGTGAGGATGTTACGCTGCAGGCTGGGACCAGGTCGCGGCCCCTGGAGTTTCCTAGCTCACGCCCCGTAGGATAAGGGGAAAAGAGGGGAAGCAGCAGCACACGATAGAGAGAACGAATAACAAGCTGAAGGTTAGGGGCCACAAGCCGACAAGGATAACGAAGAACGAGCCGAAGGTCAAGGGTCACGAGCAGACAGGGATAGTCGGGGACAAGCCAATAACGTAACAGAGAGACAGACGTAGCACACGGCAGGCAGGAACCCAAACACACAATGCCTAACAAACACGTTGATCAGCAAAGCAGGCTTGCAGTGCACAGGTTAATATAGTGTTCTGTGATAGGGCCTGGGGTGGAGTCTGGCTGGGAGGAGATTATAAAGGAAGCCAGGTGAAAGGGCTCAGGCCTCTAAGATGAACACATGGGAAGGAAGGTAAGCTGACAGACAAACACTACTGCATATCCATGACAGTACCCTCCCTCTTATGGGCCCTCCCCCGCCTGGGCCCAGGCTTAAAGGGAAATCTCTGATGAAACCTTCTCAACAGATGAGGTGCAGCGACATCAGATGCAGCGATCCAAGACGCCTCCTCAGGACCAAAACCTCTCCAATGCACAAGGTACTGAAGAATGCCTCTGCAGAGCCGAGAATCCAGAACTTGTCTAACCTCGTACTTAAGATTATCCTCAGAGACTGAAAACGAGGTAGGGAGATGACAAGAAGATCTATTGAGGACCAAAGGCTCTCTAGGAATAAGCAAGGGCATGAGAGGATCAACAGGAATCTGAGGAGCATCTTGCACAGGACCATCAGACTGGGCAGATGTCAGTGGAACCCTGAAGTCAGGTTGGTTAGAAGGTGACATGTCGCCGGAGTCAAACTGAATAGCTGAAGGACAAGCAGAATGTCCCGAACAAGAAAAAGTAGGAGGCTCACTGGGCATGGGCTGGACTGGCATAACTAGTACAGAGGCAGAGTGAATAGCTGAGTCAGGTGTAGCGACTACCTGAATCGCATCGCAAGACGTAGCGACTGCAGGACTTGTAGACAAGCTAGCCTGGCTGTGCGTCCAAGGGTGGTTAGGGACAGAGAAATGTAAATGGTTATGCAACCTGGAATGAATGACCGGCTCAGATTCACAGGGGGCAACCTTGGGTAGGCAGGACGAGGAACAGGAGGGACCCCAAGCCAGGATCTGTCCAGTAGTCCAGTCCACATGAGGAGAATGGAGCTGTAACCATGGGAGACCCAAAATTATAGGCGTTGAGGCCTTGGGTAAGATAAGGAAGGATATCCACTCCTGGTGGAGTGTCCCTACTGACATCTTAACAGGGAGGGTCTGGAAGCGGATAGGTCCCCCTGGGAGAACAGTACCATCAATCGCCAAGACCACCAATGGTGTGGTGAGGGGCAAAAGAGTAAGTCTCATGGACGATGCGATTTCCCAGTCCATAAAATGACCAGCGGCTCCGGAATCCAGATATGCTGAGACCGAATGAAAAGAAGCACCAACATGAAGGAACACAGAAAGCAGAAGACGAGAAGGGGAAGGTGATATTTCTGGGTCCAATACTCCACTTTCCAGAAGAAGTGGACCCGAACGTTTTTCTGGACAAAGAGAGCAAGTGTCACGAAAATGACCTTTGCCCCCACAGTAAAGACACAGACCAAGAGTTCTGCGCCTAGCACGTTCCTCGGGGGATAGCCTGGTCCGACCCAGCTGCATGGGTTCCTCAGCTGGTAGGAGATGCTCTACGGGTCGAAGAGAGGGGAGCTCAGGCTGACTAAGAACCAAGGAGTGCTGGCGTTGCTTTTCTAAGGTCCTCTCCTGAAAGCGAATATCGATCTGGTTACACAAGGAGATAACGCCGGCCAGATCAGTGGGGATGGTTCTTCCTGCTAATTCATCCTTTACTCTATCAGACAGGCCATGCAAAAAGGTTGCGACTAAGGCCTCATTGTTCCAGCTCAACTCAGCCGACAGTATGCGGAAATGAAGGGCATACTGGCCCACAGAAGCAGACTCTTGGCGGAGACGTAAAAGGGCGCTGGCCGCTGAAGAGACACGAGCCGGTTCTTCGAAGATATTCCGAAAAAGTTTCAAGAAGCCAGACAGGCTAGAAACCACTGGATCATTCAGTTCCCACAGAGGGGCTGCCCAGGCTAAAGCTTCACCAGAGAGGAGGGAAATGATATAGGCTACCTTAGCCCGATCAGACAGGAAGTTTTGGGGCTGGAGCTCAAAATGAATTGTGCATTGGCTAAGGAACCCCCTGCAAGCCTTGGAGTCCCCAGAGAAACGGGACGGAGCTGGCAGTTGTAGTGAGTGTGTGGCTGCGACTGGTGCAATAGGTGCAGCCGCTGGTTGTATTTGAGGTTGCGGATTCAGGGTTCCCAAGGAGGCCTGAAGCTGCTCAAAGCAAGAAGCCAGATCCTGGAGGAATCGCATCACCTGAGTCTGATTCGATTCCTGGGTTTCAAGTCTGCAAACTATGCCCTGCAACGGATCATCCACGGGTAGCGGGATGTCAGCCGGGTTCATGGCTGATCAAACTGTCAGGGTCACCTGTGGCCAGGTGACAGATGCACACCATAGGGGGACAGGAGTGCACCGCGAGGTAGTGAACCCTATGGCTGGCTTCTGCGGATAGGAAACTGTGTGGTTGTGGAAAGCGGGACCAGAGGAGCACAACCGGGATCCCAACGGAAGCGAGAGCCAAGATTCCCCAGGGCGCGGAGTCTAAGACACAGCTGGTCTTCTCCAGGGCCTCTAGTGGTGAGGATGTTACGCTGCAGGCTGGGACCAGGTCGCGGCCCCTGGAGTTTCCTAGCTCACGCCCCGTAGGATAAGGGGAAAAGAGGGGAAGCAGCAGCACACGATAGAGAGAACGAATAACAAGCTGAAGGTCAGGGGCCACAAGCAGACAAGGATAACGAAGAACGAGCCGAAGGTCAAGGGTCACGAGCAGACAGGGATAGTCGGGGACAAGCCAATAACGTAACAGAGAGACAGACGTAGCACACGGCAGGCAGGAACCCAAACACACAATGCCTAACAAACACGTTGATCAGCAAAGCAGGCTTGCAGTGCACAGGTTAATATAGTGTTCTGTGATAGGGCCTGGGGTGGAGTCTGGCTGGGAGGAGATTATAAAGGAAGCCAGGTGAAAGGGCTCAGGCCTCTAAGATGAACACATGGGAAGGAAGGTAAGCTGACAGACAAACACTACTGCATATCCATGACACAGTGTATGTGGAGCTCCAGTTCTTACAGCAACTTCTGGCACTAACTTCCCCAAGCACATGCACACCTGGGATCTCAAATCAAAGTCTTTACTCACAATGTCTTGGGACAGCTGCCACTCACTCCAGCTTCCATGTGACACTCATCACTGAGGGAGGGGGGAAATAAGATCCTTCTTTAGACCAGTGTTCCCAGATGATGCTCTCTATCTTTAGTCAAATCTCTTCTGGGCCATCAGCTAACACGTGCTGAGCAACTCCAGTATACAGGCTACATCCCAGGGTTAGCAGCCCCAGGAAAAGAAGAAAACTCTGATCAGGCCTCAAAAATATGTATCACCTTTCCTAGCCACCTTCTGGGCACCCCCTCCTAGAGATTGGTTGAGGTCTGATAAATATTCATAACTCAGTGATTTACACTCCTACTCTATATTCTGGAAACATCTTCGAGAAGCAGGCAACAGTAACAAAACATTAAGCTTAGGGGAGCCTGACCACACTAAAGAAACAGATCACTACTCCATTGAGTACAGAAGAGTATAAAAATAAAAATAAATGTAGCCTAACTAGGGCAAGGTGCTACACATAGTTCACTTTCGCTTTTAATATAAGGCAGTGCTCTTAATGCCTAGGCTATTGTTATATAAAGCATGGCTACCACACACTGATATTACAAAACTGATAAATGCATTACAAGAGTAATTCAATTACAAGAGAACTCTATTATAGCAATAATTTATATTTATTATATTGTAATAACAAACAGATGTCCATTTAGGAAAGCATGCACTGCTCCAGTCAATTAGTAATTTCTGTATCATTTCACAGCATTAGCACACTGAAATCTACTGTAATACTAGACTTCGTATTGCTGTGAACTACAATACAAGGACATACACATGAAGGGAAGTGAGTTATGAGGCTTAGAACTAGACATTAAAGCCTGCTTCACATGGGTGTCTACCCTCATACACTGGATTTTGAAATCCCCCTTCTTTAGCTTCAGATTTTCTCTGAAAAATAGGCTCCCCAGCTTAACATAGCTGGGACCTCAATGAGCACCTGGTAAATGTCAGCTGGGCTGCCTAAGAGGGCTGCAGCTATCCAGGCTGGGAACTTCTCCTCCTGGAAAAGAACAGGTCAGCTCCAGGCTTTTAGGCTATTTATGCTCACTCCCAGCCACCATCTGGGCAACCACCCCCAGAGACAGCATAAATATTCAGCTGCTGATTTGCTTCATTCAGCCCTCTACATTCTGGAATCCCTCAGAAAGGAGGGGGAAGCAATTAAACCTGCAGCCAGTCAAACCCAGAACAGCCCAAAGCAATCACAAGCCGCTCAACTGATTACAGGAGAGCCACAAGAACCTATCTATTAGTATGCTACATATATTTCTTCTTACCAAAAGGCTGCCTATGGTGTAACATTTAACCTTTTCAGTGTGAAACATGATAGAGGTGACCCCTGCTGTGGGTTATTAATCTAGAAAGATTGCTGCAAGATTTCTTTTCTGATTCGTTGGAGTGCATCATCCCAGACCACCACCCTGGGATTTTGCTGGGACACTCACCTTGAACGGTTTACATCTTCTTGTAATATAGTTGTATCTTGTTCCATCTTCATGCCTGGTAAATGCAGCATTGGAGATAATAAATGTATGTTGGATCAATGAAATGCAAAATATGACAGTCTGATGCACTTAGAGCAGAATTATACATAGATTATAAATGTTATGCTCATCTTCCTAATACAGATTCTACCTTCTCTGCAGGGCCACTAAAAGCTGTCTTCCCACTATTAGCTTTCCCCATACTTGTATGAGTACTTACATAACTGCTAAGCTATTGCGAATTTAGTACCCATTATATCTTACAGGTAAGAAAAGCAGCACTACCTAATTATCTGGATGAGCGTGGTTTCTTTTATTGACATTATGTCTGCATAAGTCATCAGGAATGTGGTAGTTGTTCATGCTTCTGTAGACGCAAATGATGACAGTGCCCCATCTAAAAGTTTATCCTTCTTTGTCCACAACCATGTTATGTTATTAGTATTGATAAGATTTTAACCAGATTGTCCAATTGGACAAATGTAGTTGATTGGACATGATTTGGAAAGGCACACACCTGTCTATATAAGGACCCACACACAGTTAACAATGCATGTCAGAGCACAAACCAAGCCATGAAGTCCAAGGAATTGTCTGTAGACATCTGAGGATTGTATTGAATCACAGATCTGGGGAAGGGTACAGAAAAAATTCTGCAGCATTGAAGGTCCCAATGAGCACAGTGGCCTCCATCACCCGTAAATGGAAGAAGTTTGGAACCACCAGGACTCTTCCTAGAACGGGCTGCCCAGCCAAACTGAACGATCGGAGGAGAAGGGTCTTGGTCAGGGAGGTGACCAAGAACTCAATGGTCACTCTGACAGAGCTCCAGTGTTTCTCTGTGGAGAGAGGAGAACCTTCCAGAAGAACAACCATCTCTGCAGCACTTCACCAATCAGGCCTGTATGGTAGAGCGGCCAGATAGAAGCCACTCCTAGGTAAAAGGCACATGACAGCCCACCTGGAGTTTGCCAAAAGGCACCTGAAGGAATCTCAGACCATGAGAAAAAAAATTCTCTGGTCTAATGAAACAAAGATTAAACTCTTTGGCCTGAATGTCAAGCGTCATGTCAGGAGGAAACCAGGCACCACTCATCACCAGGTTAATACCATCCCTACAGTAAAGCATGGTGGTTGCAGCATCATGCTGTGGAGATGCTTTTCAGCAGCAGGAAATGGGAGACTAGTCAGGATCGAGGGAAAGATGAATGCAGCAATGTGCAGAGACATCCTTGATGAAAACCTGCTCCAGAGCAATCTGGACCTTAGCCCGGGGCGAAGGTTCATTTTTCAACAGAACAACGATCCTAAGCACACAGCCAAAATAATAAAGGAGTGGCTATGGGAAAACTCTGTGTATGTCCCTCAGTGGCCCAGCCAGAGCCCAGACTTGAACCCGATTGAACATCTCCGGAGAGATCTGAAAATGGCTGTACACCGACACTCCCCATCCAAACCGATGGAGCTTGAGAGGTCCTGCAAAGAAGAATGGGAGAAACTGCCCAAAAAAAGGCGTGCCAAGCTTGTAGGATCATACTCAAAAAGACTTGAGGCTGTAATTGGTGCCAAAGGTGCTTCAACAAAGTATTGAGCAAAGGCTGTGAATATTTATGTACATGGGATGTTTATGTTTTTTATTTTTAATAAATTTGCAAATATTTCAAACAAACTTCTTTCATGTTGTCATTATGGGGTATTGTCTGTAGAATTTTGAAGAAAATAATTAATTTAATCCATTTTGGAATAAGACTGTAACATAAAATGTGGTAAAAGTAAATGTGAATGCTTTCCGGATGCACTGTAATGTACTTTGCAGATTCTGGGTCTCCCATAGACATGAGAAGACATGATCTCATATCTAAGGTGTCATAGAAATCCCAGCCAACAACATATTGGAGGAACATTGAAGTTAAATTTGTTAAAGTTGTTCCCTCTTGAGATAAGTACTGCTCACCTCCTCCTACTAGGCCACCAGATCCAACACTGAACATTTATTGAACACTCTTCAGTGTTCTGAAAGTGTCCTGAGGGTGGTCAGATCATTCCTACGCACTGGACCACCATCTATAGTCTATGGGTACCCTACATCGGTGTGATAAACAGCTGTGGACACTGCAGAGCTGCTTCCATTGCCAGCTGTCTGTGTGCAGTATCTGTTCCTGCTCCTCCTCACAAATGACTTCAATCTTCATTACACTGGCAGCTGCTCTGTGGTCTGCTCACCACACAAGTAAACACTTGTAATAAACATACCAAAAGACAGCTTGTGCACTTTAAATATTTGGCAGCTGAGTTTTGCCTTCACTGAAGTGTGCACAAATTGCACAAAGGGTTTCTCGATGTCTTTAGCAATATTTGGTCATTTTATTTTTTTCGTTTAGGATATTGTGTGAAAGGGTTATGCCGCGTACACACGATCAGAATTTCCGACAACAAATGTTCGATGTGAGCTTTTGGTCGGATATTCCGACCGTGTGTAGGCTCCATTGGACATTTGCTGACCGTGTGTATCCAATTCCGACGTGCAAAAATCCTACGCATGCTCGGAATCAATTCGACGCATGCTCAGAATCATTGAACTTAATTTTTCTCGGCTCGTTTCAGTGTTGTACGTCACCGCGTTCTTGGCGATCGGAATTTCCGACAATATTTGTGTGACCGTGTGTATGCAAGACAAGTTTGAGCGAAAATCCATCGGAAAAAAATCCACGGTTTTGTTGTTGGAATGTCCGATCCTGTGTACGCGACATTAGAACCAGTGGAGGCAGGTTGTAAAATATGCACATTAAATAAGTATGTTTATACATATGGAATTTCATTTTTTGTATGTGGATATAATTAAATAAATAATTATATATAAAAAAAAAAGAACCAGTGGAGGCTGGTGCTAAACTTTTTTTTTGGGGGGGGGCAAACATACCCCCCCAGGTCCTGAATGGCCAGGAGGAGAAGCCAGGTGACCAATAGCGCACTGCACCCCGAGCCCAACCCTTTTCATGCCAATTAGAGCCTCTGGCTCTAATCCGGCTCTAATCATGTGGCTTGGAAAAAAAAACCTCATAGAGACCGATGAGTCCGGCACCCCACATGCACCCCCGCATGCAAACTAGGGGGGCGGTGCCCTTGCGCCCCTTCTGGGACAGCTGCTGCGTTTTTAATGTGTTTTTCAGAAAGTTATGAGAAATCAAACATTTTATGTGATGTTATTATGTGATGGATTAACTTTCAATCGGGACACCCATTCTGGCTACAAATTGTCCCATTGATCCCCTCAGTTTGTAAGAATTTCTTCTCACTTTCTCTTGTGTCTCTAGGGCAGGAAGACTTTGGGGTTGATTTACTAAAACTGTAGAGTGCAAAATCTGGTGCAGCTCTGCATTGAAACCGATCAGCTTCGAGCTTTTATTGTCAAAGCTTAAAGGGGTTGTAAAGGTTTGTTTTTTATTTTCTAAATAGGTTCCTTTAAGCTAGTGCATTGTTGGTTCACTTACCTTTTCCTTCGATTTCCCTTCTAAATGTTTTTTTTCTTTGTTTTCTTTCTGAATTTCTCACTTCCTGTTCCTTCTCAGTAAGCTGTTCAGTAAGCTGTTCTGGCTGACTAACCACCGCTCGGATGATGGGGGCAAGCTTACTGAGGAGAAACAGGAAGTGAGAAATTCAGACAAAGAAAAAAAACATCTAGAAGGGAAATCGAAGGAAAAGGTAAGTGAACCAACAATGCACTAGCTTAAAGGGACCTATTTAGAAAATAAAAAACAAACCTTTACAACCCCTTTAATTGAACAAGTTAAAGGTAGAAGCTGATTGGCTACTATGCACAGCTGCACCAGATTTTGCACTCTCCAGCTTTAGTAAATCAACCACAATGAGACACAGACAGAAAAAAGTAAACCAACAGGGGGTTTTTTTTGTTTACAAATGGTTTATTGAAAAATAAGCCTCAATACAATTTTAACTTTACATTGATAAGAGGTACATACACAAAGAAGGGTGCAAAAAATATCAGCATATTATATAAGTAGCAGTGATATAAGAGGGAGGGATACAAACATTGGGATGTATAATTAAGTCATTGAAAAGGTCTTTATACCCTTATAATGTCTTATGGATTTGTTTAATGAGAGAAAAAAAAAAATCTATAAAGAATATTCAACAGTATCATTGTGTAGTTCCATTAATTAACAGAGATAGATCCCAAGGTTTCCATTTTTTATCATATGTGTCCATAGTATCGAATAAAGTGTAATGTGATTCATAATTTGAGACCATGGCACAGTAGAGGAACGCCAATTAAGATCTATAGCCCAGTGTATTGAACAATGTGTGTATTAGCCTGGTATGTGCTATAGAAATATCAGGAATGGGATAAAAAAGGAGGCACATTTTAGAGGTCAGTTCAATTCTTCTACCTGTTATTTGTTCTATTTTGTTTTTAGCTTGTTGCCATGTAGTTTTAAGGTGCGTACAATCCCAGAATGTGTGTATAAGGGAACCCTGTACTGGGCAACCTCTAAAGCAGAGATATTCAATTAGCGGACCTCCAGCTGTTGCAAAACTACAAGTCCCATCATGCCTCTGCCTCTGGGTGTCATGCTTTTGGCTGTCAGAGTCTTGCTATGCCTCATGGGACTTGTAGTTCTGCAACAGCTGGAGGTCCGCTAATTGCATATCCCTGGTCTAAAGCATAGGGGAGAGGTTGTTGGATAGAATGAGTTGATTCTGTCTGGGGTGAGGTTTTAGTGCCCTTCACACCTGTTAAAAGTTTGCCATAACATATGTGTATTATGTACGCATTAAAGTGGCTGTAAACCGCGAATGTTTAAAAAAAAAAAAAAAAAACCTGCAAGGCAATGGCATAATGTGCTAGTATGCAAATACTTATGAAATACTCACCTTGGAACAAAGCCCTCTAGCGCTGTAATTTCACCGCTGAGAGGGCTGACATGTTCCCTCTGTCTGTCTTCCAGGTTCACGAGCTCTGGCTATGTGATTGGCCAGAGACGTGATGAAGTAACTGACATGCATGCCCACGGGAGCCCTCTGTATGCCGGACCTATAGAGCGCATATGCCAGTGATGTCACTGGCTGCATGCAGGGTGAATATCTCCTAAACCGTGCATGTTTAGGAGATATTTATTTTACCTACAGGTAAGCCTTATTATAGACTTATGCCCCGTACACACGATCGTTTTTAATGTCATTTTTTAAACCAATGTTTTTCTCCTCGTTTTTTTCCATGTTTCCTCTCAAGCCTGCCTTGCGTACACACCATCATTTAAAAAAACGATCAAGCAAAGCGCAGTGACGTTCAACACGTACGACGGCACTATAAAGGGGAAGTTCCGTTCGAATGACGCCACCCTTCATGTTAGTAAAGTTTGTTGGGCGACGATTCGCGCTTTTCAGTCCGTTACTGTGTAATGAATGTGCTATCTCCATTACGAACGCTAGTTTTACCAGAACGAGCGCTCCCGTCTCATACTTGATTCTGAGCATGCGCGTTTTTTTTCACGTCGTTAAAGCATACACACTATCGTTTTTCACGTCGTTAAAAAAAAACGACATGAAAAACGACGTGAAAAAAGAGAGCATGTCCGGAATTTTTAATGGCCGTTTTTCACGTCGTTAAAAATGCTCTGGAGCCTACACACGATCATTTTTAATGGCCATTTTTTAAAATGCCATTTTTAACGGCATGAAAAACGATCGTGTGTACGGGGCATTACCCGTAGGTAAAAATGACAAAGCAAGTTTACAACCGCTTTAAGATATATTGGTTTAAGGTAGCGCTGCCAACGCACTCCATGAATGGCTGCCAATGCACCACAATGGACCTTAAATTGAACCTTCACCACAGCCGAAAACAGTATGTTACTGTTGGTTGTAGTGTGTTAGGTATCCACTGGTTTTTACAAAGCAGGAGTGCTTTATTGAAGAAAAAAAAAATGCAAGAACAAATGAAATACAACATAAATCATTTCACATAGTGAGTGTTATACAGAAAGTGATGTACAATTCCAGACAAAATGTATTCCAACATATGAACAGAATAGTCAGCTAGACATTCCTAAACACACAAACTTTACGCTGTCACATGCAATTTCCGTGAGAAAAACAGGGCACTATGAACCCACAGAAAGAGATAAAGGGGGGGAGCCAAGGGGGGGGGGGGAGAGGAGAGAAAAGAGGGAGGAGGATGGGTTCCCCAAAACTACACCCAAGGGTTTAGAGCCCAGAATTCAAAGTGATCTCAAACACGAAACCCGCTATGGCGATGTCCAAGGAAGCCACACCTTATCATATTTCCATGGACAGCCTCTATTTTTATAGGTTAGTTTGTACATAGGAAAATCAGCATCAATTATGGCATCCCAAGACGACACCGCAGGAGTGTTCGCTATAGTTGCCACCTATACGGGATTCACCCGGAAAGTTCGGGTTTTGAATCATGTGTCCAGGTTTCAGGCAGACTGAAACCCGGACACATTATATTCAGACCAGGCTGTGGCTCCCCAAGTAACTAAGATAGTCACACACAAATCTGTTGCCGTCCAAGAGCTGTAGCGGCTGTCTGGTGGCAGGTTTGGCATCACTGGAGGGCAGGGTGATGATGTCAGGAAGAGTAATCTGGCCACACCCACCATTCGCTGTGGCACGTCATGTGCACCGGATTACTACTCTCCTTGAGGCACCCAAAGGTGTCCCAGGCTGCTAAAGTGTTCAGGTTTGGCTTGAAGAAAAGGTGGCAACCCTAGTGCCTGCCGAGGTCCACTTTAGCAGTATTTCTTTCTTAGCATAATAAAAATATAAATAAGATATTAGTAGTATCATATGGTATGAGCATGGTGTGTCCTCATGAATTTCTAGCAAGGCCAGGTATCCACTGGTTTAGTGAATTATGGAGCATTAAGAATGAATGGCATAGCAAATCATCACCTCACCATGGTGTGTTGTTGTGCAAGGAGACAACTTGTGCTAAACACACATTACTGCTACATATAGGACTGAAGGGGCTTAAACCTTCCCCACCACAAAACGGGAAAAAAATCAAGGTTAAATGATCACTAAACCTACATCTATGAAATGTATGTAGCGGGTATGTACTTTCCTGGGTGTAAATTTGAATTTGAAAGTGACACCAGTGATGTGTGATTCACCGCGGCCCATTGGGTGGCGCTGTCGCCCTGGGTTGGGTTGGATTATCGCTGTGTGCCGTCCTCCTTTTTGTCCTCCCTCGGCAGCGGTATGGTGGGGCGGGGAACCCGCCGTGCTTGCAGGGAGAGGGTATAAAGGGGGCCGGCCATCTTGGTCACGGGGTTGAAGTCCCAGGCACCTTCAGCCTGCGGACGGTGGGTCGTATCGCTCCTCTGGGTGGCTTAGGCCCAGAGGACAGCGGAGGTCGAGTTCCATCCCAGGCACCTTTAGCCTGGGGTGAGGTACTTAGATGGAGGTCCGGAGCTCAGTGCCCAACACTGGGTTCCGCGAGGGAAGGAGATCCTAGGGTACCCAGGGATTGGGTACCCGAATCCGGAAGGCGCAATGGACCAGGGGGGAGCTCCTCATTTGAAGACCCGGTGCAGCATATTGCCGGTGACAAGTGAGTCTCTCGTCGGAGACGGCCTGGAAGGAAATCTACCCTCGTGCGGAGACCAGGACACACTTCTAGGAAGGGAAGTGGCAGCTTACATTGTGTCTGGGCCTGTTCGCATCCACACCTCCTTTTCTGTTCTGTTCTATCAAGGGAGTTCAACTGTTTGTGTTCAGACAAGGAGAATAAAGGAGTGTTGAACTTTAATGGTGTGGAGCTCATTTTCTAACAGACATGGTTCACAGTGACTCTTGGAGGGAGGATCCAGGTGCACAGCACTGACCCGAAGGTAATACAAAACCGTTGCTTATACCGCACTAACACCTGTGGTGGAAGCCAGGCGTGGTGTCCCCGCTCCCTCCCCTCTAAGGTACCCCTAGACAAGAGAAAGATGAGATGAGACAAAGAGGGGAGTGGAGGTGGCCGCTACATGCATAATAGATTCTTTCTATGACTTGACCCAAGGAACAAAAGGGGAACTTCTGACAAATACAAATTTCTTCAGACAATAGCTATGTAGCGGGTATGTACTTTCCCGGGTGTAAATTTGAACTTGGCAGAGACATTGGTGATGTGTAATTCCCTGCAGCCCAGCGGGTGGTGCTGTCGCCCTGGGCTGGGGTTGAATCATTGCTGTGTGTTGTGCTTCCTTTTTGTCCTCCCTCGGCAGCGGTATGGTGGGGCGGGGAACCCGCCGTGCTTGCTGGGAGAGGGTATAAAGGGGCCGGCCATCTTTGTCAAGGGGCGAAGTCCCAGGCACCTTCAGCTTGTGGACGGTGGTTTGTGTCGGTCCTCTGGGTGGCCTAGGCCTAGAGGACAATCGGAGGTCGTGTTCCATCCCAGGAACCTTTAGCCTGGGGTGAGGTACTTGGATGGAGGTCCGGAGCTCGGCGCCCAACACTGAGTACTGCGAGGGAAGGAGATCCTAGGGAACCCCGGGAGTGGGTACCAGAATCCGGAAGGCGTAATGGACCGGGGGGAGCTCCTCACTTAAAGGCCCGGTGCAGCATATTGCCGGTGACAGGTGAGCCTCGCGTCGGAGACCGCCTGGAAGGAAATTCCCCCTTGTGCGGAGACCGTAACCCACTTTCAGGAAGGAAAGTGGAGAACCAAATTGTGTCTGGGCCTATTCGCATCCACACCTCCTTTTCTGTTCTGTTCCTACTAAGGGAGTTCAACTGATTGTGTTCATTCAAGAAGAATAAAGGAGTGTTGAACTTTAATGGTGTAGGGCTCATTTCCTAACAGACATTGTTCAAGGTGACTCTTGGAGGGAGGATCCTGGTGCACAGCACTGACCCGAAGGTAATACAAGAACGTTGCTTATACCGCACTGACACATGTGGTGGAAGCCAGGCGTGGTGTCCCCGCTCCCTCCCCTCTAAGATACCCCTAGACAAGAGACGAGAGGAGAGAGAGAGAGAGAGGGGAGTGAGGAGGGTGCTACACGTGGGGGCTCGGGTCCGGGATAGTGTTTGTGCATCACAGTATTGAACGTGTCTGTTGGAAGAGTTAAGCGAATAGGCAGGCCTTCATTGGCCGAAGTGCATCCCTGCTCGTAGTCGTGGACATGACCCAATGAAGGGAAAGGCCCACGCAGAAGAGTGGAAAGAGGGGGAAGTTCAGCCGTGTGAAGTACTACACGTGGGGGCTTCTATTGCACTGCGCCACCAGGCACACCCCCATCGCTTAGTTCGTGGGCGTGACTCAGAAACAGAAAAGAAGAAAAGCCTGCGAACTGGAGCAAAGGGGAGGAGTCCAATACATGTGAAGGACTACACGTGGAACATTGGCGCAAAAACTCTGCAGTGTGCGATGGATCAGCAACAGGTCGCCATGTTCGGACATACATTGTGGATTCCAGTTCACCCTTCCACCACGACATTGACTGCTGCTGCTCCGGTAACAGATACGGGGATCCGGCTAAAACCAAGGGGTCGATTCGCCCTGTACTCGTGCATGGACGTTGAGGCCCTGGGTGTGATTTGTCCCGGCTGTTCGGGACTGGTGTGCCAGCTGAAGCCATTCGGGCGATGTGAGGCCTGTGGGGAGTTCCTGTTCGAAGTGGATCCGGCGGTTGAGAGGCGGAGAACCATATACCCCGGCCGTGCTGCGGACAACACCACTCAGAGAGGAGGAATCACTGCTGTGAGAGCCATCCCTACACACACTGCAACGACCGCGGAGGAGGTCGTAAAACCCCAATGGGAGAAATCCGAGGATGCTGACTCGGTCACCACTGTCTCGCAGCGTCCGCCACCGAAGAGAAAGACCGGCATGGTAGCCCCGACCAGCGGTTGTGGTGGACCGTCTCGCCCGCTTACGCCCGGCCTGGATGGATCCGTTGACAAGAGTTCCGGACGTCCCGCTTCAAGTAAAGGCCGAGGTAAGCCAGGCGGAGAGATTTGGTGTGTGGGCGGAGGTGTCGGGAAGTCATGGCCTAGCGAATCCGCGGGGGGTGGTGGCTCAGTTTCTACAACCGGCTACATACCCGCGGAGGAGTGTGACACCTCTGACCTGGAGTCGCTCTCGGACATGAGAGACGACGTTGCTATAGACGATTTGTTTGCCGAGAAGGGCTGGGACAAAGTACCTCTCGCTTCATCTCGGAGGATCAGAGATCCACCCATGTCAATAGGGGAAAGTACACCCCGGGTGGAGGCACCAGCGCCTGAAGAGAGGTCCTGTCCCCAGCCTGCTTCTACATCCCCGGTGCCATCTGTACCGAGGGCCGGGGAGAAGAGACTGTTGCTGCGGGCACCAATGCCCAGATCAGATGTGATCAAGGTCCCTCGCCACCCGGACTCGATAGTTTTGCCTGGTGAAGGGGACAAAGCTACCATGCCTCCTTTGGCGAGATTGCACTGGCTATTTGGCCAGGAGGTTGCTGCAGACTATGGATGGGAGTATCCATACTTGTCGAAGGAACTGCTTTATGAGGTGGAAGTGTGCCGGGAGCGCTGGTACAATGACTTTGTTTGGACCCACCTTCAGGTTCCACACGCTCGCAGGTACCTGGCATGCTCTCCAAAAGCCTCTCAACATTTTAAAGACTGCAAGGCAGAATGGATGTTGGGGCGACACATCCATGCAGATAAAGTGTTGATCCGGCGCAAAGAAGGAGAAGATGTGGAGTATCATCTGGAAACCATGGATCAGCACTTGAAACCACTTGTTCTGCCGCATCCCCGCTTTTATCTGTAGGAGAAAAGAGACTCCGTTCTTATCATGCTGCTGAACTTTCTGGGGCCCGTTGCTTTTGTGCCCAGAGGAATGAAGAACTGTTCCTGTTGTTCTTCACTTTTCCTGAAAGAGATTATGGACTCTGGGGTAGATAGGCCAAAGGAAAAGAGGAAAGTTCCACGAGTACAGTTACCGCGGTGCTGTCCCCAGGTGGCAGTGCTGCGCAACGTTAAAACACTTTTCATGCACTCACTCCTTGGAGAAAAGGGATTTCTTCCCGGAGAAGTTTATTTTCCATTACACGAATACAGGTGTCGGGGTTATATGTGTTAATCCTTTCTTTTCCCTCTGCAGGAGAACATACCATCAAGTCCACTGAGTATGGGGTGGGTCTTAGTCAGGATGGGGGGGGGGGGAGTCAAATGTGAATATGTGATTCAAAGTTATGAATCAGTGCTGTTGTTTCTCTCTTGTCTTTATTCCCTTTTCTTTACAGGGCTCAGACACAATGTTTCAGTTGGATAGTTTTTTTCTAAAGTTTTAAATTTTTTGTACAATTGTTAGTCGGTTTCTGGATTGGATTATGTCAGTCGTTGAGGGCATGATTTACTCCAGACACTGGGGACCAGTGTCAAATGACCGGGGGGAGAGTGTAGCGGGTATGTACTTTCCCGGGTGTAAATTTGAACTTGGCAGAGACATTGGTGATGTGTAATTCCCTGCAGCCCAGCGGGTGGCGCTGTCGCCCTGGGCTGGGGTTGAATCATTGCTGTGTGTTGTGCTTCCCTTTTGTCCTCCCTCGGTAGCGGTATGGTGGGGCGGGGAACCCGCCGTGCTTGCTGGGAGAGGGTATAAAGGGGCCGGCCATCTTTGTCAAGGGGCGAAGTCCCAGGCACCTTCAGCTTGTGGACGGTGGTTCGTGTCGGTCCTCTGGGTGGCCTAGGCCTAGAGGACAATCGGAGGTCGTGTTCCATCCCAGGCACCTTTAGCCTGGGGTGAGGTACTCGGATGGAGGTCCGGAGCTCGGTGCCCAACACTGAGTTCCGCGAGGGAAGGAGATCCTAGGGAACCCCGGGAGTGGGTACCCGAATCCAGAAGGCGTAATGGACCGGGGGGAGCTCCTCACTTGAAGACCCGGTGCAGCATATTGCCGGTGACAGGTGAGCGTCTCGTCGGAGACCGCCTGGAAGGAAATTCCCCCTCGTGCGGAGACCGTAACCCACTTTCAGGAAGGAAAGTGGAGAACCAAATTGTGTCTGGGCCTATTCGCATCCACACCTCCTTTTCTGTTCTGTTCCTACTAAGGGAGTTCAACTGATTGTGTTCATTCAAGAAGAATAAAGGAGTGTTGAACTTTAATGGTGTTGGGCTCATTTCCTGACAGACATTGTTCATGGTGACTCTTGGAGGGAGGATCCAGGTGCACAGCACTGACCCGAAGGTAATACAAGAACGTTGCTTATACCGCACTGACACATGTGGTGGAAGCCAGGCGTGGTGTCCCCGCTCCCTCCCCTCTAAGATACCCCTAGACAAGAGACGAGACGAGAGAGAGAGAGGGGAGTGAGGAGGGTGCTACAGCTAAATAATACACTACAAGGCTCAGTTTACATGGGTGACAAGGGGGTTTTAAAACAGGTGGTTTTACTTACCCCACCCCAACCACTAATATACAGGTGCATCTTAAAACATTTGAATATCATCAAACAGTTAATTTATTTCAGCAATTCAATTCAAAAAGTGAAACTCATTCATTATATAGTTTCATTACACACAATGTGATATATTTTAAGCATTTATTTCTTTTAATTTTAATGATTATGGCTTACAGCTAGTAAAAACTCAAAATTCAGATTCTCAAAATTTTTTAAATATTGTGAAAAAGTTAAATATTTTAGACTCATGCCCACACTGCCAAAAGTATCAATACCTGGTTTAATGATCATGGAATCACTGTGCTTGATTTGGCCAGCAAACTTGCCTGACCTAAACCCCATAGAGAATCTGTGGGGTATTGTCAAGAGGAAGATGAGAGACACCAGACCCAACAATGCAGATGAGCTATCTGAGGAACCTGGGATTCCATAACACGTCAGTAGTGCCACAGGCTGATCATCTCTATCGTCTCTATCCTAAGCCGCATTGATGCAGTAATTCATGCAAAAGGAGCTCCGACCAAGTATTGAGTGCAAACTATACTGTACTTGGACATACTTTTCAGTAAGACAACATTTCTGTATTAAAAAATGTTTTTATTTTTTTTTGGTTCCAATTTTTTGAGATACTTTGGGTTTTCATTAGCTGTAAGCCATAATCATCAAAATTAAAAGAAAGAAATGCTTGAAATATATCACTCTGTGTGTAATGAATCTATATAATATATGAGTTTGACTTTTTGAATTACTGAAATAAATGAACTTTTTAATGATATTCAGATTTTTTGAGATGCACCTGTAAATGTTAACATGCAGCTGGAAGAGGTCTTTCACTTGCCATGGCCACAATATTTCAATGCAAAATCCAGCTTCAGCTAGAAAAACATGACATGCATTCAGGAGGGGTGTCTCTTGAATAGGGTGACCAGACATCCCCGGTTTCAGGGGACAGTCCCCGGATTGAGGACACTGTCCCCAGGCCAAGTCTGTCCCCGGTTTTGTCTCCAGAATGGATTTGAACAGGGGCTGGGGCAATTTCAAAGACAGTCAGTGCAGAATTGAAAAAAAAATATCTGAATTACACCACCCCCCGCTCCGCCACTCCTACTGGCTTAAGGGGGTGTATTTTTTTTCCATTATCTGTGCCCCTTTCTGATGATGATGTGCTGGTCGGAAGCAGAGGGAATATTTCTTCAGTTTCGGGCACATGCCCATCCAGCTCCGCTCGCATGTTCTTCTGCCTTGGCTCAAGTCCCGGCCAGCCGCCTGCCTGCTTATCTCCTTGCCTTCCCTGGTGAAGTGATCTTTCTCCACTCCCCACCCAGTAGTAGCCGGGACAGGCTGTGAGGCGGGCGGCGACGGGCAGAGAGTCGCTGATTGCCGTCATTACTAGTAAAAAAAAAATGTCCCCGGATTTCATTTTAAAAATCTGGTCACCTTACTCTTGAATGCCTGGAAGCCCCTGTTGTACAGCCATCTCAGTGTTCCACCACCACCTAAACAAGGCCTAATTCTGCCTTAAAGGTATGAAGACAGTTTTTTCTGTAAAAGTGTTAGTTCTGAGTATTCCACAATTATCCGTGTGCTGTAAAATGTTCAGGTATAGATTTATGAACAAACAGGCCTTGGATAATGCTCAAAGCTATGCTATGAATCACCAGGGTGGGGCGGTGAGCATGTAGATAACTGAGCTGGGAGGAGTAAGACACAAGTGTAGTGACAGGGATTCCATGTCCTGACAGAGCTGTGCTGAGCTCTGCTTTCCTCTGACATATGTCTTCCTACATATACGCAGACTCACGTCAATGAATGAGGAGTATCAAGCATTTTTTCTTATATGATCAACTTCCTGTTGAGGTCTCTGTTCTGCGTGTCAATGCATGATCGCTGAATTGATCACAGAACATCCAGTCAGCATAATTAGAACAAAGAATTGCTGAGCTGCACAGTAAATATTTGTTAAGGGATTGGGAGTTTGCTTGAATGCAGATTCTCCACTACACTCTCGGCTTATTCCAGTAATAGCAAAAGTGATGTGCAGGGCGCAACATCTAAAACACGTACCATCATAACTGTGAGGGCCTTTTCACACTTTAGTGATCCTCTCCACCTGACCACCTTTTTGCAATGTCAATGTACATACTGGATTCGCTAAAGTAGGGTGACCAGACATCCCCGATTTCTGGGGACAGTCCCCGGATTGAGGACACTGTCCCCGGACCAAATCTGTCCCCGGTTTTGTGCCCAGATTGGATTTGAACAGGGGCAGGGGCAATTTCGAAGACAGTCAGTGCACAATTATTCTGCTCCGCCGCTCCTACTAGCTTAGGGGGGTGTATTTTTTTCCATTATCTGTGCCCCTTTCTGATGATAATATGCTGGTCGGAGCGGAGGGAATATTTCTTCAGTTTCGGGTGCATGCCCATTCAGCTCCGCTCGCATGTTCTTCTGCCTTGGCTCAAGTCCGGCCAGCCGCCTGCCTGCTTATCTCCTTGCCTTCCTTGGCGGAGTGATCTTCCTCTGCACCCCACCCAGTAGTAGCCGGGGGCCCGGAGAGAAATGCTTGACAGGCTGTGAGGTGGGCTGCGGTGGCGACAGGCAGAGAGTCGCAGATTGCCGCCATTACTAGTAAAAAAAAATAATATGTCCCCGGATTTCATTTTAAAAATCTGGTCACCTTATGTTAAAGGAAAATAGACTTTGCACTATGCAAGTGCAGTTTCTTCAGAGCTTAGTAAATGAGGGGAAGCTCTGCTGACTTACATCACTCAATCATGTGCAATCAAAAATGCTGTTTTTCTTTTTCATTTTCTTTGCATGTGATTGGGTATTCTTTGCAAAGTAAAGATTTGCCTCATTTACTAAGCTCAGGTTGCAACTGCACTTGCAGAGTTTGCCTTTTATTATTTTGCAGAGTTTATTTCCCTTTAGTAAATCAACCGCACTATACGTTGTGGTGTGTTGGGTGTTACACTCTACTGTAAAAAGCAATGGGGTGCATTTCACAATGCATAATACTGTACAGCAACGCAACATACACAGATCTGGTAGGCTACCATGTGCTTTAGTAACATATATTTAGCACAAGTTACCAGGATGTGCAAGTGTGAATGTCCAGCCAAATCCTTTGTTACTTTTGATAGAGCAGAGAAGGATTAGAACCCCCGTTTAGTTTACAGGCGGTTTTCTTTTTTTTAGAAACGCTTCTAAACGCAAACATGGCAAAAGGCCGCTAAAGGCGGAAAAGCGGACGTTTTAAACGTGGGTTACTATCTGTCAAGTTAAATCGTTCAGGAGAGGTTGTAAAAACGTCCCGTGTACATTAAAGCCTCGTACACCTGATCAGATTTTCCAACGGGATTTGTGTGATTTCAGGATGTTGTCGGATAATCCGACCGTTTGTATGCTCCATCAGACAATTGTTGTCGGACTTTCCGACAACAATGTTGGATAGCATGCTTTAAAATTTTCCAACAACAAATGTGTGATGTCGGATTATCCAATCATGTGTACACAGGTCCGTCGGAAAAAAATCCAAAGTACAAACATGCATGCTCAGAAGCAATGCTAACCATAAGACAACACTAGCAGAAGTTGCCCAAAGGGTGGCGCTAAAGAGCTGAAAAACCACATAGTTTTGTGTTTGTTGGCCAACAATTCTTTGCCGTTTGTATACAATACAAGTTCATGGCTAATGCCCTTCGGACAAAAGTCCTATGCTTTGTCCATGGAAAATCCGATCTTGTGTACGAGGCTTAAGCCTAAGGCAGAGGTGTCCAACTTTTTGACCTTCCTGTGCCACATTGGAAGAAGAGAAATGGTCTTGGGCCACACATAAAATACACCAACAATAAGGATAGCTGATGAGGGGGCAGATCACAAGGTAATGATCACTGATATAGATAATGTACCTATCTGAGCAATAAAACTTCATTTTTTATGTAATGCTTTTGATATAAAAGTAAAAGAGGACAACATAAAACTAGTGTGATATTTGACACTGTTTTTGATAAACTAACACAATAATATCTGGTTCAATGAATTGAGTAGCAATTTTCGATGAATTCTGGTTCCAATTTTCCCCTTTGTGTGCTTCATCCCTGAAAAATAGTTGTTCACAAATATAGGTGATGCCGAAAACCGATGACATGAATAAGGCGTGATTGTGAAGACTGGGATATGTTTTTATTTTTTTTGCAGGTAAAACTTCTAAAAGTCCAGTAAAGAGACACTGTCAAATTTTTGGTCAGCCGCACGTGATCGCTAAGGCCCCTTTCACACTTATACGACTTATCCTACGACTTGTGATGGCAAAGTAGCATGACAAGTCGTTCCCCATGATTTCCAATGACAACCATTCATATTAGTACAACTTCAAGTCGTTCAGACTTCAAAGTAGCCCTGCACTACTTTGGTCCGCATTTTGATGCCACTTACACAGGCATTCCCTGAAATCGCGGAAAAATCGCCGTAAAATTGTGCGACTTTCAAGTCGCAGTAGTGTGAATGTGGCCTTAGTGTAAATGCACTTTTACAAAAAAAATAAAAAACAATAAGTAAGTTTACGATTTTGTGTTAGGCTGCATTCTTAGCTATCCTAGGACACAGGTTGGACACCCCTGCCCTAAGGGCCCTTTACATGGACAGCATCTGTTCTGATCAGCAGGGGATTCATTTATAGACATGTGCAATTCATTTCGGTCCAAATCTACAATTTGGACAAATTTTTCATTATTCGAAATTCGGATGTATCCGAATTTCCAAATAACAATAGTAATAACAAAAGTAACGAATTTCGTTAAAATTGGTTTTATTTCATTTATTTGTTTCATTTATTTGTTTTTGATTCAAATTCAAATCGGTCAAAAATGTATCAACCTGAATTCTGTGCGAAGAACAGCTGGTTGTTAAGGAGCGACTCGTCCTTAACAATTTAGGACTCGTTAGCTGTCAATGGGTTTCCTTACTGACAGCTGAATGTAAAAAAAAGAATGCTGGCAATGAAAAATAAATAAAAAAACTGATTCCCCCCCCCCCCTTTTCCATACCAGGCCCTTCAGGTCTTCTATGTATTTAAAGGAGAACCCCATGTGCCAAAATGTATAAAAAAAATGGCATGGGGTCCCCCCAAAATCCATACTAGACCATTATCCGAGCATGCAGTCTGACAGGTGAGGAAAGGGGGGGGCGAACTGAGACATACCAGGCCACATGCCCTCAACATGGGGGGGTGCTTTGGGGTAGTGGGGGCTCTTCCCCATAACCCTGGCCAGTGGTTGTGGGGGTCTTATTAGAATATGGAAGCCCCCTTTAACAAGGGGGCCCCCAGATCTCGGCCCCCCTATGTAAATAAATAGGGGTACATTGTAGCTCTACTTATTCACCAAAAAGTGTCAAAAATAAATAAAAACCCAAAGATAGTTTTTGACAATTCCTTTATTAAGCAAACAAAAACAATGTCCCCCGAAGTAAATCCAGTATCATCAATCACGATGAACGCCCCCCACCCCTCAAAAAAATAAAAAGGGTCGCACCTGACGAAGGCTCCCACCATCTGACAGTTCTTAAATAACTAAGGAGCGAGGCCACACGATGATGTCGCCAGGTGACCCCGCCCCATTGTGACGTCATCAACCCAGTATGCCCCAGTATGAACATCATTCACTTTCAGTTTTTTCCCGCCAGGAGGAAAATATACAGCCTAATGGATCCATGTTAGGTCTAGGCAGGCAGGCCTAGGCAGACGGGTATAAACAAACATGCATCTGTTTACATCCTTTAACACCTGATCTGTCACTTTTAGGTCTAAAAAGATAGAAGAGGGACATCAACAGCAAAAAAAAACTGACACAGGTTCTCTAGTCTACTACTTGCGGGTTGCCACCTGTCAGTCGGGTTGAATTATGTGTCTGGGTTAGCATCCACCTGAAACCCGGACACATTATTCAGACAGGAATGTGGCTTGGAACAGGGCCTGACAGGAGGGTGAGGGGGTCACTATGTGCGCCATATTACTATTCTCTTTGGAGTGCCCAAAGGTGTCCCAGGTCTGTTGCAATCCTATAATGCATATTAAAAAATAAAAATAAATGCTGTGCGGCACTACAGTATTCTTTGCAGATGTTTGGTCACTCACTACCTGTCTGGTATAATTGGTGTCAGTAAGTGAAAGGAGATTTACTAAAACTGTTGCACACAGAGTCTGGGAAAGCTGTGCATAGTACCCAATCAGCTTCCAGGTTTTATTGTTAAAAGCTTAATTGAACAAGCTAAAGTAAGGCTGGCCATACATTATACAACTTTCTTCTATAGATTTCCTTTAGATTTACCAAAACCATATAATATGAGGTCAGATCTAAGCACTTTCAATTTGTGTGTAATCAGGCAGGCCCTTGTACTACACAGTTGAAGGTAAATCTAAGGTACCTTTCACACTGGGGCGGGAGGTGCGCTGGTGGTATAACGCTGCTATTTTTAGCGGCGCTATACCGTCGAAATTGCGGCGGTATTCGGCCGCTAGCGGTGCGGTTTTAACCCCTCGCTAGTGGCCGAAAAAGGGTTAATACCGCCGGCAATGCGCCTCTGCAGTATAGCCGCGGTGTCCCATTGATTTCAATAGGCAGAAGCGGTGAAGGAGCGGTATACACACCGCTCCAAAGATGCGGCTAGCAGGACTTTTGGAGCGGTCCTGCTAGCGCACCGCTCCAGTGTGAATGCCCTCGGGCTTTCACACTGGAGAAGCAGCAGCCGCTGTTTCAGGTCGGTTTGCAGGCGCTATTTTTAGCGCAATAGCGCCTGCAAACCGCCCCAGTGTGAAAGGGGTCTAAAGGAAATTGAATAAGAAAATTGTATGGTGTATGGCCAGCTTTAGAAGCTGATTGGCTGCCATGCACAGCTGCATTCAATTCTCAATGCACCAGTAGTAGAAGTAAACACCTGACATGGGTTCCAAGCTTTATCCAAAATTAAACAAACACTGGACTTGACAAACACTTTAAGAAAAGTTTTCGATAATTCCCGGTAAATTACTTCCTTTTTCAGACCCCCGTTGCTTTTTGTACTGATATATTGAATAAATTTGATTGTGTTAGTCCCACCACATATTGTGCCAATCCTACCACATAATGTGCCAATTCCTGCACCCAGATCACATACTGTGTCTCTGCATGCTCCTTTCCAAGGCATTCTGCCAAGCCCTGGAAAAGCCCTCTGCCAGTCTTTGGAAGGCAAATAAAGACAGTTAAAGGGATGGGCGCTTACATGAAACAGGAGAACCAAACACGTTCTGTGCAAGAAATGCAGACACGGCCTTCACTGCAGAATGTTGTGTCTATGTGGGCTTATAACCATTACTAATGAATTCCAAACTTACAGCTGCATTTTGTAGATATAATGGGGCTAATCTGCTAAAGGAACTAAACTATTCACTTACCAAAATAAATTCCCCTAGCTTAAAAAGTAAGTATATTGCAGCAATAAAAACAACACACCTTCTGAGGTTACAACACTACTTCATATCACTGACCATCATTATCCTAACACACTTTCTAAGATGCCTACAGAATTAATGTCTAAACCCCTGGCAACAAAAGTAAGTAAGTAAAAATGTCCAAAGTGGGCCCAAAGTGACAATATTTTATGCGGCCATCATTATTTTCCAGCACTGCCTTAACCCTCTTGGGCACCAGAGCTTCGCAGGTTGCCACTGGAGTCCTCTTCCACTCCTTCATGATGACATCACGGAGCTGGTGGATGTTAGAGACCTTGCGATCCTCCACCTTCCGTTTGAAAATGCCCCACAGATCAGTGGTGGCCCGTTCATACGGGGCGCCGCCCCCCCCTCCTGTGGTCACCAAAAAAAAAAAAAAACGGGCCCTTTAAGAGTTTTTATTTTTATTTTTTAATGTCTTTTTTTCACACATGGCGGCGCGACCATAGTGGGCGCAGAAGCTTCTGCGCCCGGCCGTCACTCACAACAATACATAGGTTCATGCATTGCATGAACCTATGTATTGCTGCCGCCCACTATTCAGATGGCCGGCCCCTTGAGCGCCGGCCATCTGAATCACAGCGTCTGATTGGCCTTTAGAAGTGCCTATCAGAGCCAGCAGGCTCTGATAGGCTTCCCGACTACAGCCTGAGGGCTGTAATCGGCTTCTAAATATCTAATGAGAGGACGCACAGGGGTGCGTTCCCTGGCCAATCAGGTTCACCGGGTCTGGTTACCGGTAACCTGATTGGCTGAAGTGACATCGAGGGCGGGAGAAGACATCGAGGACGGAAGAAGGACGGCGCTGACTCGAGGAAGGTAAGTGCAGGGCTGGGGGGACAAACTGGCTGTATTATGAGGACAAACTGGCTGCATATGGGGGAGAAACTGGCTGCATATGGGGGAGAAACTGGCTGTATATGGGGGAGAAACTGGCTGTATTATGGGGGAGAAACTGGCTGTATTATGGGGGAGAAACTGGCTGCATATGGGGGAGAAACTGGCTGCATATGGGGGAGAAACTGGCTGTATTATGGGGGAGAAACTGGCTGTATTATGGGGGAGAAACTGGCTGTATTATGGGGGAGAAACTGGCTGTATTATGGGGGAGAAACTGGCTGTATTATGGGGGAGAAACTGGCTGCATATGGGGGGGAAACTGGCTGCATTTGGGGACAAACTAGTGGCGTTGGACACAGTGGCTGCGTTTAATGGGCACAGTGGCGGCAATTGATGATTTTTTTTTTCAGTTTGTTTGCGCCCCCCCCCAAAAAAATTTGAGCACCAGCCGCCACTGCCACAGATGCTCAATAGGGTTTAGGTCTGGAGACATGCTTGGCCAGTCCATCACCTTTAACCTCAGCTTCTTTAGCAAGGCAGTGGTCATCTTGGAGGTGTGTTTGGAGTCGTTATCATGTTGGGATATTGCCCTGCGGCCCAGTCTCCAAAGGGAGGGGATCATGCTCCACTTCAGTATGTCACAGTACATGTTGGCATTCATGGTTCCCTCAATGAACTGTAGCTCCCCAGTGCCGGCAGCACTCATGCAGCCCCAGACCATGACACTCCCACCACCATGCTTCACTGTAGGGAAGACACACTTGTCTTTGTACTCCTCGCCTGGTTGCCGCCACACACACTTGACACCATCTGAACCAAATACGTTTATTTTGGTCTCATCAGAACACAGGACATGGTTCCAGTAGTCCATGTCCCTAGTCTGCTTGTGGGCAAACTGTTTGTGGGCTTTCTTGTGCATCATCTTTAGAAGAGGCTTCCTTCTGGGGTGACAGACATGCAGACCAGTTTGATACAGTGTGCAGCGTATGGTCTGAGCACTGACAGGCTGACCCCCAACCCCTTCAATCTCTGCAGAAATGTTGGCAGCACTCATACGTCTATTTCCCAAAGACAACCTCTGGATATGACGCTGAGCATGTGCACTCAACTTCTTTGGTCGACCATGGCGAGGTCTGTTCTGAGTGGAACCTGTCCTGTTAAACCATTATATTGTCTTGGCCACCGTGCTGCATCTCAGTTTCAGAGTCTTGGCAATCTTCTTATAGCCTAGGCCAGTGATGGTGAACCTTGGCACCCCAGATGTTTTGGAACTACATTTCCCATGATGCTCACGCACTCTGCAGTGTAGTTGAGCATCATGGGAAATGTAGTTCCAAAACATCTTGGGTGCCAAGGTTTGCCATCACTTGCCTAGGCCATCTTTATGTAGAGCAACAATTCTTTTTTTCATATCCTTAGAGAGTTCTTTGCCATGAGGTGCCATGTTGAACTTCCAGTGACCCGTATGAGAGAGTGAGAGCGATAACACCAAATGTAACAAACCTGAACCCCATTCACACCTGAGAACTTGCAACACTAACAAATCACATGACACCGGTATGGAAAAATGGCTAATTGGGCCCAATTTGGACATTTTCACTTAGGGGTTTACTCATTTTTGTTGCCAGCGGTTTAGACATTAATGGCTGTGTTGAGTTATTTTGAGGGGACAGCAAATTTACACTGTTATACAAGCTGTACATTTACTACTTTACATTGTAGCAAAGTGTCATTTCTTCAGTGTTGTCACATGAAAAGTTATATTAAAATATTTTAAAAAATGTGAGGGGTGTACTCACTTTTGTGAGATTCTGTATGATTATCAATTACCCACTTGACCCCCTTCATGACCAGGCCATTTTTTGCTATATGGCACTGCGTTACTGTAGTAACTGACAACTGCACAGTCATGCAGCACTATTCCTTTTTGTTTGTGCTATAAACAAAACGACCGACAATTTAAAGAAAAAAAAAAAAACATTTTTTACTTTCAGCTATAAAATATGTCCAAAATGAAAAAAAAAAAAAGAATTTCTTCATAAATTTAGGGCAAAATGTATTCTGCTGCATATTTTTTGTAAAAAAAAATCCCAATAGGCGTATATTGATTATTTTGTGCCCAAGTTTTAGCGTCTACAAATTATGGTATATATAATTAAAAAAAAAATTATACTAGTAATGGTGGCGACCAGCAACTTATAGGGGGACAACTTGACACTTTTGACACTGTGGGAACGAGTGACACTAATACAGTGATCAGTGCTAAAAATATACACTGTCACTGTACTAATGACACTGGCTGGGAAGGGGTTAATCAACTAGGGCGATCAAAGGGTTAAATATGTGCCTAACCAGTGTTTTTGTGTTTACTATGTGGTGCTTTTACTGAGGGATGTGCTGGATTTTATTCCCCAGCACATCCCCATTGACAGGACAGAGCTCTGCCTTGTTTAGATAGACAGAGCTCTGTTCTGTCATTCTCCAGCAGACATCTATTGACCAGCTCCCGCTGATCGGCTTCTGCTGTGACTAATCACTTGCATGCCCCCTACCCGGAAGTGCGGGATCATGTACTAGGTAAGTGATCCGGCGCAGGAGAGCCACTCTGCCACTGTAAAACTATTTTATACAGTCGGCAAGTGGTTTTAGGACATGCTTGCAAAATATTTAAGCAAAGGAAACAAATTATAAATTCATGCGTTGATGGTACCTAGTACCAATCAAAAATAGCAAACTTTTTCTACAGCTACCCCTCCACTTGCTTTAGATGTTGCACCCAGCTGGGAACCTATCTACACATCTGGTGCCACTGTCTATAAACTCTCAACTATATTCTACCAATATCTATACAGTATTTTTTATGATATAATAGATACAGTCAGATCCATAAATATTGGGACATCGACACAATTCTAATATTTTTGGCTCTATACACCACCACAATGGATTTGAAATGAAACAAACAAGATGTGCTTTAACTGCAGACTTTCCGCTTTAATTTGAGGGTATTTACATTCCAAATCAGGTGAACGGTGTAGGAATTACAACAGTTTGTATATGTGCCTCCCACTTTTTAAGGGACCAAAAGTTATGGGACAATTGGCTGCTCAGTTGTTCCATGGCCAGGTGTGTGTTATTCCCTCATTATCCCATTTACAAGGAGCAGATAAAAGGTCCAGAGTTAATTTCAATTGTGCTATTTGCATTTGGAATCTGTTGCTGTCAACTCTCAATATGAGATCCAAAGAGCTGTCTGTCACTATCAGTGAAGCAAGCCATCATTAGGCTACAAAAAACAAAACAAACCCATCAGAGAGATAGCAAAAACATTAGGTGTGGCAAAATCAACTGTTTGGAACATCCTTAAAAAGAAAGGATGCACTGGTAAGCTCATCAACACCAAAAGACCCGGAAGACCACGGAAAACAACTGTGGTGGATGACCAAAGAATTCTTTCCTTGGTGAAGAAAACACCCTTCACAACAGTTGGCCAGATGAAGAACACTCTCCAGGAGGTAGGTGTATGTGTGTCAAAGTCAACAATCAAGAGAAGACTTCACCAGAGTGAATTCAGAGGGTTCACCACAAGATGGAAACCATTGGTGAGCCTCAAAAACAGGAAGGCCAGATTAGAGTTTGCCAAACAACATCTAAAAAAGCCTTCACAGTTCGGGAACAACATCCTATGGACAGATGAGACCAAGATCAACTTGTACCAGAGTGATGGGAAGAGAAGAGTATGGAGAAGGAAAGGAACTGCTCATGATCCAAAGCATACCCCCTCATCCGTGAAGCATGGTGGTGGTAGTGTCATGGCGTGGGCATGTATGGCTGCCAATAGAACTGGTTCTCTTGTATTTATTGATGATGTGACTGCTGACAAAAGCAGCAGGATGAATTCTGAAGTGTTTCGGGCAATATTATCTGCTCATGTTCCGCCAAATGCTTCAGAACTCATTGGACAGCGCTTCACAGTGCAGATGGACAATGACCCGAAGCATACTGCGAAAGCAACCAAAGAGTTTTTTTAAGGGAAAGAAGTGGAATGTTATGCAATGGTCAAGTCAGTCACCTGACCTGAATCCGATTGAGCATGCATTTCACTTGCTGAAGACAAAACTGAAGGGAAAATGCCCCAAGAACAAGCAGGAACTGAAGACAGTTGCAGTAGAGGCCTGGCAGAGCATCACCAGGGATGAAACCCAGCGTCTGGTGATGTCTATGCGTTTCAGACTTCAGGCTGTAATTGACTGCAAAGGATTTGCAACCAAGTATTAAAAATTGAAAGTTTGATTGATGATTGTTAATCTGTCCCATTACTTTTGGTCCCTTAAAAAGTGGGAGGCACATATACAAACTGTTGTAATTCCTACACCGTTCACCTGATTTGGATGTAAATCCCCTTAAATTATTGCTGAAAGTCTGCAGTTAAAGCACATCTTGTTCGTTTTATTTCAAATCCATTGTGGTGGTGTAAAGAGCCAAAAAGATTAGAATTGTGTCGATGTCCCAATATTTATGGACCTGACTGTACATATAGTTCTTCACCAGCTTTTATAGAAAGACTCAATTATACCCAATAATATCAAATTATAAACAAAATCTTCAATGCTACTTTGTATCAACCTGTTAGCTAGACAGCATAATATAATGACTACTTAATTGCTTCCATGGAAAAAAAAAGTATCTTCCTGCAGACAACAAAATACATTTACTACAATATTAATACAATCTATTAGTGAGTGATCCCGTTTTTTTAAAGTTGGTTGCAGCACCTAGGGAGCCATTTGAGTAATTTATTATGGGTACGCCTATTGCTAAGACATCAAGAAGATTCAATCCATGGGAAAATGGTAATGTGAGACTTAAACGCTGCCGAGCAAGGCCTGCTGTAGAGACCACTTTATTGTATATTTAGCCCTGATTTCTCCACTGTGCTGAGGATAATTCCCATGACACTCTGTGAAATGTTAAACCTTGCTGTGAAATTGGTATTAAGGCCACTGCAGGTGTTATCTTTCACGCATTGTTCAAAACGCTCTTTGCCTACAAAACACAATTCTCAATTATTTCAACCGCTGTGCTTGGGGAATTTACATTTACTTTGCAGTTGTGCATTCTGTGCTATAATACACATGGTTTTATTATAAGAAATTATAATATTAATGTATGCCAAATTTACTTTGAAACTCTGTTTCTTATTTAATTTTACATCTGTACAGACATCCATCAGCTAGTAGTTTTGTTCAGAGGACCAATGCTGGGTTTTGCCTTTTGTGGGCCATAAGGGTTCCCCCAGTAGGTTCTCACCAGACGACACCATGGCCCCTCTAGGCACTGGCTACTCTCCCCCCTTTCAACTCCCAGCTCTTCTTAAAGAGACCCTGTCACCAACTTGAAAATTTCAGGTGAAAGCACAGAAAAAACAAGCTTACTCTGATTTCACAGCACAAGTCAGAGAGCCAACCATATTGCCAGGCAGGAGGACATCCAACATCATCTTTCCTTTTCGTCTTTAGTCCCTGGCCCGCCTCTTTCAATTATTGGATTTCAGTTCTTTTCATGGAGGCTCAGCATTACATGAGGGCAATGACTAGGAAGTCTATGCAAATACAACCTTCCTAGGAATGCCCACTCCTCCTGACTGACAACTACCCATCAAGCAGTGGCAGCTGGTGCTCAATATTTTGGGGGGGGCGGCAAACAACCCCCTGGGCAGGTCGGATGGGAAGGCGACGATCCGTGGCCTTACCTTCCGATGATGAGGTGGTGCTGGATCTCGGGTAGGGATCCTCTAAGCAGCTGTTGCTGCCCCTCCGCCCACTGCTCTTCGCACCAGCTTGCTGAGGGAAGATTTGGCGGCCATTGCTTCTCCTCCCAGCCGAACAGGAAGTGGGTCCTGAGACCCAATTGGCCAGGAGTACTAAGACTCCCTGGCCAATCGGGTCTCAGGACCCACTTTCTTATTTGCCAGGAGGAAAAGCAGGAAGACATTATCGAATAATAATTTGCTAATGTTACATAAGTGGCCCACCTTTTTTTAAGCCAATTAGAGCCTCAGGCTTTAATCACGTGCTTCTAAAAAAAAATCCCCATTGAAATCCATGTGTTCGGTGCCCTGCATGGAGATTAGGGGGCGGGCGCATGGATTAGGGGGGCGGAACCCCTGTGCCCCTAATGGAGCGGCCACCACTGCCATCAAGGATTTTTATATTTGCATAAACTCCAAGATCCAGCCCACTGTTTGCATTGGACTCTTGAGAGGAGTACTAGTGCAGGGTGCTCTAATGTTCTCAGAAAGTTGTGTACAGCCTCACCTACAGTAATAAGCTTCCTGCATTGCATAGAGATTCCCAGAGACTCAGTGATAAACTCACTGGGTCTAAAATAAGGAATGTAACTAAGAGTTTTTTTAATTTTCATTAGAATGTTGATGAGGAGGAAAGGGGTAACCAGGTAAGGCAAAGTGTGATCAGATTAAACTACAGATTTGAAATAAATTGCCTTATTTAATTGCAATGTGCTTTTGGTATCCCATTCAAGATGGCGGTGCCAAGAAGTCACATGAGAGGATCTACACATGAGAGGATCTTACAGATAAAAAAAATGCACATATAGCCTTAATAAAATTCAGAGACTGGTGTGTATTAAAAAAAACAATATAAGTATACATTTTGAAACATAGGTCATCAAAAGTCCAAAAATATGGACTACTATTAATAATTATAACACATCTAAATCCATGCCCCAAAAAGCGGAATCATTGCTGGATGGCCTAGAGAATTAACGTAATTTAGAAAAAAAATGTATTTATAATTCAGAAAAAAATCCTTCTAGGATGAAATTATTTTATTATTGTACAAAAACTAACCTAAGTCCTCTTAAAAGACCAAAAGCACATACAGTATAGCTTTAAAATATTTAAAAACCAAAAGACACAGATCCCCTTTGAGATGTCTTTGACTGGGATGGAACATGTGAAATAATAGTTGTTCTCCACATGGGCATACCTAGAGCATTTGGCACCCGGGGCGGATCCTATAGCATTTGGCACCCCCCCCCAGGCGGGCAGTCGGCGCACCACACGTTGACGTCAAATGACGTCACGTGTAGAGCCTCCACGCACTGCGGCCTGTGCTGCTGTTCTCCAGTCATCTCTAGTAAAAGGCCCACATTTCAGCTGCCTCAAAATGAGAAGTAAAATGCTGAAAATAACCATGGAGAAAAAAAGAGAAGGAGAAGGAGATTGTGGTTCTGAAGGCCTTGCCTCATTTAAAATAAGGAAGAGGTTGCAAAATGCTTTCATAAAGCAATTGGCAAAAATAAAATAAAAAAGTTGCTTTTGAAAATGGGGAAAAATATCCACATCTGGTAGGAAGTGGTTTGTATTGTTCAGTGAACATACCGCTGTATTTTACAATTATAACCCAGTGGCATTATTGACTTTTACCTTGAATGTAATCATCCAGTACCATCCATGCACTCATACCCAAACAGGTCCCAGGATGGGTGACGTTGTGTTAAAGGATCTATACCAGGGGTCTCAAACTGGTGGCCCTCCAGCTGTTGCGAAACTACAAGTCCCATGAGGCATTGCAAGGCTGACAGTTACAAGCATGACTCCCACAGGCAGAAGCATGATGGGACTTGTATTTTCGCAACAGCTGGAGGGCCGCTAGTTTGAGACCCCTGATCTATACCAACACTGAAGCAGACATAAGTTAATAAAATAGTATAAATAATTATATTTTATATATTATGGGTGTAATTCTATTCCTAGAAAACAGAGAATCTTGGTGGGCTTTGTGTATCTCTTCCAGACCTGTGCAGTTATCCAGTAACTACAGAGCTTCCTGTGATCAAGACCAGTCACTGCTGCTCTCTCTCCTTGTGCAGGGTGACTGGTCTTGTCTCCACCCCCTTCTGTAGTTTTCTGCAAGCAGCCTGTAGTGGGTGGAGCTGAGGGGCCCCTCCCACAGCTCTGCTCTTTGCAAAGACTATGTTTAGCACAGTGATGATGTCACTGCTACATTTAAAAGCTAATATCTGGATATGTAAAGACTTTTGGTGCACACATAGTGGATTTAAATCCTTTGTGGCTATTGAGGATTATATTTGCATGAAGCTTTCTCTGGCCAGAGTTCAGCTTTAAAAGGTAACTCCACTTTCGTGGGAAAAAATTGCAAAAAAATAAAAAATAAAATAGCATGTACAATTGCTACACAAGTCATACTTTAATGGAATGTTATTAAAAATGACCTTTCCTTTTCAATCTGTAGTGCTGTAATTTTCTGTAAAATGCAATTCAATACAGCAACCTGTATGCGCCCACCCCAAAAAAAAGTGATTTCCTGCTTATGTGATTGGCTCACTGATTTTCCCAGAAGTCTACACTAACATACAAATCAGATTTTGGACATCCCCTGCAACAAAAATTTCATTTTTTGGTGAGATACTCCCAAAGGGAAATCACATCTAAAGAAACAGCGAAGAGAGGGAAGTGCCTACTAAGTGTAGCATAAGGACTGTTTATTAAAAACACAAAATTGGCGAATCCCACTGTTAAAAAGGTCAAGAAAACTCTCCAACATACACATTGGCCTGAGAAAGGAGTGCACATGCTCTGAAACGCGTAGCCAATTACATCCCACTGTCATGATATCACTTCCACCAGAGTGCATTCCAGTGTGGTTCCTGGAAGTCGGAAGTTCAAGGCCACATGTTTCCACCATCTATCTGGATACACAGCAGCAAGAAATGCGGGCTACTCGATTGCTTCTTCTTAAATCTTTATTGAGCACTAACAGCAGTGCGACATCTAAAGTGCTAACATGTTTCGGCTGGAGCCCTCCTCATAGCATCATCTGGATACACAGAGCCAGCCAGCTCACGGCGGTATGGAGACATCACAGACAGAACAGTGATCTTCTTTATTGATGAACCTGTTGACCTTTTTAACATGTGAGTTGCCAATTTTGTGTTTTCAGTAAACAGTTCTTATACTACTTAGTAGGCGCTTCCCTCTCTCCCCTGTTTGTTTAATTACAGAGATTGCTTCTGCTCTGGGAACAACTGCCACAAGTGTTATGGACTATTGCCAGAGACTATTATGGACTCAATTATAATATAATATATGTTCATGGGGTCAGCTAGATTGGATTGTGCACCAATTTTTTCTTTAAATCATGTCAAAGGTATGCAGGCCCTGCCACTTTCCTCATTAGAACCCTGAAAAGTGCAGCAGATGATTGATAATTATAAAAGCATTTCTGTTCACATTCATTTTGCACATGGACACAGACAAACAGTAATTTATTCTGAATAACAAAAGGTAGGAATCTGCAACACAGTTTGGTAAAATCCCTGCTATGTACATTAACTACCCAGAGGGTAATATTTTTTTTTCAACAAATGTGGAGCTACTCTTTAACCGCTTCCCGACCAGCCGCCGCAGTTACACTGCAGCAGGTTGGCTCCCCTGGGCGAGCCATTGTAGCTGTACGCCGGCTCTTTAAGACGTTCTAGCAGGCGCGTGCAGTGTGTCTCTGGAGCGGATTTGCGTGTTCGGCGGAGCTGATGTGCGCGCACCCACGATCGCTCGTGACAGAGCGAGAACTGGGATCTGTGTGTGTAAACACACAAATCCCGGTTCTGTCAGGGGAGAGGAGACAGATGGTGTGTTCCTACTAAGTAGGAACAAGGATGTGTCTCCTCCTCTAGTCAGCCACATTCTCCTCACAGTTAGAACACATCTAGGGAACACAGTTAACCCCTTGATTGCCCCCCTAGTGTTAACCCCTTCCCTGCCAGTGACATTTATACAGTAATCAGTGGCTATTTTTAGCTCTGATCGCTGTGTAAATGTCAATGGTCTCAAAAAAGTGTCAAAAGTGTCCGATCTGTCCGCCGCAATGTTGCAGTCCAGATAAAAATCACAGATTGCCGCCATTACTAGTTAAAAAAAAAATCATAATAAAAATGCCATTATTCTATCCCCTATTTTGTAGACTCTGTAACTTTTGCGCAAACCAATCAATATACGCTTATTGCAATTTTACCAAAAATATGTAGAAGAATACATATCGGCCTAAACGGAGGAAGAACTTTTTTTATAAAAAAAAATTTGGGTGATATTTATTATAGCAAGAAGTAAAAAATATTGTTTTCTTTTTCAAAATTTTCGCTCTTTTTTTGTTTATAGCGCAAAAAGGTGATCAAATACCACCAAAAGAAATCTCTATTTGTGGGGAAAAAAAAGGAAGCCAATTTTGTTTTTGTACAACGTTGCACGACTGTGCAATTGTGAGTTAAAATGACGCAGTGCCGTATCGCAAAAAATGGCCTGGTCATTAAGGGGCCAAATCAACTTTTTTTTAATTATTAGACACACTTCTCTTTTATTATTTTCCTCTATAATGGGACACAAATTAAATTTCTGTGTAATGCATATTTAATTTGTTTCATTATAGTATACAGATGTTTCCATGTTGATTTTTATTATTTTTATTATTATTTATTATTTATTATTGGGCGGCACATTGGTGTAGTGGATAGCACTTTCACCTAGCACTAAAAAGATTTGCTGGTTCAAATCCCAACTATGACACTACCTGCATGGAGTTTGCATGTTCTCCCTGCGCCTGTGCGGGTTTCCTCTGGGTACTCCAGTATCCTCCCACACTCCAAAGACACGCTGGGAGGTTACTTGGATCCTGTCTACAAATTGTCCCTACAATGCATATGTATGAACTAGGGCTGTGGAAATTAACTATTAATTCCTCGATTAATCGATTAATTGTTTTGATCGATCAAAATTCTTTGGGCTTGCCGTGTCCATCTGAAGGGCTCCTTTGCTGTGCCTTCATATCTGCATGCCGGCGGGACCTTACTATCTGCCACACGCAAGGGCTGATACACTTCCCTCTATCAACCTGGGATTCTACAGCCATCCACTGGGAGTTGTGATAGTTCCCTTCACGGGACATCTACATGCCGACAGACTGATGTTAACCCCTCCTCATCTGGTTTCAGCAGTGGTATCGTTGTACACATTTTTATACCAGTATCATACTTAGCTACATGTTTTTATGACTGCTTTTGCTACTGTTTGGTATTACTCGCACCATTTTTACAGTTTATGTAGCTACATCGATTTTATCTGCAGTGCAATATTTATTTTGTTACCTACTTGAAGACTATAAAAGTTTTAATGCTATTCCCATCGAGCGCTGCCTTTGTGTGTTTTTTGTATCCTAATATCCATTTTTCCAGTGGTTGGTAGCTGCACTGGGAATCGGCCTGCAAGGAGATCACCTAAAAGTAGTTGGATCTATGTGCGTTATAATTAATCAAAATTAGTCGATTAACCACTTCAATACCATGCACTTATGCACCTTCCCGCCCAGACCAATTTTCAGCTTTCAGTACTCTCACACTTTGAATGACAATTACTCAGTCATGCTACACTGTATCCAAACAACATTTTTATCATTTTCTTCTCACAAATAGAGTTTTCTTTTGGTGGTATTTAATCGCCACTGGGTTTTTTATTTTTTGCGATATAAGCAAAAAAACAGCGATTTAAAAAAAAAAAGAAAAGTTTTTTTTAGTTTCTATTGTAAAATTTTGCAAATAACTAATTTTTCTTCATAAATTTGTGCCAAAATGTATACTGCTACATATCTTTGGTAAAAATAACCCAAATTAGTGTATATTATTTGGTCTTTGTGAAAGTTATAGAGTCTACAACCTATGGTGGCAATCACTGAAAATGTATCACATCTGATCACGCCTGATGTACTGAAGGGATATCTCATTTCTTGAGACACTAACAAGCCAGGAAAGTACAAATACCCCAAAATTACCCCTTTTTGGAAAGTAGACAGTCCAAGGTATTTACTAAGAGGCATGGTGAGTTTTTTGAAGTTGCATTTTTTTCCCAGAATTCTTGGGAAAATTTAGATTTTTTTTTTTTTTTACACAAACTGGTCATATTAACAGTTTTTTTCTCTCACACAGCATATGCATAATTGCAACTACACCCCAAAATACATTCTGCTACTCCTGAGTGTAGCGATACCACATGTGTGAGACTTTTACACAGCCTGGCCACATACAGAGGCCCAACATTGAAGTAGCACTTTCAGGCGTTCTACAAGCATAAATCGCACATATCCTTTCTCAACCACCTATTACATTTTTGAAGGCCCTGGAGCACCAGGACAATGGAATTTTCCAGAAAATGACCCCATTTTGGAAAGCACACACCCCAATGTATAATCTATGAAGCATTATGAGTCTTTTGAACGGTTCATTTTTTTCCAGAAGGTTTTGGAAAATGTGGAGAAAAAATGAAAATGCATTTTTTTTACACAAAGTTGTCCATTTATAAGATATTTCTAACGCATAGCATATACATAGCAAAAATGACACCCCAAAATGCATTCTGCTACTCCTCCTGAGTATAGCGATACCACATGTGTGAGACTTTTACACAGCCTGGCCATATACAGAGGCCCAACATTGAAGTAGCACTTTCAGGCGTTCTACAAGCATAAATCGCACATATCCTTTCTCAACCACCTATTACATTTTTGAAGGCCCTGGAGCACCAGGACAATGGAATTTTCCACAAAATGACCCCATTTTGGAAAGCACACACCCCAACGTATAATCTATGAAGCATTATGAGTCTTTTGAACGGTTCATTTTTTTCCAGAAGGTTTTGGAAAATGTGGAGAAAAAATGAAAATGCATTTTTTTTACACAAAGTTGTCCATTTATAAGATATTTCTAACGCATAGCATATACATAACAAAAATGACACCCCAAAATGCATTCTGCTACTTCTCCTGAGTATAGCGATACCACATGTGTGAGACTTTTACACAGCCTGGCCATATACAGAGGCCCAACATTGAAGTAGCACTTTCAGGCGTTCTACAAGCATAAATCGCACATATCCTTTCTCAACCACCTATTACAGTTTTGAAGGCCCTGGAGCACCAGGACAATAGAATTTTCCACAAAATGACCCCATTTTGGAAAGCACACACCCCAACGTATAATCTATGAAGCATTATGAGTCTTTTGAACGGTTCATTTTTTTCCAGAAGGTTTTGGAAAATGTGGAGAAAAAATTAAAATGCATTTTTTTTACACAAAGTTGTCAATTTATAAGATATTTCATACACATAATATGTACATAGCAAAAATGACACCCCAAAATGCATTCTGCTACTCCTCCTGAGTATGGCAATACCACATGTTTGAGACTTTTACACAGCCTGGCCACATAGAGAGGCCCAACATCCAAGTAGCACCTCCAGGCATTCTAGCAGCATTAATTGCACATATCATTTTCTGACTACCGATCACATTTTTGAAGGCCCTTCATATATCTAACACATAGCAGGTACATACCAAATAACAAAAGATTACCTGTGGTTTTAGAAGTGCAGTGGTCCACAGAGGAGAGCATCGGTCCAGGCAGCAGGCAGGGATGAGGTCAGCGACAGCAAAAGCAATCATCCAGGCAGCAGGCAGGAATACTGTCCATAGTTCGCACAGGCAGAGATACTGTCAGCACAGCTAGAGCACAGCCAAAGCACAGGTCCAGGTAGCAGGCAGAGGTGTCTCGGTAGAAATGCTGTCCAAAGTCAGTAGAGGCAGCAGGCAGATATATGGTCAACACAGCCAAAGTATTGGTCCAAGCAGCAGGAAGAAACATGGTCCATAATGTCATGGGTCATTACAGGCAGTAATATGGTCAGCACAGCCAAATTATTGGTCCAGGCAGCAGGAAGGACCATCAAGCTTAGGGCCAGGGGGACAGGGGTAGAGGCTTCTCCCACCCAAATCGCTTTGAAGCCTCCGGGCAACCAGACCCTGTTCTTGGAGCACAGAAAACGAAAAACTGGTTTTCTCTACTCAGAACGCTATTCTGAAGCCCCTCACATATGTGAGACCCCTGTGTACTAAAAGTAGATGGCCAAAAGATCAGTCCAAGTGGCAGGCAAAAACATGGTCGATTAACAGGCCAAGGTCGGTACACGCGGAAGTCAGAAACGTGGTTTAAATTGGCAGGCAGAGGCATCGTCGGTAAACAGGCTGAGGTTGGTGCACGTGGAGGTCAGAAACGTGGTTTAAATCGGCAAGCAAAGACATCGTCGGTAAACAGGCCAGGGTCAGTTAATTAACATGGAAGGTAGTTAGTAACATGGTAGCAGGCAAATGGGGAAATGGCAGTCTGTTAATAATAAGGGGAACTAATGGATGTATGATAATTTTTGAAGCAATTTCCGATGCACAGGCCAGGTTGGGAGGGACAATCGGGACAATAATAGCTGGTGTCTCTTCTTACTCCTCCTCTGCTGCATACACGGCATTTCTTTTGGCGTCTTCTTCCAGATTCTGTGGGGGGGATGCTAAAGGGATAGTGTCGCTCGTGAAGCCGACTCACACTATCAGAGCGAATGCTTCCTGGGGCGGGATCTTGTTGGTAAATGAGGGCATCGATGATATCTTCGATATATTGGAGGTAGTGGAGTTGGTGATTTTGAGTTGCTTTTTGGTAGCAGACAAACGAATTAAAAAGGGCCATGTGAAAAAGGTGAAACGCAACTTTTTTGTGCCAATAACGGCACTTTCTTGTTGATAAGTAGGGCTGTAGCATCTGGTCGTTTAAATCCACCCCCCCCCCCCATGTACAAATTGTAGTCGTGGACACATTCGGGATTTACAATGGGGCCGCGTCTTCTTGGGATCTCCACCACAGTGTCATTGTGGATCGTAGAGAGGATGTGGACATCTTTCTTGTCCCTCCACTTCATGGCCAACACCTCCTCGTTCCTCATGAATGCCGATTCTCCAGGTCGCAATTTTTTGGTCAATAAATTTTGTGGGAATCCCTTCCGTTTTTTTTTTAAGGTACCGCAGGCCGGGGTTTGTTTACTGTAAAGGTGGCGAAAAAGGGGCAGGCTGGTATAATAATTATCAACATATAAATGGTAACCTTTTCCGAACAGGGGGTATGCCAACTCCCAGACAATTTTCCCACTGGTTCCAATATATGTGGGGCAATCACGGGGCTGGAGCTGGGAGTCTTTGCCTTCGTAGATCCTGAATTTGAAGACGTATCCAGTGGTTTGATCACATAATTTATTTAATTTTAACCCATACCTGGCTCTCTTGCTTGGTATGTACTGCTTGAACTGCAGTCGGACGGTGAAATGTACGAGGGACTCGTCCACACAAATTTTTTGGTCTGGGATGAAAACTTCTTCAAATCGCTGGGAAAAGGCATTGATTAGGGGGCGTATCTTGTACAATTTGTCGTAGTTGGGATGATCTCGGGGAGGGCACTGTGAATTGTCATTGAAGTGGAGAAAGCGTATAATCATGTCGTATCTTTTCCTGGACATGACAGCGGAATATATGGGCATGTGTTGGATGGGGCGTTTGGACCAATATGAATGGACTTCGTTCTTTTTTGTAAGCCCCATATTGAACATAAGGCCCAAAAATTATTTAAATTCCTCCAATGTTAGACGCCGCCACTGGAACATGCGGGCGTAGGAAGAATCGAGGTTGGCAGCAATAAATTGGGATGCATACAGATTTGTTTGATCCACTATATTCTGCAGCAAATCTTGTGGGAAAAATAAACAAAAATAATCAAATTTAGAAAAATTTGTAGTGTCGGGCTGCACACCTGGCTGTGCGGTGAAAAGGGGGATGATAGCGGATCCTGAGTTGGCAGGCAACCATAAGGGGTTTGCCAGGGCATCAGGAAGGTAGGACTGGGGCTGGATTCTTCGGGTTGGGCGTGCATTTCCATTACTTGTACTGGGCTCCTCTTCCTGGGGTATGGCGCTGCTGGTGGTGGGCAGTTCTCCTGATCTTGGTGCTGATCTTGGTGCTGATCTTGGTGCTGATCGCATTCTTTTGGGAGGGACGGTTTCCTCCGGGGACTCGGACTCTGAGCCACTATCCTCCACTGGCTCATATTCCGAACCAGAATCGGATAATGGGAGCTCCCCGCTGCTCTCATCATCCGACATGGCAAGAATGGCATATGCCTCCTCAGGTGTGTAAACCCTTTGGGACATTATGGCAGTGCTTATTGGTGGGCCTGCGTAATGGTACTGCTGGTGGTAGTGGTGGCGGTCTGTGTGGTAGTACCGATGGAGGTATTAGTGGTGGGCCTGTGTGGTGGTACCGATGGTGGTATGGGTGGTGGTGGTACCAATGGCGGTACAGGTTGTGGTGGTACCGATGGCGGTACGGGTGGTGGTGGTGGCGGTACCGATGGCGGTACAGGTGGCGGTACGGGTGGTGGTGGTAGCGATGGCGGTATGGGTGGTGGTGGTACCGATGGTGGTACAGGTGGTGGTGGTACCAATGGCGGTACGGGTGGTGGTGGTGGCGGTACCGATGGCGGTACAGGTGGCGGTACGGGTGGTGGTGGTAGCAATGGCGGTATGGGTGGTGGTGGTACCAATGGCGGTACAGGTGGTGGTGGTACCGATGGTGGTACGGGTGGTGGTGGTGGCGGTACAGGTGGCGGTACGGGTGGTGGTGGTACCGATGGCGGTACAGGTGGTGGTGGTACCGATAGTGGTATGGGTGGTGATGGTACCGATGGCGGTACAGGTGGTGGTACAGGTGGTGGTGGCACTACCGACGGTGGTACGGATGGTGGTACTGGTGGTGGTACCGATGGCGGCACTAGTGGTGATACTGGTAGCGGGCCTGTGTGGCAGTATAGATGCTGGGCCTGATTGCGGTACTAGTGGCGGTACTGGTGGCGGTACTGGTAGTGGTACCGATGGCGGTACTGGTAGCCTGTGTGGCGGTACCAATGGCGGTACCGATGGAGGTGGGCCTGTGACAGATGATTGACAGATGGGCTGATTGATTGATTGACAGATGGGCTGATTGATTGACAGATGAGCTGATTGATTGATTGACAGATGGGCTGATTGATTGATTGACAGATGGGCTGATTGATTGACAGGTGGGCTGATTGATTGACAGATGGGCTGATTGATTGACAGATGGGCTGATTGATTGACAGGTGGGCTGATTGATTGACAGATGGGCTGATTGATTGACAGATGGGCTGGGCTGATTGATGTGCTGGGCTGTGTGACAGGTCCTCTTTATGGGGGGGGGGGGCGTGTTGTGCACTGTAAACTGATGTAGACAAACTACACTGAGCTAACTTACTGATCTCTTCTCTCTCCTCACAGATCGGTGTGTGAGGAGAGAGCAGGGATCAGGTAGTAACTCCTGCAGTTTGTTTACATTTGTGACCGGCTGTGATTGGACACAGCCGGTCACGTGGTAAACAGCCAATTCATTGGCTGTTTACCCTGATCGGGGACGCGCTGTGTCCAAGGGACACTCGCCTTCCCCGATCCCCGCTCTGCAAGCCTCCGGCGGCGCGCACGGAGCGCGCCGCCGAGTCTGTTGTGACACGTGATCGGCTGTGACTTTGACACAGCCGATCACATGGTAAACAGCCAATGAAATTGGCTGTTTACCGTGATCGGGGAAGCGCTGTGTCCGAGGGAGCGCAAGGCATTATCCTGCAGGACGTCATATGACGTCCAGTATGGATAATGCAACCACTTCCCGGACGTCAATTCACTATTGACTGGGCGGGAAGTGGTTAATCGATAAAAAAAAAATCGATTAATCGAACACGAAAATTTTAATCAGTAACAGCCCTAGTATGAATATGAGTTAGGCCCCTTTCACGCTGGGGCGTTTTTCATGCGGTTTAGCGCTAATAATAGCGCTATTATACTGCATGAAAAATTCCTGCCCTGTAGCCTTCAATGTGAAAGCCTGAAGGCTTTCACACTGAAGCGGTGCGCTAGCAGGACCGCTCCAAAAGTCCTGCTAGCCGCTTCTTTACAGCGGTAAAGGAGCGGTGTGTTCACCGCTCCTTTACCACGGGTGCCCATTGAAATCAATGGGACACCGCGGTAATACCGCCCGCAAACCGCGGCAATAGCCGCGGTTTGCGGGCGGTATTAACCCCTTTTCGGCCGCTAGCGGGGGTTAAATTCACCCCCCTAGCGACCGCATACCGCGGTAAGAACGACGGTATAGCAGTGCTGCAAATCGTGCTGCTATACCGCCACCGCTCCTGCCCGCCCCAGTGTGAAAGGGGCCTTAGGGACCTTACATTGTAAGCTCCTTGAGGGTAGGGACTGATGTGAATGTATAATATATCTGTAAATTGATGGCGCTATATAAGTACCTGAAAAAAACACAACACAGATTATGTGGCACCTGCAGCATTACTGTCACTGCAGTACATCACAACGCACAATTTTGCAGCCTCCAAGGCGCCCTTTCTGCCAACCTTGGTACATGTCTCTCTGTGTTTGTGTGGGATTTCTACCTTGGGGGGAGCTACCTAGTGTGTTGTGTACTCAGGAAAAATGTTCCTGCCAAGAAGTGAGGCTGAAAACTCTAGCATTGGTTCAATTTGTGACACTGAATGCATTCTGTCCACATCATCATCCTGGAAACCATATTACCCACCTCTTGTGAAGCTGGCTTCATTTGCAAAACGTCACTTTCATCAGTTAACAAAAAGGTGTCTGATTCTCTTTAAAGTGTACGAGCGCAAATACTTGGCCAGACAGCACAAACATAGGCTTGTGCTACAACTGTACATTTATGTGTCTGTTCTCAGGTTTTACATGTCAAAATGAAGTAACAGTCCTCTGTGATGATATAAAATTTCATGTAAACAAAGGAAAGCAACGGTCATGAGACTTTGTATGAGGAATGTCACTTAAATGATGTAAAAAATGTATGCTATGAAAATATATCTGGGAATCAAAGGTAAAAAGTTCCATAATTGAAAATACATGATACGATTTGATAATAATGTCATAACAAGCCCAAAAAAAAAAAAGAAAAAGGAAGGGGGGTTATGTATCGCATATAATAAATACAATAAATTCATAATATACAGGTACATGATAAAATTCATATGAACAACTAAATAGGTAATATAAGTTGTAAAAATCAGGCTGTATTGACAATATACAATATTATTACATATATATATTAATTACATTATTTAAAAATCAGCACATGGCTGGTAAAAAAAGTTCCATAATATAAAAAACTAACATAATGATGCATAATAAATATAGGCTATATAGATCAAACTGTCTTACCGTAGTGGAAGTCGTCTTGCATAATATAAATATCATAATATTGCATAATAATGCAGAATTGATGTAAAAAGTATAGATCCAACTGTCTTAACATTTCCAACTCTACGCGTTTCGTGTCTCATGACCACTCGTCAGGAGTAAAAAGTCAAGGATATCTGTAAGTGTTAATAATTAACAAGATGTTTAATGGGGGGGAAAAAATTCTAAATTGAGAAAAAGAGGGGAAGGATCTATAGAAAACATGGGATCTAACACATATTAACTCAAACAGAAAGCCCAGCTTCAAGAGCGGGAGAAGGGGGTGTCAGATATAACGTCTGATCCAGGGCTGAGGCAGGGATAGCAGCCAAGGAGGGGGCCATATGACCGTATGGTGGTCCACATGGAGTGAGAAAAAAAGGGGCATGTCTAATCCACACTGATCTAGAAAAAGCGTGAAAAAATATAAAAATATTCTTAAGTGAAAAGACATCTAGGTGAGTATATTAGTGTATAGAGGAAAAGTGTGATGATGTGATAGAGATGTGTCCCTGGGAACCCAGAAGGGATATAAAATTTAATGACCTTTAACAAGACTGCATAATCCTATGTACTGGCAGAAACATACATGCTATGACCTATGATTTATTTTTTTGTGTCAGCAGCAATTCCCCACCATGCATTGCAGGTCAACATTAAGAGGTCTATTTATAAAAAATTAAAAATAAAATCACAGTGTGAATGTTTCAGCATTCGGACAGGCATCACAAATAATACAGTAATGTGTCTAATATGTTTATTTCCAATAACTGTCAGCTCCATCTAGTGATCGGAATGTGTTTTTTTCCTAGAAAACCACAAGAAAATTCAGCATTATATCCACTAGATGGCGCAGACGACCAAGGGAAATGAATATACTAGACACATTACAGGGATTATTTGTGACAGCTGTGAGAATGTTGTGACATTTGCACACACAAATTTTGGACCGAGTAGTGGGAGGTTAGAACACCTGTAAGAATTTTATCAGTCTCTGTGTTCCCATTAGAGATACTCACCCTCCCTCTCTCATTGTCACCAGAACAGCATTAGAGGGGAAATCTTCTAATGGGGTAACTTGTTTTGATAAAACTGTAAAAAGGGGATGTATTTTACTTTAAAGAGATTTATTTTCACTTCCTGGTGTGTCTACAGAACTGGAAGGTAAAGGCAATCTCTCCAATGCGTTACAGATAGCAAAAAAGGGATAAAAGACAGGAGTTTTAAAGAGGAACTGATCCCTCAAAGCTCTGTCCTCCCCACCCCCCAAAAAAAAAAAAAAAAAATAAGCAAAGGGCAAAGGGCTAGTCAGCAGTATTGCTTGCACTTTCCCTGCAGATGATATCTTCCTTGCCTTATTCTGCACTGTCTTTTATTGGAGGCAGCCATCTTGGTAGAGTCAGGGACACACGATCAGAAAATCGTACGAAAAATACCACTTTCGAAGTGATCATACAATAATCTGATCGTTAGTCCACAGCTTTTAAGAGCTGTTTACAACAGTTCATCTGACAAGCATGAAAATTTTTCTCATACGATACCAGATCGCACGATTTACGTTTAACTAGTACAGTTGTCATTCGAAAATACAATACAAATACACTACAACACATGACATCACTTCCGAATTTTTATTCTGTCGTATGAGAATTTTCGTCACTTTAGAAAACTCTTCATTTTTGGTATGAGACTAGCAGTAGTGGCCGGTCGTAATTTTCTTGGTGGGGGTGGCAAACAGTAATACAACATCTATGGTGGGCAGCGCTTCTGCCGGGCTTCACCGGTGGCTTCCCTTGCTCGGCAGCGGCGGCGGCAGCTTTTCCTTCCCCTGCTCTCCACGGGCTTCGCGGCAGCTTCCATTTCCTCCCTCCTCCTTGGCGGCCAATTGGGACTCTTCTCTTTGCAGCCAATCGGAAAACGGGTCTCAGACCTGCTTCTGATTGGCCGGATTGAGGCTCAGTGTTTGGCCAGATTGAGCCTCTGGCTCTAATCACTTGCTTAAAAAAAAAAACACCCCCACTGCTGTAATTCAAGCGCCTGGCGTCCTGAAAGGGGCCGGACGCATGAATAGGGGGTGGCGGTGTCCTGCAAAATAGCAGCCGTGGATAGAGCATGGGGTGGCGCTCCGGCGCCCCTAATGGACTGGCCGCAAATGGAAACTAGCATGCAAAAAAAAAAAAATGGACGTTCATTCGTCTTTTAATCTCATTCTGTGTACCAGGCATAAGAGTCAGAGGCAGCAGTGCCTTAGATCTCACAGTGCAGATATACAGCTATAAAGTTTTTAGCACAAGAGCACTAGGCACACTCACATACTAGAAAGTGCGCTGCTATTTTTCAGGTAGAATTCCAGATATAGCATACTGTTTAGGCGCAATTAACAGTTACATATTTTTCCTATACCATAGGAAATTTTCTCTTTGTGAGTACAATTCCACTTTAACCAACCTCCTCTATTATTGAAATAATAATAAAAAAAAACATTTGCTATTAGATATGCTATGAATCTGAGTGATAACATGTCAGTAGTGACTGTAGAACTTTCCCTTAGTCAACATGGCTCAAAACCAATATAATGTGTGCGAATTATGACACCAGACAAGGTAAAGCAGTGGTTTTATAGCTAGGTCAGGAACGCTATGTACTTTTGAATGATGCTTTTTGGATTTGTGCAAGTTTTATATCTTTGTAGATTTTTCAATACTGCACATCAGGAACAATTTAACTCAATGAATGCTGTATTTTTATTCAGTTCCAGAAATAAATAACTACAATTAAATACATTCTAAACACTCCTTGTACTATATTTTGTTGACGTAGAATTCACCATTTGCAGAGCTATTATTGTTGGCACTGTTGCTATTTTTCACAGGTGCCAAATACATATTTGCAGATAAATTAGAAATATTCAGGACAGAAAAACTGAGCTTCCTGTTCTGGCCTGCACGCAAGTGTTTAAAAATGAGCAAAAAAGAGAAAGACATATTTCCCTTTTGTCAGCACTAACAATGGCTTTCAAGCACGAGAAAAAAATTACAGAAGTTACACCTGTAAGAAATTGTCTAATGCCCTGTACACACGATCGGAGTATCCGATGGTCTTAAATCCGATGGAATTTTTCATCGGAATTCGGTTCAAGCTGTCTTGCATACACACTGTCAGACTAAATTCCGACCGTCCAAAACGCAGTGACGTAAAACACTCTGACGAGCCGAGAAAATTAAGTTCAATGCTTCCGAGCATGCATCAACTTGATTCTGAGCATGCGTGGGTTTTTTCTCCGTCGGAGTTCCACACAGGCAAATTTTTTCCATCGGACAAATTTAAAACATGTTCTATTTCTATACACTGATGGAAAAAAGTCAGATGGTGCCCACACACGATTGGAATTTCCGATAAAACAAGTCCATCTGACTTTTTTCATCGCAAATTGTGTAAAAGGCATACGATTTATACATCAACAATAAAAATTATCTTTATCAAAACAGTGAATTGGATGTGACCTGGCACACACACTATAGTACACATGGCGACCTCCATCCCTAAATTAATTTGTAGAAAAAGAGAGCTGTGGGACTTTGAGTGAGGCAACCGCCATGTCAGATATAGACAGAAACATAAAATTTAGGGTACATGATTCATTGTTACATTGTAGAAAAATATTGAATCAAATAAATAGGTAGTCACATGACTTACACTAAATATGCTGCTACATAGCATGCGATACAAATGGGAATTCGACATAATAACTGTACATAATAAGATAAATGGGTTAAAAAACATTGTAGGTACAGGTAACTTAGGGCATCTAGTGGCACTCAACGCGTTTCCTGGCATTACAGCCATTCATCAGGAGTGTTGTAACGTAATATACTGGAAAGGAAAGGGACAAGGATTAATGATGATGCCCTTAGAATAAGGGAGGACAGAGAGACTGTGTCCCAACAAGGCGGGGACAATCTGGGATACTCACTACACAGCCCCAAGGCCAGGCCCGGTATCCGCCAGGGAATTGGTTTTATTTCACATACACCCCCTCATGTAGTCCCCTTGTGGGAACACATAGATATTTTGCCATGTTTTCACACACCTTACACTTTTACACATTTAATTAATCCTCCCCTTTTTGATACACATTTTTTCCAGGAACCCCATGCACTTTTTGTGCACACATAGTCCATTGGATCATGCCGTGTTGTGCTCTGGGCGCTGTTCTTCGTCCTTGGAGGGTTCCCCCATCTCAACCCCGGGGGGAGACATCATGCCTGTCACCCCTATCTTCCCTGGCGGATACCGGGCCTGGCCTTGGGGCTGTGTAGTGAGTATCCCAGATTGTCCCCGCCTTGTTGAGACACAGTCTCTCTGTCCTCCCTTACTCTAAGGGCATCATCATTAATCCTTGTCCCTTTCCTTTCCAGTATATTACATTACAACACTCCCGATGAATGGCTGTAATGTCAGGAAACGCGTTAAGTGCCACTAGATGCCCTAAGTTACCTGTCCCTACAATGTTTTTTAACCCATTTATCTTATTATGTACAGTTATTATGTCGAATTCCCATTTGTATTGCATGCTATGTAGCAGCATATTTAGTGTAAGTCGTGTGACTACCTATTTATTTGATACAATATTTTTCTACAATGTAACAATAAATCATGTACTGTAAATTTTATGTTTCTGTCTATATCTGACATGGCGGTTGACTCACTCAAAGTCCCACAGCTCTCTTTTCCTACTTCTTGTAAAAATGATCTTTACTTGTAAGGTTGTAACCCTAAAAAAAAAAAAAAAAAGAGATCCTGATCCCTTATAGCAGGTTAAACACCACAGTGCTTGTGCTATCTAATCAGTCCCTCTCTAAACTGTAAAAAAAACCTGGTTGATCCTGCCTGTTCCTGTGTCCCCCTTAGTGTGCTGACCACGGTAATCATGTCTGCTGGTCCATGATTACCATGGTCAGGTTATGTGCCTCCGTCATCCCGTTGCTCTCCTCTCCCCCTCTCCCCCTTCCTTCCTCCCTGCCTATCAGCTCCTGTGTGTGTGAACTGCCTCTCCCCTCCTGGCGCTATTAGTAGCTGGCAGTAAAGTTAAATAAAGATTGCTGCCAGCCCCTCTGTTCTATCAAGCCATCCTACACTGTGTAAATGTTTTTGTAAAACAATGCCTCTAAATACCTTATCTCAGATCTTTTCTGGCCGGTTACTTGACCTCTGGACTCTCTCCTTCGATCTAAGGGCTACAGCGGGAGGGGCTGAGCGGACAGCACAGCAGTCACATGATGTCAGAGGGGGATCTCGGTCCCTCCCTCTGTAGCCCCTAGATCGGAGGAGGAGAGCAGCCAGAGGTCACATGACCTGCCAGAAAAGATCTGAGCTAAGATATTTAGAGGCATCGCTTAACACAAACATTTACACTGTGTAGGAAGACTTGATAGAACAGAGGGGCTGGCTGATTGTACCCAAGTCTATCCATTGATCCACTTGGGTACAACCACCCTGTCTGCTTTTTTCCTGATGCGATTACTGCCAGTGGCTAATGTTAGCCTGTTAGCCAGCAGGAATGTTGGCCTTTCCCTTATCTTTCTATGCAAAACAAAAATAGATTTGGCTGGATTTTCATTTTCAAGATGAAACAAGAATATGAAAACTATGAATGTTCCTCTGAAGTTAAGCTCCACTGAGGCGTCTGCAAAGATGTATTAATCTTAAGTGTTAAGACGGAGTGTCACATTATGACAAGATATTACTTCCTGGGAAATAGCCTCTACAGGGTTCCATCTACTGTAGACGACGGGAAGTAATAACCAGCATATCAGTGGTGGAAAAGAAAGAGCCATTGAGTAATGCATTTGTATGAAGCAGTTTAACTTACATCTCCATTGTGATCATCACACAGATCATTGACCCCAAACTCTCTATAGATTGTTTCATTCCTCAGCTCAGAAGAAAGAAGCTTGTGTAGACAAATGCCCCGATAGTTATTTGCCGACAGCTATCTACACCATGTCATGAATACTGGCTAATCTGTGGCAACACTTAATGAGACAGGAATGTTGGCCAAGATCTCCGCAACGCACTGAATAACCGCTTATGGGTCACTGAGGACAGATTTTGTCCTTTATCTACACTCCATTGTTCTTATTCTGTCCCTACTGGATGAACAAGTTCAGTTGTAATATTAACTGTACAAAAATTACAGCTGAAGGACTTTATGGATGGGAAGAATGAAGGTCTTCATGGCAAACTGGTTTATTTTGAAACTGTAGAGCCACCCACATGGCATGGAACTGATAAGCTTCCTTCTGCATTTTGCTGATGACAAGAGAAGAGATCTTAGGTCTGTGTTAAGAGTTTGCTGTTCACTTGAGACAGGATTTGCATTGTCATAGAATTCTATGGCAATGCAAACCTTCTTGAAGCAGGCCAAATACAGGTTTAGAAGGAGGTCAATAGCAAGTCAAATACACCTGTCAATGAATTTGGAAGGATTTCAGATGTTTCTGAAACAGATATCAAAATCATGACATTGACACAAGCCTAAAGCCTGTCAACACTGGCTCTTATGATGACCATAGACTTGGGCATCTACATATGACATCCAAGTGGGAGATGGCTACACCAATGCTGTATCCTGGCTTAGGCCAACAAGGCCCAGGCCTAGGGCAGCACTTTGCAAGGAGGCAGCACGGGAAGAGTCCCCGCCAGCTTGCGCTACACTGTTAGTGTAGCGCCAGTCTTATGGGGCGGACAGGGCTGAGAGGCAAATTAGTCTAGCGCCCCCATAAAGCGGCCACACTGCTTCCGGTATACGGGCAGCCGGCATTCCGCAACTGTGGGGGGGGTGGGGGGGTGCTGCTTCTAATTTTGACTGTCCTATCATCCTGGACCACAAACCTTCCTCACTGGGCTATATGTTTTCTGCTGCACCATTGGCATGGTTATATCTTCTTAGTCCTCTCCATAAAATTATCAGAAATTTGTGCTTAAATTAGAACTATAGGCAACACTTTTTTTTTTCATTTTGGATGGAGTAAAGGAGGGTTATAGCCCCTGTCAGTTTATTTTTTACCATCCCTTTCCCATTGCAGAGATTTCCCTTCACTTCCTGCCCCATAACCAAACAGGAAGTGAGAGGGAATCTATGCAAATTAAGGGAATTCATTGCCCTCCCCAGGCCCTCAGAACTAGTGTCCCTACTCGAACATTTCAGGGTGGGTCTTAAACAGCAAGGGGTGTGGCCTTAACAAAAAGGGGTGGGTCATATTTAAATTAGGGGGTGCAGAAGCTTAGTCAGGCCTAGGGCAGCACAAAACCTAAATACACTACTGGGCTACACCCAATACATATAGCAAGTATGAAAAGATTTGATTACTAATAACTGGCCTGTGAATGCGTGTAAGCAGGTGCAGTTAGCTAGTCTGCCACTAGGTGTCTCTGTCCCAGAATAGTGTGCGGTGAAATAGATTAGTGTAATCAGGTGCTAGGTCACTTTTAGCTAGCGCCCTCCTGTAGTGATGTCATGGGTAAGTCAGTAACATTACAACAAAAAACGGTGTCCACCACCCCCACCTATAACTGGCCTTTGCAGTGAGTAGCATAGGAAGGCAACATATGATATAAACAAGACCAAGGATAAATCCAAGGAAAAATCCAAGCTTTACTCATCGGCCAGCCTGCTGACAACCGAATCAACCTATCTAACAGTTTGCGTTAAAACAGGGGTTTAGTCTGCACACATTTGCAAATACATGCGTAAGCCACAGAGCCTCGTCACGGTACCCTGGTATCTGTGGTCCTATCTCTAGCTTATGAGAGACTCCACAATGGAAGCACATGCATTCTGATGGATAGGTGGAGGTCAGGTGGACTGAAGGGAGTCACCCCTTCTTAAAGGTACAGGAGCACACTGAACACCCAGCAAATCGCACAATGGCTGCAAAGGTGTCAGTGCATTGACTGACCAATATAACAGTAACATTACAACAAAAAATTATGTGCTTCCATTGTGGAGTCTCTCATAAGCTAGAGATAGGACCACAGATACAAGGGTGCCGTGACGAGGCTCTGTGGCTTACGCATGTATTTGCAAATGTGTGCAGACTAAACCCCTGTTATAACGCATACTGTTAGATAGGTTAATTCGGTTGTCAGCGGGCTGGCCGGTGAGTAAAGCTTGGATCTTTCCTTGGATTTATCCTTGGTCTTGTTTTTATCATGGGTGAGTCAGTGCCTATATATAAGCCAGGTTGGAAGGAGCCTTAGTGCAGTTAGGGGCATGGGAGCCAGATACCCCACATTGTGCAAATTTATTCACCAAGATCAGGGGCTCGGACAGAGCTGGAGAACAGGGTGTGATCGTTTTGGACCCAGAAGTACTGGCTGCAGTCACCCTTCCTCGTTTGGTGGTGGAGGCTAGAGGTGGTTGCGAATGGCCTTTCAGGCAAGGCCAAGTGTTCCCTGAAGTGTGTCTATCTCCCTGGAGGGCCTGGGAGAAGTGTACTGCTCACAGATCACAGCAGGGGTCCTGTGCTTCCCTTTTCTCCATTTCAGGGACAAATCAGATGCAAATTTTAGCCTGAATCTGAGCCAAAGACACACAAGACCCTTGTGCAATGCGCTCCGCAGGCCGCCCCGGAGATCTATGAACCAGCTACATTGAGAGCCAGGCACACTCTTCTGTCATGTGAATTGGATGCAGAGAAACCCGCATCCAATTTGCACTAGTGTGAAACCAGGCTAAAGTGGTTGTAAAGGCAGAAGGTTTTTTATCTTAATGCATTGTATGCCATAAGATAAAAATCCTTCTGTGTGCAGCAGCCCCCCTCAGCCCCCCTAATACTTACCTGAGCCCTATCTCTATCCAGCGATGTTGCATGAGAGACTCGGCTGCCTGGGGCTCTCCCTCCTCATAGGCTGAGACACAGCAAAGGGTGCCATTGGCTCCCGCTGCTGTCAATCAAAGTCAGTGAGGAGAGAGAGGGGGCAGGGTCGAGCCGAGGCTCCGTGTCTGAATGGGCACACGGAGCTACAGATCGGCTCAGGTGCCCCCATAGCTAGCTGCTTGCTGTGGGGGCACTCGGCAGGAGGGAGGACCCAGGAGTGCCTGCGGGGGGCATGAGAAAAAGAGGATCTGGGCTGTGCTGTGCAAAACCACTGCACAGAGCAGGTAAGTATATCATGTTTGTTATCTTTTTTTTTTTCTTTACAGAAAGTTAACATATTTGTTATCTTTAAAAAAAAAAAAACAAGACTTTAATATCACTTTACAGTAAAAAAAAAAAAAAAAAAAAAAAAAAAAAAACTTTTGCCTTTAGAACCACTTTAAACTCTCTAAATCCAAACATACAAATTTTCATGTTCATATCATGCAGCGGAGGCCAGTCCCCCTAATCCCTATGCGCTGGCCCCAATCTCCATGCGGGGCGCCAGATGCGTAGATTTCTTTAAGCTTTTTTTTGAAGCACATGATTAGAGCCTGAGGCTCTAATTGGCTTCAAAAAGGTTGGGCTCAGGGTGCAAAGCACTGCGCCTCCAGCTCACCCACATTCGCTATTGTCTTCCTGCATCTCCTCTCGGCCAATCAGGACAGGAAGCTGGTCTTAAGACTGGATTGGCTGGGAGGAGAAGCCGGGGGGAGCCGCCCGCAACCTGGATAAGGTTAGTGCAGACCTGGCGGGGGGGGGTCGTTTGCCCCCCACAGAAAAAATTGAGGACCAGCCGCCACTGATATTATGGCTCATATTATTGCGCTAATCTTTGACCAGTAAAGAAGCTGGAGTTTCACTCTAATGACAAAATTGTAATGGTATTATGTAATAAGATTAAACTTTTAATATAGTATTATTATTAGTTATACAATGAATTTTTGGAGCATTTCATAGGTTGCAAAATAAAATCTAGACAGTTATAGAAAAAAAAAATGAATTTCTCTATTGAATAAATAAGGTAATAGATGTATATTGAAAATACATGAACTGCTTTCATTATTGCACATTTACTATTTATTTTTGTTTGAAAGGGTTAAGTGTGCTTTCTTAAGGCATTTCAATCAAGAATAAACTTGTAGTGTAACAGTGTAGCCTGAAAGACAAGTTGTAGCGTGAACAGTCAGTCACAGAAAAACTAGCCCTGAAGCTTGAAATAACTTGAAAAATGACATGGCAAGTGGCCAGCAATGAGAAAATCAAGTCTTTTATGCTGCGCTCAGCCTCATATGGTGCTTTCACCACTCAGAGATTCACCTTCAAGTCCGCAGCATAGAGAATAAAAGTATCTCTGTAACAGGGGGGAAGCCATATTTGGTCCTGGCAGTAGAGCATGTTCTGCTTGTATTTTTCTTATTATATAATTAACAACGATCACTTGTAGCCTCCGCTCAGACCAGTAGCTCAGAAATCCTAAATTATTATGATTTTCATTAACTTCTTTAACAAGTCATAGACCCACAGTGTTATTGACTGTGCTGATATCACTGGGGCACTGGCATATACTGTAATTTTCTGCAGAAAGATGTGTTCTTGTTGTCTGTGTCAACTGAGCAGACTCTGCTTTTCATTCCATGGCTGTGATAGAGAATGAAATCTAAAAACCCCGGAGGTTCTTGCACATGAGCCAGCTCAGGCTGTTCAGTGTAACTGCAGCCGTATTTGCTACATCATGGCAGCCCGGGTGAAGAGTTTACCTTCCAATGACATGAAAGGCTGTGTGCTGCTGTACTCAGGGCCGGTGCTACCACTAGGCAAGCTAGGCAGCCACCTAGGGTGCACTGCCGCCTAGGGTCACCTGTACACTGGTTTCCCGCTGCGTCTGCATGCTCTGCAGGCTGCAGCATGTAACTAACTCAGACCCAGGCAGCTGCTCTGTCTGACCGGTGGTGTAATTAGAGGCGCAACGCGGAACTGAAACCAGCGCTAGAGGAAGCCGATGCTTCCTGTATAGCGCTGCCTCCACTCACATGGGTAGGGTAAAGGGCGTGGAGTCAGGGGTGGAGCCAATGGGGGTGGCAAAATTAGGTTTCACCTAGGGCAGGGGTGGCCAACCAGTGGCCCGCGGAGCCCTCTGATGTGGCCCGCGACCTCCTGCTCTGGAATGGTGGGTTGGCAAGCCCAGTTCGCAGGATGCCGACCCGCCATACCACAGCATCAGTGTTGTGAATGAAGCTGGTGGTAGAGGAAGAAAGCGGCTGCAGAGCAGAGCCCCATAAGCCGATGCTTCCTCTACAGCACCGGCTTTTGCCACAGACAGAGTCTATGGCAAAGTTCAGCTGACCCGCAGGATAGACACAGGTGCACTACGTTGCACCCGCGGTGTGGGTAAACCACAGAACACCAGTGTGAAAGCAGTCTTAGGCCCTTTTCACACGATCAGCCCGACCAAATGGGACCCTCAATTCACCTCTATAGAGCGACAGATATCTGTTTACGCCCACCTACCTCAAATCCGAAAAACAGAAGGGAGTTTGCCCCCTTTCATCGGAGGGCCTATAGAGTAGCCGTGACCTGTCATCCGATCGCTCCGTTCATTGTGGCCCTCGACTGGTTACCAGGTTGCTTAAGTGGCCCTTTGCTCTTCAAAAGGTTGGGCACCCCTGACCTAGGGTGTCGAAAATCCTTGCACCAGCCCTGGCTGTACTTGTGTAAATGAAGATGCAACACTAAGCATGGATACACTGTAGAGACATATGCAAAAACAGATTTTTTTACTTGTTTGCATATACGGTTCCTTTTTTTAATCAGATTTTATTTTCCATTTTTTATATCACAAAAACATATGTAGCGGGTGTCAAATTTAGAGGGGCGTATCTGGGCCATAGATGGCCCAGATACATTGATTTTTGGAATTTATGGACACTTTGGAGTGTGGGAGGTATGAATGGTGTCATGTAGCTAAGTGTCCCTGTCAGTGACAGTGACAATCATCCTCCACAGGAGAAGCTGAGGCTCCGGCCTAAAACGCAGACCCGAAGGTAAACGGTTTAGCTCATATCTCTGCATACTACATCAGAGAGCCGAGCTGGTGGTGTACATCTTCCCCCTTCTCCCAGACACCCCTAGACGAGTCATACAGCCATAAAGAGAGGGGAGAAGGCGGGTAAGGGCGCTACACATATACACCAAAAAACAAAGAGAAAAGGAAAAAAAAAGAATAATAAATAAATAAAAATGTAATAACATTGAAATCAACTCATAGATATTCTTAACATAAAAAAAATAGTATTTCCTTCCTTCCCCTTCCCACCTCCTATCTCAGTCCCGTATTCATGTGGTCAAGCCACGGTTTCCAGATGGTATCTCTTAAGATAAATTCCTCCTAAAATAAAATGCCTCTTATAGGAAATGGATCTATTCAGATCAAATATCCAAACAGAAATAGTCGGCGGGTGAGGGGAGGTCCACCTAATGGCAATTTGTCTTCCTGCCACAAAAAGCGCTCTTACAACAGTAAACCATTATGGTGGTTTAAGCACTAAGATATCAAAATAGCCCAGTAGACATATTTAGGGATCCACTAAAAGATTCAGATCTAAAGTCCCATTAAGTGTACCCACTACCCCTGCCTCTGGAGTTTCGGGCATCACCATAATAGATGTATCAATGACCACGGATTGCCACATCTAGAGCAAGCCGAGTTAATTGTTAAGCCAATTTTTAACAAAAATTCTGGGGTCCTATACGCCCTATTCAATATATAAAATTGTGTTTGTCTAAATGAGGGTGAAAGAGATACAAGAGGAAGAGCCCGAAGAATCCTATCCCAGACCTATATGCTGTACTTGTGCACTTAAAGTAAGCCCGGGTTCACACTGATGCTGTGCGGGACACTGCATGTAATTTGCATAAAGTGAGCTCGGGTTCACACTGATGCTGTGCGGGACACTGCATGTAATTTGCATAAAGTGAGCCCTTGTTCACACTGATGCTGTGCGGGACACTGCATGTAATTTGCATAAAGTGAGCTCGGGTTCACACTGATGCTGTGCGGGACACTGCATGTAATTTGCATAAAGTGAGCCCGGGTTCACACTGATGCTGTGCGGGACACTGCATGTAATTTGCATAAAGTGAGCTCGGGTTCACACTGATGCTGTGCGGGACACTGCATGTAATTTGCATAAAGTGAGCTCGGGTTCACACTGATGCTGTGCGGGACACTGCATGTAATTTGCATAAAGTGAGCCCTGGTTCACACTGATGCTGTGCGGGACAACGGATGTAATTTGCATAAAGTAAGCCCGGGTTCACACTGATGCTGTGCGGGACACCGCATGTAATTTGCATAAAGTGAGCCCTGGTTCACACTGATGCCGTGCGGGACACCGCATGTAATTTGCATAAAGTGAGCCCAGGTTCACACTGATGCCGTGCGGGACACCGCATGTAATTTGCATAAAGTGAGCCCGGGTTCACACTGATGCCGTGCGGGACACCGCATGTAATTTGCATAAAGTGAGCCCGGGTTCACACTGATGCTGTGCGGGACAACGGATGTAATTTGCATAAATTGAGCCCGGGTTCACACTGATACCGTGCGGGACACTGCATGTAATTTGCATAAATTGAGCCCGGGTTCACACTGATACCGTGCGGGACACTGCATGTAATTTGCATAAAGTGAGCTCGGGTTCACACTGATGCCGTGCGGGACACCGCATGTAATTTGCATAAAATGAGCCCGGGTTCACACTGATGCTGTGCGGGACACCGCATGTAATTTGCATAAAGTGAGCCCGGGTTCACACTGATGCTGTGCGGGACACTGCATGTAATTTGCATAAAGTGAGCCCGGGTTCACACTGATGCCGTGCGGGACACCGCATGTAATTTGCATAAAGTGAGCCCGGGTTCACACTGATGCTGTGCGGGACAACGGCTGTAATTTGCATAAAGTGAGCCCGGGTTCACACTGATGCCGTGCGGGACAACGGATGTAATTTGCATAAAGTGAGCCCGGGTTCACACTGATGCTGTGCGGGACAACGGCTGTAATTTGCATAAAGTGAGCCCGGGTTCACACTGATGCCGTGCGGGACACCGCATGTAATTTGCATAAATTGAGCTCGGGTTCACACTGATGCTGTGCGGGACAACGGATGTAATTTGCATAAAGTGAGCCCGGGTTCACACTGATGCCGTGCGGGACACCGCATGTAATTTGCATAAAGTGAGCCCGGGTTCACACTGATGCCGTGCGGGACACCGCATGTAATTTGCATAAAGTGAGCACGGGTTCACACTGATGCTGTGCGGGACAACGGCTGTAATTTGCATAAAGTGAGCCCGGGTTCACACTGATGCCGTGCGGGACACCGCATTTTATTTGCATAAAGTGAGCCCGGGTTCACACTGAAGCGGTACGGGACACCGCATTTAATTTGCATAAAGTGAGCTCGGGTTCACACTGATGCTGTGCGGGACAACGGCTGTAATTTGCATAAAGTGAGCCCGGGTTCACACTGATGCCGTGCGGGACACCGCATTTAATTTGCATAAAGTGAGCCCGGGTTCACACTGATGCTGTGCGGGACAACGGCTGTAATTTGCATAAAGTGAGCCCGGGTTCACACTGATGCCGTGCGGGACACCGCATTTTATTTGCATAAAGTGAGCCCGGGTTCACACTGAAGCGGTACGGGACACCGCAAGTAATTTGCCCAGGAATCACAGCACATTCCTGTGCGAATTACATGCAGTGTCTCTGGGGTGCCATTTGAGCCATGGATTTGTAGGGCGCAAATCGCACCGCATTCGCACCAAACTCACGCAGGACCCTTTTTTTTGTCCACACCAGAATCGGATCACATTGGGTGTTCACACCCATGCAATCCGATTTTGCAAATCGCACTGCATTTTGCAAACCGTTCTCTGGATGTCGTTAACTTAACATACACTCTGCAATCGGTTCACATGAACGGGTTGCAATTTTGATGCAGTGTGGTATCCGCAGCGATTTCGCTGTGAATTCACCCCGCTTCTAGTGTGAACCAAAGCTAAAGCCATAATTTGTATTTTTTTTAAAATAACAAAAATGTTGTACTTACCTGCTCTGTGTAATGGCTTTGCACATAGCTGCCCTGATCCTCCTCTTCTGAGGTCTGCCGCTGGCACTCCTGGCTCCTCCCCTGCCGAGTGCCCCCATAGGAAGCCGCTTGCTTAGGGGGCGCTCGTGCATGCTCGATCCCGAGCTGGCTCTGTGTTGCCATAAGATGCATACAAAGAGCTGCTTGGCCCTGCCCCCGCTCCCTTCTCACTGGCTGTGATTGACAGTAGTGGGGGCCAATGGCTCCCGCTACTGGGTTTGAGTCAATAAGGAGGGAGAGAGCCGCTGCTCTCATGCATATCACTGAATCATGATTGGGTTCAGGTAAATATAAGGGGGGGCTGCACTCAAAAGTTTTTTTTACCTTAATGCAATTAATGCATTAAAGCGGAGGTGCAGCTTCTATTTTATTTTTTTTTAAAAGTCAGCAGCTACTAACAGTGTAATAATAATACCTGTCCTTCTCGCCCACGATGTTGGTCCCGCCACGGCGATCAATCGCTGCTGCCAGGCTCCCGGCTCCTCCATCCTGACTTACGGCTTCACTGCCCATTTCCTACTGCGCATGCGCCACTCGCACGGCGCTTTGTGAATGGGCGGCTTGCCTCCTGGGATACACACAGTTCCCAGAAGGCAGAGCGCCCCATTCACAAGAAGAGGAAACGGAAGTTCTCAATCCGAGGACAAGGAAGAGGCACGGCAGAAGGCAGATTAGGGGACTTCCGCATAGCAACAGGCATTTCGGGTGAGTATAAAAAAAATATATTTTCTATTAATTTTTTTCTTTTTTTTTTAGGATTTTTAATGTATTTTATTTTCTGGGTGGACCTCCGCTTTAAGGTAAAACACCTTCAGCCTTTACAATCACTTTAAAGTGATAATAAATCCTCAGGTTTTTTTAAGTGCTTTCAGCAGCTAATTTATTCACTTACAGACTATGAAGCTTCTTTATCTTTTAATCCTTGCCTGTTCCATTTTAACCTTGTGCCTTGGTCATGACCCCAGGTTTCCTATTCAGGGTGGCTCCTATCTCTTTCGGCATCCTATGGAGCCCTTGCATGCAGGGTCTAGAGGTGTATCTCCCTACACTGTGTGCATCAATAGAAACAGAAAGCAGGAGCCAGCAGCATTGAAAGTTGTAAATTGCAAGTGCTTAGTTAAAGTGTTACTAAACCCAGGACCCTGCATTCACTATATCTGGTCTCCCACAGTATACGGAAGATGGAAATGCAATTATTTTAGTAATAAACTGCTAAATACCTTTTCTCATCAGCAGTTACAGCAGTTGTGTGACTTCTATCAGTGTCTGGTTAAAGCTTGTAGGAGGAATTTTCATTCTACTCTGACTGTCCAATGAGGCTGCAGGACCGCTGACCCTCTGTCTGGACAGTGCTGATTGGCCCTTTGCTGATCACATGCTCCCTCTCTAGCAATACACACCAAACTGAGCACGTGCAGAGTGACTCCAAAGGCGCTGTCTTATCAGGAGATGGATTGGGGACAGTGGAAGAAGGGGAGGATCATAGAAGACAGAATCAAACAGCCTTTTTTACACAATGCAGAGGATTAACCCCTCAGGTTCCACAGTGAGTATAACAAGCATGCTTCACTGCAAATGGGCAGCACAGTGGTGTAGTGGTTAGCACTTTCACCTAGCAGCAATAGCTGGTTCAAATCCTGACCACGACACCATCTGCCTGGAGTTTGCATGTTCTCCCTGTGCCTGCATGGGTTTCCTCTGGGTTCTCCGGTTTCCTCCCACACTCCAAAGACATGCTGGTAGGTTAATCAGATCCTGTCTATAAATTGGCCCTAGTATGTGTATGTGTTGTAAGCGCGTCGGGACCCTTCGGGCTAAGACTGCGCTATATCAAGATACCTCTCAACTCAAATACAGACCAATTTTACTGCTGTAGGTTTAGTAACATTTTAAAGAATTGAATAGATTAAGGGGAAATGTTTATTGTATTGTGCTCAATATGTTAAAATAGATGTTAGATAAAAAATGCTAAGGGTTTGAAGCCACTTTAAAGCTGAACTGTTATAAAAGACACAAATGAATTAATACATCATCAAATGCACTTTTTTTTAAATGCAAGCAGTGTAAGTATCAAAATTTGACTTGGTATTAGCCTCTTGCAGTCTCTGTACAGCAGAGCTCTGACTGACAAGGGAAAAAGCAGCACATGGATCCATTCAGTTCATGTGCTGACAAGCAGAATGCTGATAGGAGGACAAAGCAGAGTGAAAGAGAGAGGAGCTCTTCGCTGTTCTACTTCTCCTTCACAAGCTGGAGGTGATTCCTGCCCCCTGAACAGCCTGGGCTCACAGGAAATGGTTTGAACAATGCTGGCTGATGTTGAATTCAGAATTCTAAGGACACCTAGTGGCAGAACAGAAGTACTTCAGTATTGAAGTTGGATAATGCGAATGGGAAATCATTTGAGTCAGATCATTGTGTTCCCAATAATCAGATGATCCCTGTGTGTATCCCTAGTTTGAGAACTCTTCCTGATTGATTACTTTTCAGGCAGTGGATATGATGAGTAGATGGTCAGATGTCATTGTTTCTACAATGAGTCATAATGTTCCTCACCTTCACTATGACTATATCAGCTGCTATCTGTATGACCTGCAGTGTTATGGAGCACCTTTTTATGGCACTTCCTCTCTGGTGTCTGGTATAACAATCTTTAAAGAGCACAAAACACTGCAAACAACTGCCAAGTGCAACACTAAACAGTGCGGGAGTTGTGAATCACATTCTAATCTTGTGATGACTCGTAATATCCTGCCTGGCTTCCTATGATTTTATTAGACACTTAGGGCATTCACACGTTCCCTGAGCTGCAATGGCTGACAGCGATTATTGTTCGGCTCTTTGGTATGTAAAATAATATCTCACATGCATAGGTGTGCGCAGCCTATAGCATTAGGGTGTGCACCCCAAAGTTCTAACACACATGCGTGTGTGTATATATATATATATATATATATATATATATATATATATATATATATATTTATATATATTACTTTTTTTTATTTTTTTTTACGATTAATTTTTTACTATTTTTTAGGAGCCTCGTTAGGGGGCTTTGGTGAGATATCAGGGGTCTAAACAGACGCCTGGTATCTCACTTTGAGACAGAGTAAGAGACTGAGGACAGAGATTCCCCAGTCCCTTTCTATGCAGCCTCAGCTGCACTGGACATGAATAAACAGGAAGCGCTCTGTGCTAAGCCGCTTCCTGTTCATTCACAGACTGAAGCATAGTAAACACAGTTTGCTATGCTACAGTTAGGAATAAACATATTGCATGAGCAGTACCGATCACTTACCGTGTTCATTCAAAAAAAGGAAAAGGCCAGTAAGTTACATATCTACTGGCCCCTTGCCCCTGCTCTCCATCCTGCAATATCCCCTGCAGCAGCCAATGGGAGAGGAGAATGTGGAAGCTGGAAGCACTGCTGTGGGGGGTCCCGTGCAGCTGGGGGAATCTGTGCCACATGGGGTGATTAGGGTGTGCCCAGGCACATCCGGCAAACCCCGTGCGCACGCCTATGCTCACATGACTTCCTGAAGTCCAAGATTACTTAAAATCTGATAATATAAGATAACAACATTAATTAATCTTTGTGTATTTTTTTTTCTTGTATTTGAAATATGACATTATTCAAATTTTACTTGTCAATGAACTGTTACCAAATGTAAGGCTGAATGTAAAAATTGAAAAGACAACTGGAGATTGATAGATGACTGAGCCGTACTATATCTTGTACACTTCTCAATGGACACAGTGACCCTAATTTATTAATGGAGTAGAGTAGTGGTCTCCAAACTGCAGCCCTTCGCTCACCTTTATCCAGCCCTTGGCGGTTTTATTGCTCCAACTGATACTGGGCACGATTCCTCCCAATGACACCAATGATGGGTCACCATTCCTTCCACTGACACCGACAATGGGGTAATATTCCTTCCACTTACACTAAAGATGGGGCACAATTGCTCCCCCTACTGACCAAAGGTGGTATGTAATTATTTTTTACTCCCTCTGACCACCAAGCATGAGGCATTATTTACCCACTGTCCCGCTAAAAATCCATGATCACCGCCATTACCAGTAAATCAAAATTATAATAAAAATGGCATAAATATATCCCCTATTTTGTAGACGCAATAACTTTTGTGCAAACCAATCAATATACGCTTATTGACATTTTTTTTTTTTACCAAAAATATGTAGAAAAATACATATTGGCCTAAACTGATGAAGATTTTTTTTTTTTTTGATATTTATTATAGCAAAAAGTAAAAAAAATATTGTTTTGTTTTTTCAAAATTGTCAGTCTTTTTTTGTTTATAGCGCAAACAATAAAAGCCTTAGAGGTGATCAAAAACCACCAAAAGAAAGTTCTATTTGTGGGAAAAAAAGGACATAAATTTTGTTTGGGTACAAGGTCGCAGGACCGCGCAATTGTCAGTTAAATCGACAAAGTTCCGTATCGCAAAAAATGGCTTGTCATTAAGGGGGCAAATCCTTCTGGTCTTTAAGTGGTTAAAAACACGAAAGGCTCACTGCAAAAAAATAATAAAGTGCAGGAGGTTCTTTGGCTTGTTTGTCGTGCATGGGGCTGCCCATTCAAGTGAATGAGCTGCCCTATATTGTTGTGTGACAAACAAAAAAAGTTCTGAGGAAACGCGACGTTTCATGCAGATGTGAATGGGGCCTGGACGTGGAAATTCCATTTGCTAAGAAATAACCCAAGTTAAATGGAGCAGGATTTGCAAAAACAAAAACTATTTACAAAGCTAGTCACTCCCCCCCAATAAAATATCGGAATTGCCAGAAATGGTAAATTAAAGAATAATTGCAATTTTAACCCATCTATTCTCTATATAGATATCAAAGCAAGCAAGCTTTGATACCAGTCAGAGGCAACCTTGTGAAATATATCTTTCATCTCCTTCCTTTCTCTTGCTGTCCTCATACCTATCAGGTCCACTACTCTGAACCCACACCCTCTGCTAGAACTCCCATATTGCCCCATTCAACAGTTAGACTCATTGTCACAACACAGCTGCATGCAGAATTTTATCAAAGAAGGCATCTCTGGCATTCTTCTAGATGTACATTCTCCAGTCCCACAATGGACCAATGATGGAGGGATGTCCTCCTGCAGAATAATAACGCTACATTCTATCTAATCCCTCTTGATTCCCCTTTCCCCTTCCTATTCTGGATTTCCTTCTGATCTGCCATATATCCCAAGCAACTGCTGTTAATGGGAAAGAGATGGATCATGTAAATTATTTTGCACTGTAAACCATTTAGACCTAATCTGCTAGCTATTAGAAGCAATGTCATTTGGTTTAAAGGTGAGGATCCACACTATTGCTTAACTTCTTCAGACCCGGGCCATTGTAAAAAGACGGCCACAAGGTGGCTCTACAAATCCGGGAGGCCGTCTTTTTACGGCCTCGGCTCCTCCGGCCACTAGGGGGGGGGGCGCGAGCGCCGCCAGCGGCACGCGCGCGTGCCTGGCGTGTCACTGAGATGCCGATGCACGTGCCAGGCGGCCGCAATGTCCGCCAGCTGCCCGCGATCGGCCGGTACACAGCCAAGGACGTGGATCTCTGTGTGTAAACACAGAGATCCACGTCCTGTCAGGGAGAGGAGACCGATGCTGTGTCCCTTGTACATAGGGACACAGATCGGTCACCTCCACCAGTCAGTCCCCTCCCCCCACAGTAAGAATCATTCATAGGGAATACATTTAACCCCTTCCTCTCCCCCTAGTGTTAACCCCTTCTCTGCCAGTCACATTTATACAGTAATCAGTGAATATTTATAGCACTGTTCGCTGTATAAATGTGAATGGTCCCAAAAATGTGTCAAAAGTGTCCGATGTGTCCGCCGTAATATCGCAGTCCTGACAAAAATCGCAGATAATCGCCATTACTAGTAAAAAAAAAAAAATAATGTCAGAATTCTATCCCCTATTTTGTAGAAGCTATAACTTTTGCGCAAACCAATCACTATAAGCTTATTGCGATTTCTTTGTACCAAACATATGTAGAAGAATACGTATCGGCCTAAACTGAGAAAAAAAAAAAAAAATTGGGATATTTATTATAGCAAAAAGTAAAAAATATTGTGTTTTTTTCAAAATTGTCGCTCTTTTTTGTTTATAGCGCAAAAAATAAAAACCGCAGAGGTGATCAAATACCACCAAAAGAAATCTCTATTTGTGGGAAAAAAAGGACGTCAATTTTGTTTGGGAGCCACGTCACACGACCGCGCAATTTTCATTCAAAGCGTGACAGTGCCGAAAGCTATAATTTCGCCTTGGCAGGAAGGGGGTATATGTGCCCAGTAAGTAAGTGGTTAAAGAACAGTATTAACCAGTGGATCCCAGGCATGGGTCAATTCATTTCCATGGTGAGTTATTAGACTATGTGCACCCCAAATCGGGATTGTCATCATACATATAGTATTAAAGTGGTTGTAAACCCCGCTTTTTTTTTTTTTAAACAACCTGCAAAACAAAGACATAATGAGCTAGTATGCATAGCATACTAGCTCATTATGAATCACTTACCTGAGATCGAAGCCCCCCGCAGCGGTGCTCGGACATCTCCATCGCCGATGCCATCTTGCTCCCCTCTGCCTTCCGTGTATCGCCGCTCCGGCGCTGTTATTGGCCCAGGAGCTGCGATGACGTCACACACATGCGCACGGGCCAGCTAACTCCATTCAGAAATCCGGCTACTAAGCCAGCCCGCTAGTGCGCATGCGCGTGACGTCAGCGGCGCCGGTTTTAAATGCAAATATCTCCTTAAGCATGTAGGTTAAGGAGATATTTCATGCACCTACAGGTAAGCCTTAATCTAGGCTTACCTGTAGGTGCATGTTGTGTAAGTGGGTTTACAACCACTTTAAAGGTCCATGAAATGTAAAATTCCTATATACAGTAGCTATATAGCATGTGTTTGGAGGGATTGTCTCACGTTCCTTGAGCTTTACAACATACAATTATAAATAATTAAATTCTAAAGTAAAAAAAAATTGCCCCAGCATTTTCCCACCAGAAAAGGGTACTTGTAATTTAGTTTTAGTAGGACAATGCAAGGGAAAGAAATACCAGTGACGTTGTAAATCCATTCCTACATTAGTAACTTTTTGTTTTTGCTGTGCTTGAAAACATTTTGTCAAAATCTCATAGTTTTTCCTTTATTGGAAAACGAATTTACTGTATCATGTGGATTGTGTTATATTTTCTGTGTAATATATAACAGAACAGATTTGTTTTCTAAGAGCACACTCTAGTGGAAAAAATGTAAATTACACTACGCATGCAGAGCAGTTCAAGTAAACTTTCCAACTACAGTGCATACATTTTGCTGCTCCTGCTCTCACATTGCAAGTTCTGTGTTAAAACTCTACAGCAAATATCAAACTTTGGAATGTTTGTTTGTATCATAAAATACTTTGTAACTCTGCAGTTAAACTACATATAGGAATCATGTATAGTTATATGATATACAGTGTATATGCATACAGGGAAATCGTTTTTTCTTAGAAACATAACATATAAGCTTGTCTTCGTGTCAGTGTCAGGACCCTTTCACATGTGCGCAGCAGTAGTATGACTACATGTGTTTTCACATGCACCTACAAACTTATAAAGCATATATATAGCTCCCAACTGTCCCTGATTACAATGTCCCTCTGTCCCTCTTTCCTCCTCATTTGTCCCTCATTTTGGTCTGATCTATATAGTTGTATATAAATGGCAACTGTGGATGTGGCATCCCTATATACAAATATCAATCATAAAGGAGCTATTAATGCAGCTAAATGGGCCTTGATCAAAAATAAAGCTATAGACAAACAGCAAAAAAAAGTTTATAGTGGACTGCCAGGATTTTTGTTTAAAACATAATTATTTTTGGTATCAAAATCAATATTATTTACAAATTAAGGGGGTTGCTATGGGGGCACGTTTTGCCCCAAGTATTTCCAGCCTATATATGGATAAATGGGAAGAGGAACATATATTGTATAACCCCCCATATCAATTGAAGCTATATAATAGATTTATTGATGATCTAATACTTTTCTGGGATGGCAGTGAGTAGGATCTAAACAATTTTTTGTTAGGAATGAATAATAATAACAAAAACGTCAAAGTTACATGGGAATATAGTCATAAGAGTATTCACTTCCTAGACCTGGAAATCATAAAATAGAGCAATAATATATTTACCAAAACATATTTAAAAAAAACAGACAGTAATGCGTACATACCTCAAAATAGTTGCCATCATAGACCATGGTTGGTTAATGTACCTAGAGGACAGTTCCTCAGAATTAAGGGGATCTGTACCAATGAATCAGACTATGAGGCACAATCTGTGGAAATAGCTAATAGATTTATTTACAAGGGTATGATCAAGCATTTATTGAGAGGAAAATAAATGAATTGGAAGCAACGGATAGAAATTTACTATTAGAGGATAAACAGGTACATAATAGTAGAGAACAACCATTAGCCATGATAATGGATTATAACCTCCAATATAAACAAGTGGAGAGGATAATTTTCAAGTGCTGGGATATATAAAAAAATTATAATATTTTAAAAACCATTATCACTGTGATTTTTAAACAAATTCACTTGTAACAATTGATTTTATGCACTTTAGGTTGCACGAGCTCTTTGTCTATTCTGCGAATTTTAAGCTCTATATCAGTTTATTGATTTTCTTTGCAATATATTTTATATTGCAGCACAGTCATTTGTGCAATTCATTCACTTTGCATCAATTGAAATGGTTTTATATATTTATGTTGGTACATAGCGCTTTGTTTATTTAAATAGGAGATTTCATGATTTGTCATCCCAATTATTGCCTTGTTTCCACTGAACGGAACGGTTCGGGTCGGTACAGAATGGAACGGTTTGAATGGTCCGGTCTATTCTGGTGAGAGTTTCCACTGCAAGTCGGACCGTCAGGGACCATTCAGGGTTTAGAAAAAATGCCTCGCGTGTCCGCCAATCAGTGGAATGTACTGTAGCTCCGCCCTAACCGAACCGTTCCATTTTCTATGGCCCCACATCTGAAGCAGGACCCAGAATGGTGCGGTACGGTTCAGTTTTATGGCACGCTTTTATAATGGAAACACCCAAAATAGCGTACCGTACCGAACCGTACCGAACCGATCCGCTCAGTGGAAACGAGGCAATAGAGAGCATTGCTGACACCCAGTGGTAGATCCTAGAAATTAAAACTAAAAAGCTGCAGGACCTTAACTACACGGTCAATAATCAGTCATGTGAACCGTGCCATTAATATTTTTATTGATTGCAGAAAAATAAAATGCAATTATATGAAATTAATCTTGTATGATTCTCGCTACCTACGAATGTCTTGAGGTCAAATTACAAATAAAGTTATGATGAGTTGAATATACGGTACGTATTTCTGCATGTTTAAGTAGAGAACAACCATTAGCCATGATAATGGATTATAACCTCTAATATAAATAAGTGGAGAGGATAATTTTCAAGTACTGGGATATATTAAAAAATGATAATATTTTAAAAACCATAATCCCAGAGAAACCCAATTTCATCTATAAAAGAGCTCCCAACTTAAGAGGCCAACTAGTTAAAAATATAGTGGAGTCCCGCACAACTAATAAGGTAACCATTTTTTATGGAAAAGGCTTCTATGGCTGCGGTAGGTGTTACAGTTGTAAGGCAGTTACCAGTAATATTAAGAAAAGGGATGAATTCATTAATAAGAATAATGAGAGGGAATATACCCTCAAAGACTTTATATCATGCAATACAGTGGGGGTTGTGTACGCTTTAGAATGCACATGTGGCATGATCTATGTGGGGAGAACAAAGAGGGCTATGCATGAAAGAATTAAAGAACATGTACACCAAATAAAAAAAGGGTAACAACGAGCATTACTTATACCAGCATTTCAGATTACATCACAAGAGACAACTAAAGGGGATGAAATTCTGGGAATTGGAAAAATATAAATTGGAGGGATAGAAATAAGATTAGAACAATCAGCCAAAGAGAATCCTGGTGGGTGTATGGTGGGTGTATGAATTAGGATCATTAGGGGATGCAATAAAGAGTTGGACCTAAACTGCTTTTTATATGATTTCCAATTTGTTTTAATCAGCGGTCCATACAGTGAATCATATTCCTTTTGATTTATCCATTTTTTTTTATAGTTTTATTTATTAAATCTTACTTTCACTGAGCAAGGAATTAAAAAAATAAAAATAAAAACTCAATCACAATATTGGTGCAGCAATTTTTTTAGCCAGCACTAATGGTAATTATGATTTCATCTATTTTAGTATGGGATTTTATTAAAATCACATATAAAAAAGCTGTGAGGGCCATTATCAATTAGTGATGAGCCGAACACCCCCGGGTTCGGTTCGCACCAGAACCCGCGAACGGACCGAAAGTTCGTACGAACATTAGAACCCTATTAAATACAATGGATGCGAACGTTCGAATTCTAAAGTGCTAATTATAACAACTATTATGCATGTTATTGTCCTAAAAAGGGTTTGGGAACCCGGGTTCTGCACCAGGGGACATGTATCAATGCAAAAAGAAGTTTTAAAAACGGTCGTTTTTCGGGAGCAGTCATTTTAATGATGCATAAAGTGAAAAAAAAAAAGTCAAATATTCCTTTAAATATCGTACCTGGGGGGTGTCTAAAGTATGCCTGTGAAGTGCCACGTGTTTCCCGTGTTTAGAACTGTCCCTGCACAAAATGACACTTCTAAAGGAAAAAAAAGCCATTTAAAACTGCTTGCGGCTTTAATGTAATGTCTGGTCCCGGTAATATGGATGAAAATCTTTAAGAAAAATGGCATAGCTACCCCATGACCCCCCCCCCTACCCCAGCCCATTACCAGCCCCTTTGGGTCTTGTATGGATATTAAGGGGAACCCCGCACATAAAATAAAAAAGGCCCTATATACTCTGAACAGCCGTATACAGGCGGTGCATACAAGACAGGGACTGTAGGTTTGTTCTTATGTAGAATCTGTTTGTAATTTTGAACAGGTACATTGTTGAAGTGTAGCTCCAGCCCAAAAATCTATTTTTAAACTTTTTGGAAAACATAGGTAAGGGTTATCACCCCTGTAACATTTGTTTTGCTGTCTGTGCCCCTGTTCAGAACATTTCACCTCACTTTCCGTCCCAATGACAACTGTTTTTGAAATGTGGTGTTTTTCTTGAAACAAGGATTGCTGATAAAGCATCAGTACAGAGGAGACACCTTTCTCCCATATTTATTCTTACAGGAGAGAATTTTCCTTCCTAGTGGTAGATTTCCTCTCACTTCCTGTTGTCTTCTTGCGTTTGCAAGTAGGAGTCGTTTGTAAGTTGGATGTTTGAAAGTAGGGACCTGCCGTATATACTCTGCAGAAATAGGCCCCTTAGTTGTTGGTGTTGGCACAACACTGTAAGCACTCACAGTTACTCTTGGTTGGTGCTGGAACGCCCTGCTGTCAACTATTATATCAGGAATTTTAATTACATATAATTGTTGAACAGTGGTAGTAAAAATTGGGCCTTTGATGGTGGTGCTGGTGCCACAACACTGTAAGCCCTGACAGTTACTCTTGGTGGGTGCAGCAATGGGCCCTGCTGTGAATTATTAGATCAAGAATTGTAATTGCATGCCCCTGTTGAACGGGGGCTGAAAAATTGGGCCTTTCGTGGTGGTGGTGGTGGTGGTGGTGTTGCCACAACACTGTAAGCCCTCAGAGTTACTCTTGGTGGGTGCAGGAATGGGCCCTGCTGTGAATTATTAGATCAAGAATTGTAATTACATGCCCCTTTTGAACAGGGGCTGAAAAATTGGGCCTTTCGTGGTGGTGGTGGTGGTGGTGGCGTTGCCACAACACTGTAAGCCCTCAGAGTTACTCTTGGTGGGTGCAGCAATGGGCCCTGCTGTGAATTATTAGATCAAGAATTGTAATTGCATGCCCCTGTTGAACAGGGGCTGAAAAATTGGGCCTTAGGCACTGGTGGCACAACACTACAACCCCTCACAGATACGTTACTTGGAGCACAGCAATGAGCCCTGTTGCAAAGTATTGCTTCAAAAATTGTAATGACACGCCCCTGTTAAACAGGGGCTGAAAAATTGGGCCTTAGGCACTGGTGCCACAACACTCCAACCCCTCACAGATACTGTACTTGGAGCACAGCAATGAGCCCTATGGCAAATTATTGCTAAAAAAATTGTAATTACACGCCCCTGTAAAACAGGGGCTGAAAAATTGGGCCTTAGCCACTGGTGGCGGCACCCATAAACAAAAATGATCTTCCAAGCTATCATCATCAATCGTATCATTGAGGACTCGGAGGAGGAGGATAGCCAGTCAACATAACAGCACAGGCACTCAGCATCAGCATCAGTCTTGAAGGGATGTGACATGTTAAAATCAATTAGTCTGTTATATCAGCATCAGGTGTGTGGTAGCTGGTGGTGATCCAAGACTGGTTCATCTTGATGAAAGTCAGTCGATCAACCGAGTCGGTGGACAGGCGCACCCTGTGATCCGTGACAAATCCTCCAGCAGCACTGAATGTGCGTTCCGAAAGAACGCTGGATGCAGGACAGGCCAGTAGCTCAATTGCATACTGTGCAAGCTCTGGCCAGTGATCCATCCTCAAGACCCAGTAAGCCAGAGGATTTTCGGTGGGGAAGGTGTCCAAGTCTGACCTTGCCCCTAGATATTCCTGCACCATGTTTATCAGACGCTGGCGATGGTTGCTGGAACCAATCATACTTTGGGGCTGCGGACTAAAGAATTGTCTGAACGCATCGGTCAGACGGCCACCTTCCCCACCGCTCCTTCTTTGACTGGCCGAAGCCTCAGCAACTCGTTGTCCAGGACCAGGAGTTTGTAACCTCCCAGTCTCTGGGAACGCGTTGCACAGACCTTTCTGCAAGGCCTCCCGGAGTTGTCTCATCCTCTGCTCCCTCTGCGAAGGTAACATAAGGTCCGCAACCTTACCCTTGTACCGTGGATCAAGGAGAGTGGCCAGCCAGTAATGGTCCCTCTCCTTGATCCAAAGAATACGAGGATCCTTCCGCAGACTTTGCAGGATCAGGGAGGCCATGCAGCGTAGGTTTGCTGAGGCATTCGCTCCGGAGTCCTCTGGGTCACTAAGGACGACATGATCCGCAGCCACCTCCTCCCAGCCACGTACAAGTCCACTGGTTTCTTGGGACTGTAAATCATCCCTAAAAGACTGCTGCTGATGATGCTGAGTGCCAGCCTCCACCTCCATGCTGACACAATCCTCCTCCTCCTCCTCCTCCTCTTCCTCTTCCTGTGCGATGGGTGGGACAGAAGGAACACTGTCTGGGTAAAGGGGGCCTTGAGAGGCAAGGAAGTCCTCCTCTTCCTGCCTCTGTTCTGCCTCAAGTGCCCTGTCCATTATTCCACGCAGCGTGTGCTCCAACAGGTGGACAAGAGGTACAGTGTCACTGATGCATGCACTGTCACTGCTCACCATCCTCGTGGCCTCCTCAAATGGTGCCAGGACAGTGCATGCATCCCTGATCATGCCCCACTGGCGTGGAGAAAAAAACCAAGCTCCCCTGACCCTGTCCTGGTGCCGTAGTCGCACAGGTACTCATTGATGGCCCTCTGCTGCGTGTGCAGCCGCTGCAGCATGGCCAACGTTGAGTTCCACCTGGTGGGCATGTCACATATAAGGCGGTTCTTGGGCAGGTTCAACTCCTTTTGCAGCTCAGCCAGGCGAGCACTGGCATTATAAGATCTGCGGAAATGCACACAGACTTTCCTGGCCTGCCTCAGGACATCCTGTAAGCCCGGGTACCTGCCCAAGAACCGCTGCACCACCAGGTTAAGGACGTGAGCCACACAGGGCACATGGGTCAGTTGTCCCTGTCGGAGGGCGGAGAGGAGGTTGGTGCCATTGTCGCAAACCACCATTCCTGGCTTAAGCTGGCGTGGCGTCAACCACCTCTCGGCCTGGCCCTGCAGAGCAGACAGGACCTCTGCCCCAGTGTGGCTTCTGTCCCCCAAACACACCAGCGCAAGCACGGCATGGCATCTTTTTGCCTGCGTACTTGCGTAGCCCCGTGAACGGCTACGGAGCACCGCTGGTTCATAGGACAAACCACAGGAAGAGGCCATGGAGGAAGAAGAAGAGGAGGGGGTGGAGGAGAGAGGTGTGTCACAACCAGTAGTAGCATTTTGGAGGCGTGGCGGTGGAACAACCTCCAACACTACTGCACCTTGTCCTGCATCCTTCCCAGCTGCCGAAAGAGTGACCCAATGGGCCGTGAAAGAAAGGTAACGTCCCTGTCCATGCCTGCTGGACCATGAGTCAGCGGTAATATGCACCTTACCGCTGACCGCCCTGTCCAGCGAGGCCAAGACATTGCCTTCCACATGCCGGTAGAGAGCCGGAATAGCCTTCCGTGAGAAAAAGTGGCGTTTGGGAACCTGCCACTGAGGAACCGCACATTGCACAAACTCACGGAAGGGGGCCGAGTCTACCAACTGAAAAGGCAGCAGTTGAAGCGCTAGCAATTTAGCCAAGCTAGCATTCAACCGCTGGGCATGTGGATGGCTGGGAGTGAACTTCTTTCGACGGTCCAGCAGCTGGGGCAGGGAAATTTGCCTGCTAGAATCGGACGTCGGTGTACTGCTAGCAGAGTGGCCGCAAGTACTTGGCTGTGACACACCTAATTCTACACCTTCATTCCTCTCAGTGCATGTTTCAGAGAGGACTGAAGTTATAGTGGGGTTGGAGATCCCAGCTGATGCGGTGCAAGGAGAGGTCCGCTTTGTTCTTTGGTGTGGGTCTTTGAGGTAGGCTTGCCAACGAGCTGCATGGCAGGTCAACATATGTCTGGTCAGGCATGTGGTACCCAAGCGGCTGATGTTTTGGCCACGCGATATACGCTTGAGACATATGTTGCAAACAGCAGCTGTGCGATCTGATGCACTAGCCTCAAAAAAGGCCCACACCAAGGAACTTTTTGAATGACGGGCAGAGGCAGCGCCCTGCACAGGCGGAGCTCTGCGGTGTGATTCCGTCGGTGTACTGCCCTTACGCTGGCCACCAAAGGGCATCCTGCCTCGTTGGAGATGTGCCTCCTCCTCATCCTCCTCCTCTCTCCTATTAGGCACCCACGTGGAGTCAGTGACCTCATCATCCCCTCCCTCCTCATCACTGGAGCCAATCTGGCAGTATGCTGCAGCTGCTGGAACATGACTGCCAGATTGGTGTCCTTCTTGAGCATCCCCTCTGTCTGCTCTCACGCTACTGCCTTCCTGTAGCTGGGTTTCATCATCAGACCCTTCGAAACGCTGGGCATCCTCCTGGAGCATGTACCCAACACTGTGCTCAAACAGTTCGGGGGACTCCTCAGGAGGAGGACATGGTGGGTCTAGGGAAGGAGTGACTGATGATGAGTCTGACATTGATACCAGGGAAGAGGACGCTTTGGCAGCTGCTTTGCCAGTACCCTGAGCCTGGGTGAGAGAGGATGAGGAGGAGGAGGAGGGCTTGGTCATCCACTCTACCAAGTCTTCGGCATGATGTGGCTCAACATGTCCAGCTGCCGAAAAGAAGGACAAGCGTGTCCCATGGCCATGTGCTGATGACAATGCACCGCGTCCACGACCAGCACTGTTGCCCCCAGACACAGAGCCTGCTTGCCCTCTTTTATTGCCTCCTGACTGTCTGCCTCTCCTTGTTTGCCTTCCAGACATTCTAATAGATGGCCTGCAGGGAGATGGGAAAAAAGCAATAAGGGCTACCTTCAGGTGTCCTTCTCTGTCCCTTTACTTAAGGATTTCTAAATATGGTTGAGGATTATTGCTTTTGCACAGAATAGCACAACGACAATTTCCCTGACTGTCCAAAAAACAAGGATTTCAAAGATGGTTGATGAGGAATGCTTTGGAACACTATAGCACAAGGAGAATTCCCCTCACTTTCCTTCTTTGTCCCTAGAAACAAGGACTGGCACAGTGAAAGAAACTGACACTCTCCCTACCTACAGTTTTCTGTCCCTAGAAAAAATGTTTTTTTAAAGCACACTATAGCACAAGGAGAATTCCCCTCACTTTCCTTCTTTGTCCCTAGAAACAAGGACTGGCACAGTGAAAGAAACTGACACTCTCCCTACCTACAGTTTTCTGTCCCTAGAAAAAATGTTTTTTTTAAAGCACACTATAGCACAAGGAGAAATCCCCTCACTTTCCTTCTTTGTCCCTAGAAACAAGGACTGGCACGGTGAAAGAAACTGACACTCTCCCTACCTACAGTTTTCTGTCCCTAGAAAAAATGTTTTTTTAAAGCACACTATAGCACAAGGAGAAATCCCCTCACTTTCCTTCTTTGTCCCTAGAAACAAGGACTGGCACAGTGAAAGAAACTGACACTCTCCCTACCTACAGTTTTCTGTCCCTAGAAAAAATGTTTTTTTAAAGCACACTATAGCACAAGGAGAAATCCCCTCACTTTCCTTCTTTGTCCCTAGAAACAAGGACTGGCACAGTGAAAGAAACTGACACTCTCCCTACCTACAGTTTTCTGTCCCTAGAAAAAATGTTTTTTTAAAGCACACTATAGCACAAGGAGAAATCCCCTCACTTTCCTTCTTTGTCCCTAGAAACAAGGACTGGCACAGTGAAAGAAACTGACACTCTCCCTACCTACAGTTTTCTGTCCCTAGAAAAAATGTTTTTTTAAAGCACACTATAGCACAAGGAGAAATCCCCTCACTTTCCTTCTTTGTCCCTAGAAACAAGGACTGGCACAGTGAAAGAAACTGACACTCTCCCTACCTACAGTTTTCTGTCCCTAGAAAAAATGTTTTTTTAAAGCACACTATAGCACAAGGAGAATTCCCCTCACTTTCCTTCTTTGTCCCTAGAAACAAGGACTGGCACAGTGAAAGAAACTGACACTCTCCCTACCTACAGTTTTCTGTCCCTAGAAAAAATGTTTTTTTAAAGCACACTATAGCACAAGGAGAAATCCCCTCACTTTCCTTCTTTGTCCCTAGAAACAAGGACTGGCACAGTGAAAGAAACTGACACTCTCCCTACCTACAGTTTTCTGTCCCTAGAAAAAATGTTTTTTTAAAGCACACTATAGCACAAGGAGAAATCCCCTCACTTTCCTTCTTTGTCCCTAGAAACAAGGACTGGCACAGTGAAAGAAACTGACACTCTCCCTACCTACAGTTTTCTGTCCCTAGAAAAAATGTTTTATTAAAGCACACTATAGCACAAGGAGAAATCCCCTCACTTTCCTTCTTTGTCCCTAGAAACAAGGACTGGCACAGTGAAAGAAACTGACACTCTCCCTACCTACAGTTTTCTGTCCCTAGAAAAAATGTTTTTTTAAAGCACACTATAGCACAAGGAGAATTCCCCTCACTTTCCTTCTTTGTCCCTAGAAACAAGGACTGGCACAGTGAAAGAAACTGACACTCTCCCTACCTACAGTTTTCTGTCCCTAGAAAAAATGTTTTTTTAAAGCACACTATAGCACAAGGAGAAATCCCCTCACTTTCCTTCTTTGTCCCTAGAAACAAGGACTGGCACAGTGAAAGAAACTGACACTCTCCCTACCTACAGTTTTCTGTCCCTAGAAAAAATGTTTTTTTAAAGCACACTATAGCACAAGGAGAATTCCCCTCACTTTCCTTCTTTGTCCCTAGAAACAAGGACTGGCACAGTGAAAGAAACTGACACTCTCCCTACCTACAGTTTTCTGTCCCTAGAAAAAATGTTTTTTTAAAGCACACTATAGCACAAGGAGAAATCCCCTCACTTTCCTTCTTTGTCCCTAGAAACAAGGACTGTCACAGTGAAAGAAACTGACACTCTCCCTACCTACAGTTTTCTGTCCCTAGAAAAAATGTTTTTTTAAAGCACACTATAGCACAAGGAGAATTCCCCTCACTTTCCTTCTTTGTCCCTAGAAACAAGGACTGGCACAGTGAAAGAAACTGACACTCTCCCTACCTACAGTTTTCTGTCCCTAGAAAAAATGTTTTTTTAAAGCACACTATAGCACAAGGAGAATTCCCCTCACTTTCCTTCTTTGTCCCTAGAAACAAGGACTGGCACAGTGAAAGAAACTGACACTCTCCCTACCTACAGTTTTCTGTCCCTAGAAAAAATGTTTTTTTAAAGCACACTATAGCACAAGGAGAAATCCCCTCACTTTCCTTCTTTGTCCCTAGAAACAAGGACTGGCACAGTGAAAGAAACTGACACTCTCCCTACCTACAGTTTTCTGTCCCTAGAAAAAATGTTTTTTTAAAGCACACTATAGCACAAGGAGAATTCCCCTCACTTTCCTTCTTTGTCCCTAGAAACAAGGACTGGCACAGTGAAAGAAACTGACACTCTCCCTACCTACAGTTTTCTGTCCCTAGAAAAAATGTTTTTTTAAAGCACACTATAGCACAAGGAGAAATCCCCTCACTTTCCTTCTTTGTCCCTAGAAACAAGGACTGGCACAGTGAAAGAAACTGACACTCTCCCTACCTACAGTTTTCTGTCCCTAGAAAAAATGTTTTTTTAAAGCACACTATAGCACAAGGAGAAATCCCCTCACTTTCCTTCTTTGTCCCTAGAAACAAGGACTGGCACAGTGAAAGAAACTGACACTCTCCCTACCTACAGTTTTCTGTCCCTAGAAAAAATGTTTTTTTAAAGCACACTATAGCACAAGGAGAAATCCCCTCACTTTCCTTCTTTGTCCCTAGAAACAAGGACTGGCACAGTGAAAGAAACTGACACTCTCCCTACCTACAGTTTTCTGTCCCTAGAAAAAATTTTTTTTAAAGCACACTATAGCACAAGGAGAATTCCCCTCACTTTCCTTCTTTGTCCCTAGAAACAAGGACTGGCACAGTGAAAGAAACTGACACTCTCCCTACCTACAGTTTTCTGTCCCTAGAAAAAATGTTTTTTTAAAGCACACTATAGCACAAGGAGAAATCCCCTCACTTTCCTTCTTTGTCCCTAGAAACAAGGACTGGCACAGTGAAAGAAACTGACACTCTCCCTACCTACAGTTTTCTGTCCCTAGAAAAAATGTTTTTTTAAAGCACACTATAGCACAAGGAGAATTCCCCTCACTTTCCTTCTTTGTCCCTAGAAACAAGGACTGGCACAGTGAAAGAAACTGACACTCTCCCTACCTACAGTTTTCTGTCCCTAGAAAAAATGTTTTTTTAAAGCACACTATAGCACAAGGAGAAATCCCCTCACTTTCCTTCTTTGTCCCTAGAAACAAGGACTGGCACAGTGAAAGAAACTGACACTCTCCCTACCTACAGTTTTCTGTCCCTAGAAAAAATGTTTTTTTAAAGCACATTATAGCACAAGGAGAATTCCCCTCACTTTCCTTCTTTGTCCCTAGAAACAAGGACTGGCACAGTGAAAGAAACTGACACTCTCCCTACCTACAGTTTTCTGTCCCTAGAAAAAATGTTTTTTTAAAGCACACTATAGCACAAGGAGAATTCCCCTCACTTTCCTTCTTTGTCCCTAGAAACAAGGACTGGCACAGTGAAAGAAACTGACACTCTCCCTACCTACAGTTTTCTGTCCCTAGAAAAAATGTTTTTTTAAAGCACACTATAGCACAAGGAGAATTCCCCTCACTTTCCTTCTTTGTCCCTAGAAACAAGGACTGGCACAGTGAAAGAAACTGACACTCTCCCTACCTACAGTTTTCTGTCCCTAGAAAAAATGTTTTTTTAAAGCACACTATAGCACAAGGAGAAATCCCCTCACTTTCCTTCTTTGTCCCTAGAAACAAGGACTGGCACAGTGAAAGAAACTGACACTCTCCCTACCTACAGTTTTCTGTCCCTAGAAAAAATGTTTTTTTAAAGCACACTATAGCACAAGGAGAATTCCCCTCACTTTCTTTCTTTGTCCCTAGAAACAAGGACTGGCACAGTGAAAGAAACTGACACTCTCCCTACCTACAGTTTTCTGTCCCTAGAAAAAATGTTTTTTTAAAGCACACTATAGCACAAGGAGAAATCCCCTCACTTTCCTTCTTTGTCCCTAGAAACAAGGACTCGCACAGTAAAACACACTGACACTCTCCCTACCTATCCTTCTCTTTCCCTAAACTAAAGGAATCCAGGTTAAGCAAGAAAGAAATAAATGTCACTGTCCCTGCCTATGCTTGTCTTTCCCTGCTCCGGAACACACTACACTAGGCCGCCGTGCTGGCGGCCTTTTATAGTGTGGGGCGTGTACTAAACACCCTCAGCAATAATTGGCCACAGGCATCCTGCCTGTGGCCAATCATTGCTCTCCTCGTCGTCGCTGTGATTGGCCAAGCATGCGGGGTCACAGTGCATGCTTGGCTAATCACAGCGCCTGGATGACACTGCGATGGCGTAGTGCATTGTGGGCCGTTCGCGTCACTCGAATTTGGCGCGAACGGCCCAAATCGTTCGATCTTCGTCGAACGATCGAACAGCCGATGTTCGAGTCGAACGTATGTTCGACTCGAACACGAAGCTCATCCCTATTATCAATATCGAATTACCGTATATCATGCAGTGTATCCCCCTTATCTTATAAGGTTAATGGTAACCACAATAAAATCATGGATGAGTATCTGCATAGGGGACTACAAGAAAAAAAGGAGTGACAAAACGCGTAGGAGAGACCTGAGAGGCGGATGAACGCGGAAAGACTTGTCTAATGGTTGGAGGTTGCACTGACGTAGAACCGGCGGACAGGTGAAACAATCATCCTGGCACCAGCTGTATGTGTAATATACACATGCCTGTTGAATCATTTTAAATGTGAGTGCATATGTGTTGTATGGTTCAATACTTTGATTGCTTTACATGTTATCGCTCTGACTGGAGCTTGCATGCACCATTGATAAGGAAGGACAATTGCTGAGAGAAGAGTTCCAGAGGAATATCCATTAACAAGGCACGATTTTATAGGAAATAAGGTGTGGGCACATCCGGTGGAGGTAGCACAGGAATCTTAGTAGAAGCATGGAGGTGGATGTTTGTGAAGAGATTATATTATTTAATTTCACTATTACAAGTGGACTGGCACATTGGTATTTACTTAAAAGCTATTTTACAAGGACATTATATGGACCTATGTGACATATTTATCATTCAAAACTTTATTTGTTTGCACTATAATTTTTTATGTTTATATTGTCATTTGATACATTTTTATGGTATACACTTGTGTATATAATTTAGGTAAGTGCTGCACTTATTTGCTTATATTGTCTGTCACATAATCTAAGGAAGTGTGGGGAGTGCGAGCGGCTACGGTTTAGTTTGTATAGCAGCTCACAAGGTTTTTTCACACAATTTTGTGCATGCGGCAACCTGATTATTTTTAGTTATTTTTTATTTTGTCACATTTTTTTTAGTCACTAGTTTTGATTTGGGAGCGCTGGAGTTATTCACACACACACTTAAAGTGATTGTAAACCCTTTTTTGTGACTTCTACCTATAGGTAAGCCTAGAATAAGGCTTACCTATAGGTAGTGGAAATATCTCCTAAACGTGCGCCGTTTAGGAGAAATTTTCAGTTGTAGTCCGCCGATAATGTAAACGACGCATGTGCTGGGAAGAAACAAAACTCTGTGCCGTTTCTCCCCTAGCGTGTGTCGTTAATGGTGGCTCCTGTGTGCATCCACGGGAGTGACGTCACGCAGCTCCGGCAAATCACAGAGCCGGAGTCCGCAGCCCGGAAGGAAGAGGGGGCGGGAAGATGGACGCAGCCTGCACAGGGGACAGCGCTGGAGTCTTTTGCAGGTAAGTGTCACATAATGGGCTAGCATGCGATGCATACTAGCCCATTATGCTTTTAATTTGCAGGCTTTGCAGGGAGCAAAAGAGGAAGTAAAACCCATCAGGGTTTACTTCCTCTTTAATTGACCCTAAAGTTGGGTTGATTAGGGGAGTTCCTGTATCACCCTACACCAGACCTCAAATTTTCCACTCGCCTACTCGCATTTTGCGAGTAGAAAATTAGGTCTGGCGAGGAGCTGGGCTGCCTGGGAGTGGGGGGGCGAGCACCGCCGGCGGGCGGGGTTAATCGGGAACTGTTCTCCCAGTGATCGCCCCGATGGCAGAGAGCATGGAGGAAGAGGAGAGCCGCGGGATCGCAGAGCGGTATAGCATGCTGTTACAACTTACAATGAAATTTCCTCCACTCTGCTCGCTCCCACAGCCCCGCCTCCTCCTGACCCCGTGCCTGTAATAGACAGAATGTGGGTCCAATGCTGAGATGTGTTGTCTATTACAGGCACGGGGTCAGGAGGAGGCGGGGCTGTGGGAGCGAGCAGAGCGGAGGAAATTTCATTGTAAGTTGTAACAGCGGGCTATACCGCTCTGCGATCCCACGGCTCTCCTCTTCCTCCTGTCATGATCTGGCCGCCAATGGGAGCACAGTGAGTCTGCAATGGGGGCACAATGAATCTGCAATGGGGGCAAAGTGAATCTGCAATGGGGGCACAGTGAATCTGCAATGGGGGCACAGTAAATCTGCAATGGGGCAAAGTGAATCTGCAATGGGGGCACAGTGAATCTGCAATGGGGGCAAAGTGAATCTGCAATGGGGGCACAGTGAATCTGCAATGGGGGCAAAGTGAATCTGCAATGGGGGCACAGTGAATCTGCAATTGGGGCCAAGTGAATCTGAAATGGGGGCACAGTGAATCTGCAATGGGGGCAAAGTGATTCTGCAATGGGGGCACAGTGAATCTGCAATGGGGGCAAAGTGAATCTGCAATGGGGCACAGTGAATCTGCAATTGGGGCAAAGTGAATCTGCAATGGGGGCACAGTGAATCTGCAATGGGGGCACAGTGAATCTGCAATGGTGGGCACAGTGAGGCTGCAATGCTGTGCACGGTGAGGCTGCATTGATGGACACAGGTGAGGCTGTGCTGAGGGGAACTGATAAAGTTGTTGTTAATATTTATTTTTGTAACTTAATTCTGCATAAAACATTTCACAAGATAATTTATGAGGGCGTGATTAGCGGCAGAATTAGGGGTGGAGCAGGGTAGGGGTTGGGTGGGGCAACTAGTAGCGAGTAACCCTTGAGGCCTGGCTAGTGGCTCAAGACTTGAAATTTTGAGCCCTGCCCTACACACTACACACAGCATTGGTTCCACCAGCTTGGGACATTTATGGTGTATCTTCCCTCATGTTTTTTTTTGTGTCCACCACAGATTTTCCAACTTGATTGAATTAGATCTGTGGGTGGGATATAGTATTCCTCCGGATGTGCTGTTTTTGGTGATACACATTGATTAAATGTAAGTGCAATATTAATTTCTTGCCATTAAAGTGGTTTTAGCTGCACTATCCAGTGTGCTCTGTTTCTCATTTTATCTTTGGGTGTAAAAAATGCAGCATTTGAGCTCAGATTGGAGGATACTGAAGCTTATTTGTCAAGCTGTCTAATTGTGCTGTACTGAAAAGAGACTTCCGGGACCAAGTAATCTGCTTCCTCATATGTGGTGACTTCATGGCATTTAGCTCCGTCCTATGAATTTCATCATCAGTATGAAAAAAATGTAGGGCTGAGCCAAATGCCATGACATCACCACATTAGAGGAAGTGAATTAATTTGTCCCCAGAAATCTCTTTTTAGTACAGCACTATCTTTTCATTTTATTGTGAGTGGTTTACTTTATTTTAATAAAAAATGTATATATGGTTTTACGCTATGTGGAGTGTTTGGTTCTTTTTCATTCACATTGATATACAGTGGGTACGGAAAATATTCAGACCCCCTTTTTTTCACTCTTTGTTATATTGCAGCCATTTGCTAAAATAATTTAAATTCATTTTTTTCCTCATTAATGTACACACAGCACCCCATATTGACAGAAAAACACAGAATTGTTGACATTTTTGCAGATTAAAAAAAAAGAAAAACAAATATCACATGGTCCTAAGTATTCAGACCCTTTGCTGTGACACTCATATATTTAACTCAAATCATCCTTGAGATGGTTCTACACCTTCATTTGAGTCCAGCTGTGTTTGATTATACTGATTGAACTTGATTAGGAAAGCCACACACCTGTTTCTATAAGTCCTTACAGCTCACGGTGCATGTCAGAGCAAATGAGAATCATGAGGTCAAAAGGAACTTCCTGAAGAGCTCAGAGACAGAATTGTGGCAAGGCTCAGATCTGGCCAAGGTTACAAAAAAATTTCTGCTGCACTTAAGGTTCCTAAGAGCACAGTAGCCTCCATAATCCTTGAATGGAAGACTTTTGGGATGACCAGAACCCTTCCTAGAGTTGGCCTTACGGCCAAACTTAGCTATCGGGGGAGAAGAGCCTTGGTGAGAGAGGTAAAGAAGAACCCAAAGATCACTGTGGCTGAGCTTCAAAGATGAGTCAGGAGATGAGAGAAAGTTGAAGAAAGTCAACCATCACTGCAGCCCTCCACCAGTCGGTGCTTTATGGCAGAGTGGCCCGACAGAAGCCTCTCCTCAGTGCAAGACACATGAAAGCCTGCATGGAGTTTGCTAAAAAAAAACACCTGAAGGACTCCAAGATGGTGAGAAATTAGATTCTCTGGTCTGATGAGACCAAAATAGAACTTTTTGGCCTTAATTCTAAGTGGTATGTGTGGAGAAAACAAGGCACTGCTCATCACCTGTCCAATACAGTCCCAACAGTGAAGCATGGTGGTGGCAGCATCATGCTGTGGGGGTGTTTTTCAGCTGCAGGGACAGGACGACTGGTTGCAATCGAGGGAAAGATGAATGTGGCCAAGTACAGGGATATCCTGGATGAAAACCTTCTCCAGAGTGCTCAGGACCTCAGACTGGGCCGAAGGTTTACCTTCCAACAAGACGATGACCCTAAGCACACAGCTAAAATAACGAAGGAGTGGCTTCACAACAACTCCGTGACTGTTCTTGAATGGCCCAGCCAGAGCCCTGACTTAAACCCAATTGAGCATCTCTGGAGAGACCTAAAAATGTCTGTCCACCAACGTTTACCATCCAACCTGACAGAACTGGAGAGGATCTGCAAGGAGGAATGGCAGAGGATCCCCAAATCCAGGTGTGAAAAACTTGTTGCATCTTTCCCAAAAAGACTCATGGCTGTATTGGATCAAAAGGGTGCAAATACTAAATACTGAGCAAAGGGTCTGAATACTTAGGACCATGTGATATTTCAGTTTTTCTTTTTTAATAAATCTGCAAAAATGTCAACAATTCTGTGTTTTTCTGTCAATATGGGGTGCTGTGTGTGCATTAATGAGGAAAAAATTAACTTAAATGATTTTAGCAAATGGCTGCAATATAACAAAGAGCGAAAAATTTAAGGGGGTCTGAATACTTACCGTACCCACTGTATATAGAAAGGTTCAGGTTGGAGAGGATTTGATACCAGAAGCAGAGGGGAATACAGGGATTGGCAGAGAGTCATAGTGCTCCGGTAAGCCCTTCTATGTTTAGTATGCTGATGGGGCACTGGTGTGTAGCGGAATATATGTAAAGAATATATTGGGAGGGAATTACTAAAAATGGAGCACACAGAATCTGGTTTAGCTGTGCATAGTAACCAATCCACTTCTAATTTCAGCTTGTTCAATTAAGCTTTGGCAATTAAAACCTAGAAGCTGATTGGTTGCTCTGCACAACTGCATCATATTGTAGTTCATTATCAATTTATGTATTTTAATGTATTATTCACTGTGATTTTTAAACAAATTCACTTGTAACAATTTAATTGATTTTATGCATTTTAGGTTGCACAAGCTCTTTGTGTATTCTTTGAATTTTAAGCACTATATCAGTTTATTGATTTTCTATGCAATATATTTTATATTGCAGCACAGTCATTTGTGCAATTCATTCACTTTGCATCAATTGAAATGGTTTTATGTATTTATGTTGGTACATAGCGATTTGTTTATTTAAATAGGAGATTTCATGATTTGTCATTCCAATTAGTGTAGCACTCTTGGAGTTGGAAATATAAAGAAGTCGCTTAGAGAGCATTGCTGACACCCAGTGGTAGATCTTAGAAAGTAAAACTAAAAAGCTGCAGGACCTTAACTACACGGTCAATAATCAGTCATGTGAACTGTGCTATTCATTTTTGTATTGATTGCTGAAAAATAAAATGCAATTATATGAAATTAATCTTGTATGATTCTCGCTACCTACGAATGTCTTAGGTCAAATTACAAATAAAGTTATGATGAGTTGAATATACAGTACGTATTTCTGCATGTTTAAGTGACCCTGTTGCTATACTTAAAGCAGAACCCCACCCAAAAGGGAAGTTCTGCTTTAAGTCCTCTTTCCCTGCCGCGTTTGGCATGTAATTTTTTTTTGGGGGGGGGGGCGGACACCTAATTTTGAAGACTGCGAGACCATTCACAAAGCACAGTGTGGCTGTAAAAAAAAACAGGCATAGCCGGCTGCCCACAGTTAGGATGCCGGTGCCAGGAACCCAAAGGCTAGCAAAGGACTAGCCTGGGTGAGGATGGTGCTGGATCCCTGGACAGGTAAGTGTTCTTTTAATAAAAGTCAACAGCTACTGGATTTGTAGCTGTTGACTTTTAATTACATTTTTTTTTTACAGACTGGACATCCTTTTTAAGTTATAGTTGTAAAAGAAAATGGTGGATACTCACCTTTCCTGCTGCCCGTGCCACTAAACACTGCTCTGATCCTCAGGAATGTGAAGTCTGCAAGGAAACCAACACTCCTGGGTGTGTCCATCTCCTGGGTCCCCTATGGCTCTCACTGATTCCTCCAGCAGATCTCCACTTCTTTTCAGGAGACAGTAAATCCACCAAGTCCAGCAATCCTGAGGAGGAACCTAATTTCTTCTGTCAGCCCAGAGAAAGAGACAACAAACAAAAATCATTTCTACTATGTTTTGTATTGTAGAGGTGCAGCCTGATTTACTCAGCAACACTCACCGGCAAATTAGAACGGCCGGGAACACACCACATAATGCGAAATTATACTGATAGTGACATCAATTCTAAACAACCTTCCAAAATTAATTTAACCACTTCCCGCCCAGTCAATAGCAAATTGACGTCCGGGAAGTGGTTCTGTTATCCACACTGGACGTCATATGACGTCCTGCGGGATAACAGCCGCCGCGCGCCCGGGGGGCGCGCATCGCGGCAATCGGTGGGGCGGTGGGTCAGTCTGACCCACCGCTACACTGATCTCGGTAAAAAGCCTCCGTCAGAGGCTTTTTACCATGTGATCAGCCGTGTCGAATCACGGCTGATCAGGAAGTAAACAGGAAGAGCCATTGATCGGCTCTTCCTCACTCGCGTCTGACAGACGCGAGTAGAGGAGAGCCGATCGGCGGCTCTCCTGACAGGGGGGGTTCGCGCTGATTGTTTATCAGCGCAGCCCCCCTCGGATACCCACACTGGACCACCAGGGAAGCCCCCAAGGACCACCAGGGAAGCCCTAAGCATGTGGATGGCCCCCATGGCCATCCACATGTAGTAAAAAAAAATATATATATAAAAAAAACATAAAAAAATATGCCAATCAGTGCCCACAAATGGGCACTGACTGGCACTATCATGCCAAGAAAATAATGTGTGGTGGCTGGCATTGCTAGGCAGCAGTGTCACCAGTGCCATCTACTAGTGTCCATCAGTGCCACCTATCAGTGCCCATCCGTGCCCATCTGTGCCCATAAGTGCCCACCTATCAGTGCCCGTCCGTGCCACCTATCAGTGCCACCCATAAGTGCCCATCAGTGCCGCCTAAAAGTGCCCATTAGTGCCGCCTATGAGTGCCCATCAGTGCCGCCTATGAGTGTCAATCAGTGCCGCCTATGAGTGCCAATCAGTGCCACCTATGAGTGCCCATCAGTGCCGCATACCAGTGCCACATATCAGTGCCCATCAGTGCCGCCTATCAGTGCCCATCATCAGTGCCCATCAGTGCCACCTCATCAGTGCCACCTCATTGGTGCCACCTCATCGGTGCCCATCAGTGTCGCCTTATCAGTGCCCTTCAGTGCCGCCTTATCAGTGCCCGTCATTGAAGTAGAAAAGGTACTTATTTACAAAAAAATAACAGAAACAAAGAAAAACATAGTTTTTTTTTTAATTTTCGCTCTTTTTTTATTTGTTGCGCAAAAAATAAAAATCGCAGAGGCGATCAAATACCACCGAAAGAGAGCTCTATTTGTGGGAACAAAATGATAAAAAATTTGTTTGGGTACAGTGTAGCATGACCGCGCAATTGTCATTCAAATTGTGACAGCGCTGAAAGCTCAAAATTGGCTTGGGCAGGAAGCTGTATAAGTGCATGGTATTGAAGTGGTTAATGTATTTTAAGTCACAAAAATGCAATGCAAAATGAAGCTGTCCCTTTCTCCTGTCCAATCCCAGTTTTTAAAGTTCCAGTCACGGGTGTTGCACATGTGTATGCACAACCTTGCTCGTAATTGTGCGCACAAATGGTTTAATGATGTATATTTTCATGACATGCATGATTAATGTGTTATATATATCCAGACTGCCCTTTGTACAGGGCTATATATATTTTATTTTTTCGGGGATGAACACTCAGTTAGTGCATGTAACATGCCGTGGTGAATTGTGGGTGCCGCAAATTTGTGCTGACAGTGGAAAGGTGTAAAACCTGACCCTACTTGCTTGTACACATTAACATATGTCACAGTCCTTGTACCCACAAAACATGCTTTAAATACTGTGCCACAAGCAAACGTTTTAAAGGCATGTATAAACAAGATAAAAAGCCTTCTGTGTGCAGCAGCCCCCCCTCAGCTCTCCTAACACTTACCTGAGGTCCCTCTCTGTCCAGCGATTTCCACAAGTGTCTCAGCCGTTGCTGTAGGGGCACTGAACAGGAGGGATTTTCTATACTTGAATCCTGTGAATGGATTCTCTATACTTTGTTCCTGTGGGAAATGTTTTTGCTGCAATTTCTTATTTTTTGCATTTATAGGTATATGTTAGGTTGTGGGAGTTTTCTTTTTTTTTTTTTTACGTTTTTAAGATTTTACTTAAAATTATTATTATTATTATTCAGGCTTTATATCTCACAACAGTTTATGCAGCGCTTTACACTATAAAAGGGAGACCATACAGTTATAATACAATAAAATACAAGAGGATTGAGAGGGCCCTACTCAAAAGAGCTTACAATCTAATAGGGTGGGGCAGGTGGTACAAAAGGTTGTAACTGTGGGGAATGAGCTGATGGAAGTGGTAAAAGATTAGCTGGAGGTGTGATAGGCTTCCCTGAAGAGATGAGTTTTCAGGGATCGCCTGAAAGTAGCAAGAGTAGGGGATAGCTGGACAGGTTGAGGTAGTGAGTTCCAGAGGAGGGGAGAGGCTCTACAGAAATCCTGGAGGCGAGCATGGGAGGAGGAGATGAGGGAGCTTGAGAGTTCTTGGGAGGAGTGGAGAGGACGGTTTGGGTGATATTTGGAGACAAGATTGGTGATGTAGCTCGGGGCAGAGTTGTTAATGGCTTTGTATGTTGTAGTTAGTATTTTAAATTGAATTCGCTGGGCGATTGGGAGCCAGTGTAGGGATTGGAGGAGAGGGTTGGCAGACGCTGAATGGTGGGTAAGGTGGATAAGCCTGGCAGCAGCATTCATGATAGACTGAAGAGAGGATAGCCTATGGAGAGGCAGGCCAATGAGAAGGGAGTTGCAATAGTCAAGGATGCAATAGTCAAATTATAGAAAAAAATTATTGGGTGTGCACTGTGATGCTTTTTATGTAGAACCCTCTGGGGGAGGCCATTGAGGGGGGTGGTAGCTTTCCAGGGATGTATATGGGACTTGCACAAGTTTGAGGAACTTTTTTTTTTTTTTTTTTTATGTATGTTGTTGTTTTAGTATGTAGATTTTTCATATGCGCTCATCGGATAGTTAAAATGAATAAAGAAACCTTCTCCTCACAAAGAATCTTAAGATATTAGTTTGATATTACTAAAAGGGATAACAGATATGACCTTTTTTTTGTTATTAGCAAGAATTGTTTAATCTAGGGTTATGACTCAAAAATCCGATATTGTAGTAATATGTCAACTTTAATGCAAGTATAAGTATCTTGGAGTATTAGGCCCCATGCACACGAGACGCAGGTGCAAACTCTGCTGAACACACGTTTTTAAACGCTGAAACCGGCGTTTATAAACGTGCGTTTTGCCGCGTTTGCGGCCGCGTTTAGCGGCGTTTAACCGCGTTTGCGTTTATAAGCGTTTCATCATAGACCCTCCCTAAGCTCAAAAAACAGTAAATTTTAACCATTTCAGCCAGTTTGTGAGACCAGAGTGAGTAGCAGCAGCTGAGAGAGCAGCAGTGTACTTGTATTTAGCGTATCACTTGCCACATCACCTGCCACAAGTTGTGGATTGTCCACTTGCCACGTCACCTGCCACGTCACCTGGCCACATCACCTGGCCACGTCACCTGGCCATGTCACCTGCCACAAGTTGTGGATTGTCCACTTGCCACGTCACCTGGCCACATCACGTGCCACGTCACCTGCCACAAGTTGTGAATTGTCCACTTGCCACGTTACCTGGCCACGTCACCTGGCCATGTTACCTGCCACGTCACCTGGCCACGTTACCTGCCACGTCAGCTGGCCACGTCACCTGCCACAAGTTGTGGATTGTCCACTTGCCACGTCACCTGCCACGTCACCTGGCCACGTCACCTGCCACAAGTTGTGGATTGTCCACTTGCCATGTCACCTGGCCACATCACGTGCCACGTCACCTGGCCACGTCACCTGCCACAAGTTGTGAATTGTCCACTTGCCACGTCACCTGCCACGTCACCTAGCCATGTTACCTGCCACGTCATCTAGCCACGTCACCTGCCACAAGTTGTGGATTGTCCACTTGCCACGTCACCTGCCACGTCACCTGGCCACGTCACCTGCCACAAGTTGTGGATTGTCCACTTGCCATGTCACCTGGCCACATCACGTGCCACGTCACCTGGCCACGTCACCTGCCACAAGTTGTGAATTGTCCACTTGCCACGTCACCTGCCACGTCACCTAGCCATGTTACCTGCCACGTCACCTGGCCACATCACCTGGCCACGTCACCTGCCACAAGTTGTGGATTGTCCACTTGCCACATCACCTGGCCACATCACGTGCCACGTCACCTGCCACAAGTTGTGAATTGTCCACTTGCCACGTTACCTGGCCACGTCACCTGGCCACGTCACCTGCCACAAGTTGTGGATTGTCCACTTGCCATGTCACCTGGCCACATCACGTGCCACGTCACCTGGCCACGTCACCTGCCACAAGTTGTGAATTGTCCACTTGCCACGTCACCTGCCACGTCACCTAGCCATGTTACCTGCCACGTCATCTAGCCACGTCACCTGCCACAAGTTGTGGATTGTCCACTTTCCACGTCACCTGGCCACATCACGTGCCACGTCACCTGCCACAAGTTGTGAATTGTCCACTTGCCACATCACCTGCCACGTCACCTGGCCACGTCACCTGCCACAAGCTGTGGATTGTCCACTTGCCACGTCACCTGGCCACGTCACCTGGCCACATCACCTGACACAAGTTGTTGATTGTCCACTTGCCACGTTACCTGCCACAAGTTGTGGATTGTCCACAATGCAATGCAAGCAATTACAGTTTTCTTTTATATTTTTTAATAGTTTTTCATCATTTGCCATCATTTTTGAGATTTCTAATGTTAAAAAATAGGTCACCTTTAAAAACGCTTATAAACGCAAACGCGGCAAAACGCCGGTACCGCGTTTAGCCGCGTTTAGCAGCGTTTAGCGTCTGAAACGTGGAAAACTTTTGCGTCTGAACCCATTTTTTTGCTTCTGGAAAAACGAGGTTAAACGCAACTGCTTGTAAACGCCAAAAAACGAGACTGTGTGCATGGACACATAGGATAACATTGAATGGGTTCAGGAGCAGTTGAAAAAAGCGTCCAACTGCCTCTGAACGCGCGTTCAACAGCAAATAACAGCGTCTCGTGTGCATGGGGCCTTTGGGGGCTTAGTGATCCAGTAAAGAGACAAGCAATGTTCACTACAATCAAATTTTCTTTGTCTATTATTTGCCTGCAGGAGACACTTTTAATTATACATAATAAAGGTTGACTTTCCATAAAGTATAAGTCTGAGTTGAATTTAAAGTCAACTTAAGCACTAGTAGGGAATGATCAGACAATTCTCTACCTGCGTATGTAGCTTCAGATATCACAGGAAGCATCATCGATGTAACCAATGCCAGGTAATTACTTGAAGCGTACCCAATATAGTAGGCATTATCATTCTATGTATACTACATATTCTAGAGATGTATTTATATTGATAGCAAATTAACCACTTAACGACCGCCCACTGTAAATATACGTCGGCAGAATGGCACCGACAGGCAGAATCACGTATATGTACGTGATTGCCTTTGTATAGTTGGGGGGTCCGATCGGACCCCCCTTCTTTACAGTGAGCGGTCATTTTACCTTCAGGAGCGATCCGGCATGAGGGGACGGCCGTTCGATTCCGGCCACCCCCTCTCGATCGCTCCCAACGAATGAGAGCTTCCCCTGCCTGTGTACTGTTTACACAGGCTGGAGGAAGTGATGTCATCTCTCCTGCGGTGCTCACATATACCGAGCGCCGTACAGGAGAAGATGCAGGTTAGTGCACAAAACACTACACTGACACCAGGACACATAGGCACATAAATCGTCCCCCCAGGCCCCCCCAGACACCCCCAGATCACCCCCCAGATCACCCCCCAGCCCCCAGTCACAGTTTCACTGATTGCAGTGACCATTTATTTAGTGATCACTGCAATCAGTGACATTTGTGACTGTAAAAGTGTCAGTACATTCAGTTTTAGGTCCAGTGTAGCCCCCTAACCCCCCCTAATAAAGGTTTAACCCCCTGATCACCCCCCCAGATAACCCTTTCACCCCCTAGCACCGCCGTCGCTAAGCGATCATTTTTCTGATCGATGTCTTAGCGTCGGTGATGCTGATCGGTAGCCAGTAATTTTTTTTAGGTTCACCGCAGGTTTTTATAGCGTCGGGTACCCCCATATATTACCTAATAAAGGTTTAACCCCCTTGATCGCCCCCCAGGTAACCCTTTCACCCCCTATCACCACTGTCACTAAGCGATAATTTTTCTGATCGATGTTTTAGCGTCGGCGATGCTGATCGGTAGTCAGTAATTTTTTTTAGGTTCGCCGCAGGTTTTTATAGCGTCGGGTACCCCCATATATTACCTAATAAAGGTTTAACCCCCTTGATCACCCCCCAGGTAACCCTTTCACCCCCTAGCACCGCCGTCACTAAGCGATCATTTTTCTGATCGATGTCTTAGCGTCGGTGATGCAGATCGGTAGCCAGTAATTTTTTTTAGGTTCGCCGCAGGTTTTTATAGCGTCGGGTACCCCCATATATTACCTAATAAAGGTTTAACCCCCTTGATCGCCCCCCAGGTAACCCTTTCACCCCCTATCACCACTGTCACTAAGCGATAATTTTTCTGATCGCTGCCTTAGCGTCGGTGATGCAGATCGGTAGCCAGTAATTTTTTTTAGGTTCGCCGCAGGTTTTTATAGCGTCAGGTACCCCCATATATTATCTAATAAAGGTTTAACCCCCTGATCGCCCCCCAGGTAACCCTTTCACCCCCTATCACCACTGTCGCTAAGCGATCGTTTTTATGATCGTTGTCTTAGTGTTGGTGATGCAGATCGGTAGCCAGTAATTTTTTTTTAGGTTCGCCGTCAGGTTTTTATATAGCGTCAGGTACCCCCATATATTACCTAATAAAGGTTTTAACCCCCTAATTGTCCCTAGTTAACCCTTTCACCAGTGATCATCATATAAGTGTTACGGGTGACGCTGGTTAGTTAGTTTGCTTTTTATAGTGTCAGGGCACCCGCCGTATATAACCCAATAAAGGTTTAACCCCCTGATCGCCCGGCGGGTGATATCAATTAGGTTTTAGCGTCAGAGAGGGTCTGCGTCACACCCCAGGCAGCGTCAGGTTAGTGCCAGTAACGCTAACACCCACGCGTGAAGCATACACCCCCCTTAGTGGTATAGTATCTGAACAGATCAATATCTGATCTGATCAGATCTATACTAGCGTCCCCAGCAGTTTAGGGTTCCCAAAAACGCAGTGTTAGCGGGATCAGCCCAGATACCTGCTAGCACCTGCGTTTTGCCCCTCCGTCCAGCCCAGGCCACCCAAGTGCAGTATCGATCGATCACTGTCACTTGCAAAACACAACACACATAACTGCAGTTTTCGCAGAGACAGGCCTGATCCCTGCGACTCCAGTGCTGTAGGAGGTGATTTCGCCACCACAGTTAAAAAAAAAAGCATATATGCCGAAGCATTGGGGCAGCAGGGGCGGAGGAGCGATTTTGCTCCTAATGCCGCGTACATACGGTCGAAATTCCGACGGAGGCTTGCCCGTGGAAAAGTCTGACCATGTGTACGCGGCATAACTTTTGCGGGAAGATGCCCCCATGCTTCGGCATATATAAATGGTGCATGTATGCCCATCATTAGAAGTGGGTGGATGAAGGGCGGTATTCTAATGGTGGGCATACCCACCGATCAATCTTTTTTTTTCGTTCAGCCAATAGGCTGCATGAAAAAAAAGATTACAATACATGTCCAACAAGGACCAGCAACGTACTGGTATGTTGCTGGACTTTGAATGTTTATACCAGAATGATGCCTGCGGGTTTAGGTATCATCTTGGTATCATTCTTTTCAGCCAGCGGCCGGCTTTCATGTAAAAGCAATCCTAGTGGCTAATTAGCCTCTGGACTGCTTTTACAAGCAGTGGGAGGGAATGTCCCCCCCCCCCGGATATAAAAAGCGCCATTGGGAAATTGGGAAAGCATTTTATCACACCGATCTTGGTGTGGTCAGATGCTTTGAGGGCAGAGGAAAGATCTAGGGTCCAATAGACCCCAGTTTTTTCAAAAAAGAGTACCTGTCATTACCTATAGCTATCATAGGGGATATTTACATTCCCTGAGATAACAATGAAAATGATAAAAAAAAAAAAAATATGGAAGCAACAGTTTAAAAATAAAATAAAAAAGCAAAATTAATAATAATAAAAAAAAAAAGCACCCCTGTCCTGCCCTGCTCTTGCCCAATGGCGAACGCAAGCGTCGGTCTGGCGTCATATGTAAACAGCAATTGCACCATGCATGTGAGGTATCACCGCGAAGGTCAGATCGAGGGCAGTAATTTTAGCAGTAGACCTCCTCTGTAAATCTAACGGGGTAACCTGTAAAGGCTTTTAAAGGCTTTTAAAAATGTATGTAGTTTGTCGCCAATGCGCGTTTGTGCGAAATTTTAAAGCATGTCGTGTTTGGTATCTATGTACTCGGCCTAAGATCATCTTTTTTATTTCATCAAACATTTGGGCAATATAGTGTGTTTTAGTGCATTAAAATTAAAAAAAGTGTATTTTTCCCCAAAAAATGCGTTTGAAAAATCGCTGCGCAAATACTGTGTAGAAAAAAAAATGCAACACCCACCATTTTATTCTGTAGGGCCTTTGCTTTAAAAATATATATAATGTTTGGGGGTTCAACATAATTTTCTTGCAAAAAAAAAATATGTTTTCATGTAAACAAAAAGTGTCAAAAAGGGCTTTGTCTTCAAGTGGTTAGAAGAGTGGATGTAAGCTTCCTAATGTTGTGTATAAAATGCCAGAACAGTTCAAAACCCCCCCAAATGACCCCATTTTGGAAAGTAGACACCCCAAGCTATATACTGAGAGGCATGTCGAGTCCATGGAATATTTTATATGTTGACACAAGTTGCGGAAAAAATACATTTTTTTTTTTTTTTGCACAAAGTTGTCACTAAATGATATATTGCTCAAACAGGCCATGGGCATATGTGGAATTACACCCCAAAATACATTCTGTTGCATCTCCTGAGTACGGGGATACCACATGTGTGAGACTTTTTGGGAGCCTAGCCGCGTACGGGACCCCAAAAACCAATCACCGCCTTCAGGCTTTCTAAGGGTGTAAATTTTTGATTTCACTTCTCACTGCCTATCACAGTTTCGGAGGCCATGGAATGCCCAGATGGCACAAAACCCCCCCAAATGACCCCATTTTGGAAAGTAGACACCCCAAGCTATTTGCTGAGAGGTATTGTGAGTATTTTGCAGATCTCGCTTTTTGTCACAAAGTTTTGAAAATTGAAAAAAAAAAAGAAAAAAAAATGTTCTTTCTTCATTTTCAAAAACAAATGAGAGCTGTAAAATACTCACCATGCCTCTCAGCAAACAGCTTGGGGTGTCTACTTTCCAAAATGGGGTTATTTGGGGGGGTTTTGTGCTATTTTGGCATTTTATGGCCTTCGAAACTGTGATAGGTAGTGAGGAGTGAAATCAAAAATTTGTGCCTAGAAATCCTGAAGGCGGTGATTGGTTTTCGGGGTCCCGTACGCGGCTAGGCTCCTAAAAAGTCCCACACATGTGGTATCCCCGTACTCAGGAGAAGCAGCAGAATGTATTTTGGGGTGCAATTCCACATATAACCATGGCATGTGTGAGCAATATATCATTTAGTGACAACTTTTTGTATTTTTTTTTTGTCATTATTCAATCACTTGGGACAAACAAAAAATATTCAATGGGCTCAACATGCCTCTCAGCAATTTCCTTGGGGTGTCTACTTTCTAAAATGGGGTCATTTGGGGGGGTTTTGTACTGCCCTGCCATTTTAGCACCTCAAGAAATGAGATAGGCAGTCATAAATTTAAAGCTGTGTAAATTCCAGAAAATGTACCCTAGTTTGTAAACGCTATAACTTTTGCGCAAACCAATAAATATACGCTTATTGACATTTTTTTACTAAAGACATGTGGCTGAATACATTTTGGCCTAAATGTATGACTAAAATTGAGTTTATTCGATTTTTCTTATAACAAAAAGTAGAAAATATCATTTTTTTTCAAAATTTTCGGTCTTTTTCCGTTTATATCGCAAAAAAAAAATCGCAGAGGCAATCAAATACCATTAAAAGAAAGCTCTATTTGTGGGAAGAAAAGGACGCAAATTTCGTTTGGGTACAACATTGCATGTCCGCACAATTTACAGTTAAAGCAGCGCAGTGCAAAATTCTGAATTCACCTCTGGTCCTTTAGCTACCAAATGGTCCGGGGCTTAAGTGGTTAAGTTGATTTCTCCTGCAGACATGTACAAACGGATACTAAAGGTCGCTGTATTTTCCTTTATTGATTTGATCTTTTTCCTTCAAAACAGAAAATAAAGCTCAATATTTTGGCCTATGGTACTATTAATAAGCCTACTGTATCTTCACAGATATATTGGGATTCTTTAAAAGCTTACATGAGAGGTTTGTTTATTTCTCAAATCTCAAAGATAAAAAGAAGATGTTGTAACTTTGGAACCACTTTAATATTACTATTTCTACCTTAGGAAGACTGCTTCAAATCTCACAAAGTATTTATTATGTAGTAGGGAGCATTGATATAAGCAGAGAAGACCTTCCCGATTTTCGGTCTGATAGGAAGAATTCCCAAACTCAGGCTTGGGAGGGGGAAGAGCCAGGGAACACTGGCATAGTGGAGATCAAAAGCCATGGATACTTGTATAGGGCGGTATGTTTTATCTACATGTAGTTGTGCTCAAAAGTTTGCATACCCTTGGAGAATTGGTAATATACAGCCATTTCTAAAGAAAACAGCGTGAGTGAGTGAGCAGGCAAAACACATTTATTTTATTCTTATGGGATTCATATTCAACTGTAGGTCATAACAGAATGGCACAATCATAAAACATGGCAACAGTAAACAAATGAAATGTCAGTCTGCATACCCTTAGCTCTTAATATTGTGTATTGCCCCCTTTAGCATCACTGACAGCGAGCAATCTTTTGTAATAGTTGTCTATGAGGCCAAGAATTCTTGTAGGTAATATAGCTGCCCATTTGTCTTAGCAAAATCCCTCCAGGTCATGCAAAGTCTTTGGTTGTCTTGCATGAACCACACATTTGAGATCTCCCCAGAGTGGCTCAATGATATTAAGGTCAGGAGACTGTGATAGCCACTCCAGAACCTTCACCTTTTTCTGTTGTAGCCACTGGAGGGTCAACTTGGCCTGGTGCTTATGGTCATTGTAGTGCTGGAAAGTCCAAGAGCATCCCATGCGCAGCTGTCATGGCAGAAGAATGCAAATTGTCTGCCATTTTATTCTGATAAGTCCTATTGTATATAAGGACGGCGTGTGACATAATTTTTTTTTACTCAGAGGTATCATCCCTTAAATTTATAGAAATGGGGGGAGCATCAAACCTGGGACCTTAATTATACCTCCAAGTGTATAATATAAAAACAGAAAATGTAGACATAAAATATCAAAACTTTATTCGGACATATCCATTAAAAAAGATTAAAACCAAATTTACAAAGTAGCCATCCAAAGTTTCCTATATACATAGTCTTGAGATCAGCCTGTGAAGGTCGACACATTTCACGGGAAATCCCACGTCATCAGGACCTGGAGTCTCAACATAAATAAGATACATATAGATTCATTGGTATTGTATCATTTCAAACAAAATCTTACATATGCTTAAAATACAAAATGTCTCAAAGTGATCAAGATAACAATATATCTTAATATATATACTGTGACAGCAGGAAGGTAAAGTCACCTGGTTGCATCCAGGGGGGTAGGTATATTTCTCCCAGATTCAGGCTTTATGCCGACTTATACAACTAGGGAGAGAGTTGATGAAGCCCAGCTGAGGCTAGTGGGCTCATGGATGATTCATACCTCTAGGGAGAGTGCTGGGCGTCGTGCAGGCAGGGAGTTGATGAGACCAGCTGAAGCTTGTCAGCTCGTTTAAGGCCTCTATAAAAACTCCCAGCTTCATTAGGTGTTTGCTCATGCCTGGAACCAGACCTGTGTGGACTGTCTAGGGAGAGTGAACCCCTGTGCGGTGAGACAAAGCCTGTGTGGCTATTTGTTTGGACATTTACTAAACCAGGGACTTAGGGACTAGGACAGCACCAGGCTGATCCCAGTTGTTAGTTAGGAAACCTGCATGTTTAGTCAGAGGTCAAGCTGACCAGGGTTTATTTTGTTTATGTTTCTTTTTGCTTTGCTGTGTTTTTTGTCACTGTAAATAGAGAAATAAACCGCACCTTTTTGATCTTGAAAACCACAACCTCCGTCTGCTGGGCCTGTTTTTGTGTGGGGAGCCCATCCAGGGGATCACACACACCCGCTGCCGAGCTAACCCCCTCACAGTTGGTGGAGAACCAGTGGCAGTTTTTTTTTTAAGCCAGCATGGAGGAGATACTGAAACAGCTGGCTCTAGCAAATGCCAATCAACAGCAGACAAATGCAGGTTTGCAAAAGAGCCTTGCAGCTCAACAACAGAGCTTCGCAGCCCAGCAGCAAGCTCATCAACAGAGCCTTGCAGCCCAGCAGCAATCTGAGGCCCGCTTCATAGACCTGTTAAAGAAGCAAGAGCAGAGACTACAACAAATGGAAGCAGTAATGCAGCAACGTCCGCAGAACAGTGAGGAAAGCCGTCTCACTAATACCGCGTCCTTTGGGGTGAGTCGTTTATTGACAAAAATGACTGGAGAGGATGATCCAGAGGTATTTTTGACCACATTTGAAAGGACTGCTGAAAGAGAAAAGTGGCCTGAGGAGCAGTGGGCTGGACTGGTGGCTCCTCTGTTAACTGGTGAATCGCAGAAGGCTTACTATGACCTAGAGCCTGACCAAGCAAAAGACTATGTGATGCTAAAAGCGGAAATATTGGCAAGGCTGGGTGTCACCCTGGCTGTCCGGGCTCAGCGTGTGCATAACTGGACTTTCCAGCTTGGAAAACCCCCCAGGTCTCAAATGTATGATCTCATTCACCTGAGCAGGAAGTGGCTACAGCCAGAGACTTTGTCCGCACCAGAGATTGTGGAACGTGTTGTAATGGATCGGTTTTTGAGAGCTCTTCCTACTGCCATCCAAAAGTGGGTAAGCCATGGAGACCCAGAGACGGCCGGTGGTCTTGTGGATCGTGTAGAGAAATACTTGGCTACAGAGAACCTGACGGTCTCTTCCAGAGACTCTCGGACTTTCCACCCTAAGACCAGACCATCCCCAGGGGCGGATAAGAGGATTCCAAGGGGTGAGGGTGGAGAGAGTGAGAGGGTGGGAGCTCTACCCAAAGTTTGGCGAGAACAGCCTGGGAAGTCAGGGGCTCAAGAGGCAGCCAAATGGATTGTTTGCTACCGCTGCCGGCAAGCGGGACATATTGCAGCAAATTGCCCGGTTGTGGAGGAACCCATGCAATGTGACTTTCTGACGGACAGACGTCAGTCGCTGTGTGCGACAGTCGCATGCACTGCCATTCGGGGAACTGAGAAACATTTATGCAAAATGTGTATTAATGGTAGAAATGTTGTGGTATTACTGGATTCAGGTAGCCTTGTGACCCTGATAAAGGCTGAATTAGTTAAAACAGAGGTCTCTGGGAATAGCAAGGTAGCTGTTATTTGTGTGCATGGGGACACCCGAGAGTATCCAGTGACTACAGTGTGTTTCAAGACCCCCAAAGGTACCCTCTCTCATCCAGTGGGGTTAGTATCTCAATTACCGCATGATGTCATTGTGGGAAGGGATTTTCCGAAGTTCTGGGAACTGTGGGATGATCCTGAGCCCCCCACTGGTGCCCCTATGTACCAGGAAGGTGATAGCCAGAACTCCTCTGAGAGTGGTGAGGACTCTCCAGAATTTCCCTTGTCAGTATTGGCAGGCGAGACTCAAGAAACTGGAGAGGAGCCCACCTCCTCAGACGAAAACCTACCGTCTGTGGAGTTTTCTGATCTTGAGGTTCACAGGGAAAATTTTGCCACAGAACAGTTAAAAGACCCCGCCCTAATAAAGGCACGGGAAAACGTAGTGGAAATAGATGGCGAGTTAGTGAACCCAGATAATACCTGCACTTACCCATACTTCAGCGTAGAGAAGGACCTACTGTATCGGGTGGCAAAAAGGGCAGAAGAAACCGTTGAGCAGCTTGTGGTGCCCAAACCTTACAGGAAGTTGGTGTTGGAGTTGGCCCATGGGCACATTCTTGGAGGTCATCTGGGGACAGAGAAAACCCGAGAGAGGGTATTACAGAGATTCTATTGGCCTGGGGTGATGAAGGACATAGAAAATTATTGTTCCTCCTGCCCTGTGTGTCAGAGGTCGGCCCCGATGCCACATTTCCGTAGCCCGCTGGTCCCTCTACCCATCATTGAGGTCCCGTTTGAGAGGATCGCAATGGATTTGGTAGGTCCTATAATCAAGTCCGCTAGGGGGCACCAGTACATATTAGTTATAATGGACTATGCCACCCGTTATCCAGAAGCGATCCCTCTCCGAAATACCTCGGCCAAAACCATAGCCAAAGAGCTATCTCTTGTTTTTAGCCGGGTGGGGATTTGTAAAGAACTGCTTACGGACCAAGGTACACCCTTTATGTCCCGGGTTATGAAAGAGCTGTGTAAATTGTTCAAAGTGACGCAATTGCGTACGTCTGTGTATCACCCCCAAACCGATGGGCTGGTTGAAAGATTCAACAAAACCCTAAAACAAATGTTGAAGAAAGTGGTGGATAGAGATGGAAAGGATTGGGACTGTCTACTTCCTTATTTGATGTTTGCTATTAGGGAGGTGCCCCAATCCTCTACGGGATTCTCCCCCTTTGAGTTACTGTATGGGAGACACCCAAGAGGGCTGTTGGATATTGCCAAGGAAACTTGGGAAAGTGAGAGTTCTCCCCACAGGAGTGTGATTGAGCATGTCGCCCTGATGCAAGATCGAATTGCACAGGTAATGCCCATCGTGAAGGAACATTTGGCCCAAGCGCAGTTGGCACAGCAGAGAGTGTACAACCGTGGAGCCAAGACCCGTACCTTTTCCCCAGGGGATAGGATATTGGTACTTGTCCCTACGGTTGAAAGTAAATTCCTTGCCAAATGGCAAGGCCCCTACGAGATAATGGAAAAAGTGAGCGAAGTGAATTACAAGGTCAGACAACCAGGAAGGCGAAAGCCCGAACAGATCTATCACGTTAATCTGTTGAAAGCCTGGAGGGATAGAGAGTCCCTAGTCGCAGAAACTTGGTCACCAGCTCAAACTGGTTGCGTGATTCCGGAGGTTGGAATAGCAGCCACCTTGTCACAACCCCAACAACAGGAGGTTAAGGAGTTTGTGCTTCGCAACAAGGAGGTGTTCTCTGAGCTGCTGGGACAAACATCTGGGGTAGAGCATGATATTATTACCCCGCCCGGTGAAAGGGTGACGTTAAAACCCTATCGGATCCCAGAGGCCCGACGGGAGGCAATACGGGAGGAAGTACAGAAAATGCTGAACTTAGGGGTGATAGAGGAGTCCCAAAGTGATTGGTCTAGTCCCATTGTGTTGGTGCCTAAACCGGATGGGAGCTGGCGATTTTGTAACGATTTTCGTCAGTTGAACAAAGTTACAAAATTTGACACCTACCCCATGCCACGTATAGATGAGTTGATCGACCGGCTGGGAACAGCCCGATACATGACGACTCTTGACCTCACAAAAGGATATTGGCAAATTCCCCTGGCCAAGTCGGCCAAAGAGAAAACCGCATTTGTAACCCCAGACGGGGCGTTCCAATATAAGAGAATGCCGTTCGGGTTACAGAATGCGCCGGCCACATTCCAGCGGAAAATGGACCAGATACTGAGGCCCCATCGGAAGTATGCTGCGGCTTACCTGGATGACGTAATTGTCCATAGCACAGATTGGGCCTCACATCTGCCAAAAGTGCAAGCAGTCCTAGACTCTATCCGGGAAGCGGGGTTTACGGCTAACCCCAAGAAGTGTACCATTGGGCAGGAGGAGGCCAAATATCTTGGGTACACCATTGGCAGGGGAGTAATAAAGCCCCAACTCAACAAAGTCGAGGCCATCCAGAGTTGGCCACGTCCCAACAGCAAGAAGCAGGTACGAGCCTTTCTGGGAATCGCGGGTTATTATCGGCGCTTCATTCCCCACTTTGCTTCTAAGGCTGTGCCCCTAACCAACCTGACGAAAGGGAAAGGGACGGTCATGATTAAATGGACCCCCGAGGCTGAGGCAGCGTTCCAATTCTTGAAACAAGCCTTATGTAGCCAGCCAGTGTTGTACTCACCCGACTTCTCTAAAGACTTTGTCGTACAAAGTGATGCGTCAGATGTGGGGTTAGGAGCAGTATTGTCCCAGGTCTGGAACGGGGAAGAGCACCCAGTCATTTACCTCAGCAGGAAGTTGAAGTCCCATGAGGTAAATTACGCCACGGTTGAAAAGGAGTGTTTAGCGGTGAAGTGGGCTCTAGATTCCCTTCGGTACTATCTGCTAGGTAGGCACTTTGACATGGTTACGGATCACGCTCCGTTAAAGTGGATGGCTCAAAACAAGGAGACAAATAGAAGAGTAAATAGGTGGTTCCTGGCCCTACAGGAATTCAACTTCACAGTAAAGCATCGCCCTGGCGTTCAAATGGGGAATGTGGATGCTTTGTCTCGAGTACATGAATGCCTGATTGCTGGTGTTCCAACCCCAAGGTTAAAACAAGAGGGGGGGGTATGTGACAGCAGGAAGGTAAAGTCACCTGGTTGCATCCAGGGGGGTAGGTATATTTCTCCCAGATTCAGGCTTTATGCCGACTTATACAACTAGGGAGAGAGTTGATGAAGCCCAGCTGAGGCTAGTGGGCTCATGGATGATTCATACCTCTAGGGAGAGTGCTGGGCGTCGTGCAGGCAGGGAGTTGATGAGACCAGCTGAAGCTTGTCAGCTCGTTTAAGGCCTCTATAAAAACTCCCAGCTTCATTAGGTGTTTGCTCATGCCTGGAACCAGACCTGTGTGGACTGTCTAGGGAGAGTGAACCCCTGTGCGGTGAGACAAAGCCTGTGTGGCTATTTGTTTGGACATTTACTAAACCAGGGACTTAGGGACTAGGACAGCACCAGGCTGATCCCAGTTGTTAGTTAGGAAACCTGCATGTTTAGTCAGAGGTCAAGCTGACCAGGGTTTATTTTGTTTATGTTTCTTTTTGCTTTGCTGTGTTTTTTGTCACTGTAAATAGAGAAATAAACCGCACCTTTTTGATCTTGAAAACCACAACCTCCGTCTGCTGGGCCTGTTTTTGTGTGGGGAGCCCATCCAGGGGATCACACACACCCGCTGCCGAGCTAACCCCCTCACAATACCCATTCTGTAATGGAAGGAGGATCAGGGAGAATATAGAGCCACCATACAAAAAAAATATACATTATACATATATAGGACAATGTAAGCTATACAAAAAAGCTTCACTTTAAAGCAAACTTATAAAGAGTGGCTAGTGGAAAGTCCCGCTAGGCCCGTGAAGAAACTCCTGTACCAGATTGAAGTTATCCGATAGACAGAGAAAGAGGAAAAATTGGGAAACTAAAAAAAGAGGAAGAAAAGAAACAAAAAGAGGAGGAGAAAAGGAAAGAAGGGGGGAGGAGAAAAGAAAAAGGGGAAGGGGAGGAAAAGAGGATGAAGACATAAGTGAGACAAAAAAACTTTTCTTCATCAGGAGGCGTGGCCAACTCTGTCTCCTCCGCTGTTTTATACATCGCCATTGCCCGTAATTGGATTATCATTTAAACAGGGCAAAAGCATGTATTTCCCAATAAAACATACTATATCACATTGGTGGGTAATTATTACAGTAATTCATATCAAACCACCTATAAAATGAAATAAAAAGTTCATATATATGTAGCAATATGGACTATAATTGCCATGAACGGCTATTCCCTGCCCTATCTTATACCATGTTATCCCTTTAGTCCCCAATCGTTATCAGACTGACATCATATTTGTGAGCCCAGCCAAAGGAATTATGGGAATGGTAGTTCCAACAGACAGCTGTTCCCCTGCATGACTACTACCAGGGAGATTGCTGGGAAGAACTATAAAAGAAACCAGAGACCTGCCTCAAGCTCTCTGGCTCTGGGGGCTCATGTGTGAAGGACCTCTCCACGCATGGAGAGTGAGGTTGCGGCATACCACGCGGTCCACAGCATTCCTACCTGACCGAGAAGGGATCCAGTGCTGCCTGCTGTTTATCGGACTTCTGATCAGCACCGTCTCTACAGTGCAGCTACACACGCTTCATGCTCCGTAACGGGGGATCATCACAAGCAGGTCTGTAGCCAGAACGTCTTTTCGGGAATCGCTAGCTGGAAGGCATTTAAATTGGCCTGGTCGTTGGTGAGAGGACTATTACCCATCTTTGCAAACTTTTCCTTTGTTTCATTGGGACACTGTGCACAGATAGCTTTACCTTGGGAACATTTCACTGCACCTTTTTTTGAACACTGTACATAATTCTCTTTAGCTACAGTCATCACAAGATATACTACCACTCTGTTACTACACCCTATTGGATACAATTAATGAGCTCCGACTGCCGGTGAAGACCATCAGATCTGCAACGGATACATTCTGTCATTGCTACTTAATGGGCCCTTACACCATCCATGTTTAGCTGCATCTCTCATTAGGATCAGAGGTTAAGCAGGCCAGCCTGGGTTTCTCTTTCTAGAAGTACTGTCAATATTGCTGCCTAACTTGTTTATCCTTTCAGGTTATGTCCAAGTGGTATTCTATAGTACATAGGTGTATATAATATTCTGTTGTTGCCTTCTGTCTCAACTGACATTTCTTCAGTGGTCATTCGGCTGAGTTTGAGCTGCTATTCCAAACTTAGTTGAATCATTACCTCTTTGTACAACCACACCTTAACTGAAATATTCCAGTAAACATTAATAGAATATAAACGCATTGAGTGTTGTCTTATTACTTAAAGGTATTGCAATGATGTCTGAACCCAGAGTGTCGGGTGGGTTGGAAGGCTCACTGGGCGATGCAGATGAGCAGGTAAATCCAAGCAGTCCCCTAGGGGGCCTTGCTACATATACTAATAATGAATATGTAATATTCATAGCCAGATGAAAATAGAAGAAAGAAAGCCTAAAAAAGAAAATAAATGCAGCCATAACATCTAATAAATGGTAAGCGGCAATATAATACATGTTTGCTTCTGGGTTTAATACCACTTAAAATTTTAGGTTTTTGGTTTAATACTGCTTTAAAGAGGTTGTAAACTTCCCTGTGTAAGTTGTACCTATAGGTAAGCCTAGAATAAGGCTTACCTATAGGTACAGTAAATATCTCCTAAACATGCGCCGTTTAGAAGATATTTACTGTATACTGCGCCGATGATGTCATCGGCGCATGCGCTCCAAAGGAATGGCCGCCCGTGCCATTTATTCAGGAGAGCGTGCCGTGACCTACGACTCCCACGTGCATTTGCGGGAGTGACGTCACGTGGCTCCGGCCAGTCACACAGCCCTGGAAGGAAGACAGGCGAAGATGAATGCGAGCCTGCAGCAGGGATGATGCGGGCTTCATTTGCAGGTAAGTGTCACATAGTGTGCTAGTATGCTATGCATACTAGCACATTATGCCTTTACTTTGCATGGAAGAAGAAAGGAAGAAAAACCCACCAGGGTTTACTTCCTCCTTAAGGCCCCATGCCAACATGCATACATATGCAACATTAGAGTCATTTTTTCCCACAAGCTCTGGCAGAAAGAATCCAGCATATTTGGAGCATAAATTTATATGCCTGTGTGAGTGAGCCCTAAAGCTATTTATAAAAAAAAAGAGTGGTGTATTTTGATTATGTATTTCGATGTCTCGATTGGGAGGTAGAAGCACTTCCTAATATTGTTATGTTTACATACTCTCAGGCTAAGGTTTTTGGTACAGTTTCATCTTTGTAGGGGAAGCATGAATATATGTATCTAATTAATCAAATTGAATCAATTTTATTTCTCTGTTTTAGGCTGCAGAGTGCATTGAGCATATACAAAGTGTAATAACTGCAATAAAAAAGTGAGCACACAAAAGGTGATGCACACAAAAAAAGTTCACAGGGTGTAACACATGATCTTTCTCCAAAGAGAATGAAGCCAACCTTGAACCTCTGGGGTGCAGGACTTCTGATATGGTACTTTTGGTTCACCTCATCATAACCAGGCGGATCCCCATTCTTTGGGGGACCTGCCAAAACAAAGTCTACCCACATAATAAGTTGGAGGTTTTCCCGAACAGAGAACCCACAGGAGGGGATGAACCTGACTAAAGACCATGTCCTACCTCCCCAAGACTCTCAGCTCAAGTCCGAGGACCTACTTCCTAGTCATGTGAATAAAGTTCTATGTGCATGCGCAAAGTGCAAAAATAAAAAAAAGCATTAAAAATGTATCTGATTGAAATGTACAATATACAGTATATGTGAAATGTTGCATAAATTGCCAGCGTTATATAAGTAACTGTAATAATAATTAAATATTAACCTAAAAACATGTTCCAAGAGAGATATGTATACTGAATCCATAATACAAAACAATAAGTTAGGAATTGCCTATTTCCCTATTATTTTTTTTCCCTATTTAATAAATATTTCTAAGGCCTCGTCCACAGGGCCGTGTTCGCCTGCACGGGATGCACAAATGCTCCCGTTCATGTCAAGTGGGATGCAGCGGCTGCGCAGACTTTTTTTCTTTTAACCAAATTAGCTCTTTTGACATACTCTGTGGGAAGTAGCCAGGAGGGCTAGAGAAAGGGGCAACTGAAGTCAGGTGGGCTGGCACTGCCTAAAAAGGTGGTGCTGGGATCAGTAGCCACAGAAATGTAGCTGGACACTGGACTTTTTATCTACACAGCATAGGGCCTGCGGTTTGCTTAATCTGGCTGAGTGCTTTGCCAGATTCTTCAAACAGTGCTCCAGCCGGGTCTGAGTTGTTTTCTGCAAGCAAGTGATGTGCTGGAGGAAGAGGAGTGTATACAGAGATTGTATATAGTTAAAGTGTCCCTGAAGAAGTTTGTTCCAGTTAATTGGGCATCCCATAATCATCCTATCCCCATCCAAATTTATTACCCCTAATAAAAATACAAAAAAATGAAGTTGCTGGACTGTTTTCCTGTCTCAAGCGAGCTGTCCTTTAGAAAGCTTGCTACATGTTGCAGTCACTCCCCTTGAAAATCCCTGGGTGCGCTGATGTACTCACTCTGTCCTCCTTGCTCCCACAGTTTTCGGGCAAGATTCCAAGTCAAACCACTCTGCTGAATGGATCTTCCTAAGCAAGCCCAAGCAAAGCCTGAGGATGGGGTCTCACCAGTAGTGTATTTCGATTTTGTGCTGCCCTAGGCCTGATTAAATGTGTGCACCCCCTTATCAGTGCAGCTTAAGAGTGCCACCTCATCATTGCAGCCTTATCAGTGCCGCCTCATCAGTTCCCATCAGTGCGGTCTCATCAGTGGCCATCAGTGTGGACTCATCAGTGCAGTCTATCAGTGCAGCCCTATCAGTGCAGCTTAAGAGTGCCGCCTCATTAGTGGGTATCAGTGCAGCCTTATCAGTGCCCATTAGTTCTGCCTCATCAGTGCCCATCAGTACAGTCCCACCTCATCAGTGCCCAGCCCAACGGTGCAGCTTATCAGTGCCCATCAGTACAGCCTCATTAGTAGCCATGAGTGCAGCCGCATCAGGGGTCACCAGTGCAGTCAAACCAGGGGCCACCAGTGCAGCCTATCAGTGCGGCCTATCAGTGCCGCCACATCAGTGCCACCTCATCGATGCCCATCAGTGGGGCCTCATCAGTGCCCATCAGTGGGGCCTCATCAGGGGCCACCAGTGCAGCCTATCAGTACTCATCAGTGCTGACATATCAGTGCAGCTTAAGAGTGCTGCCTCATCAGTGGCAATCGGTGTAGCCTCATCAATTTCTCAATAACACAGCTTATTAGTGTATATGAATTATTTATTGATTATCGTACGGAGCACTTTGCAGTACATTATTTTCACTGAATGTGGACTGTTTAAAGCGGAGTTCCACCCAAACATGGAAGGTCTGCTTATCTGCTTCCTCCCCCCCTCCTGTGCCACATTTGGTACTTTTCAGGGGGGAGTGGGGGAACACAGCAACGAGGCGCTGTCCCTTGGAAGTTCAGCCCCCCTCCTTCCCTCGCCGGGCCATTCAGAAAGTACAGCTTGCTTTGCACATGTACAGTAGGGAACTGACTGTGAAGCCGATGGCGGCGGCAGCACCCGAGAGCCGATCCGAAAATCGGCTGGGGTGCCGACATCGCTGGATTCTTAGACAGGTAGGTGTCCAAATATTAAAAGTCAGCAGCTACAGTATTTGTAGCTGCTGACTTTAATTTTTTTTACGGGCGGGCAAAACTCCTCTTAAGGCCGGGTTCACACTTGTCCGACAAACGCTCCGACATTGGGAGCTCATGTCGCATGATGTGTGAAAATCAATGTTTCCCTATGGGAGCTGTCTTAACTGGTCCGACTTTGAAGATGCTCCCTGTACTACTTTGGTCCGACTTTGATTGTACTTCAGCCCATTGACTATCATTGAAGTCGGATCAAAGTCGGACGGCGGTCTTGCATGATTTGACTTTGGCATGCGACTTGTGCTCTGCTGATCTTGAGGGGGAACTCCACGGCAAATTTTAAATAAAAAAACCGGCATGGGTTCCCCTCTAGGAGCATACCAGTCTGGTATGGATTTTAAGGGGAACCCCCTAAGCCGAAAAAACGACGTGGGCGTCCCCCTCAAAATCCAAACCAGACCCTTATCCGAGCACGCAACCTGGCAGGCCGCAGGAAAAGAGGGGGGGACGAGAAAACGCCCCCCCTCCCTCCTGAACCATACCAGGCCGCATGCCCTCAACATGGGGGGTTTGGTGCTTTGGGGCAACCTGCGGCCCCCCCACCCCAAAGCACCCTGCACCCATGTTGATGGGGACAAGGGCCTCTTCCCGACAACCCTGGCCGTTGGTTGTCAGGGTCTGCGGACGGGGGGCTTATCAGAATCCAGGAGCCCCCTTAAATAAGGGGGCCCCCAGATCCCGGCCCCCCACCCTATGTGAATGAGTATGGGGTACATCGTACCCCTACCCATTCACCTGGTGGAAAAAAATTCAATAAAAATACACTACACAGGTTTTTAAAGTAATTTATTACACAGCTCCGGGGGTCTTCTTCCGACTCCGGGGGTCTCTTCCGACTTTGGGGGTCTTCTCACGACTCCAGGGGTCTCTTCCAACTTCAGGGGTCTTCTTCCGACTTCGGGGGTCTTCTTCCAACTTCGGGGGTCTCTCCGCTCTCTCCGGTTCTTCTCTCGCTCTCCGGTTCTTTCTTCCTTCTGCCTGGCCTCCGCTATCTTCTTCCAGCTCTTTTGCTAGTGGGGGGCCCGGTCTTCTTCGTCGCCTTCTTCCCTCTTCTCCTCCTCGATGTTCACTCATCGCTTCCTCCCGCTGTAATGCTGGGTGTGCGGTCCGCAACGATTTATATAGATAAATAACAAAGGGTTGGGACTTTGAGTGAAGCACCTGGGAAAAGTGCCTCCATCCCGGTTGGGTAATAAAGAAGGGGGAATGGTGGGACTTTGAATGAGACAGTTGACAGGTAGGGGTTGAAAACAAGTCAAATTTATTACATGTGTGTATATAGTGTACTATTGCATCACAGTGGAAAAAGTTAGCATGAGCAAGTGCACATGACATAACCTACAATTTGTATGTACATAACAGTCAACATGATCAACCTGGCAAATTTGATAGTAACAATAGCATTGTATGGACTAGACAACACATAGCAATAGGGTATGCAAATAGAATAAATAAAATTGTATATAAATCATGAGAGTAATAAAAGTCCTAATAGCAAGTAGCTACATCCTAGGTGCCCGACGTGTTTCTGTGAATAACACTTCATCAGGGGCGGATGTTGAAGGACATCTAAAATAACAGAGTATAGTACCGTAAGAATTTAATAATGTACAACCAGCAGGCACAAAGTGTCAATTCTGGGTACTTACAATATACCGGATTGTGGTGTGAGTGGAAGCTGGGCCCAAAGAGGTGTCCATCCCAGGAGCTGAGGTGGCAACAAGAAAGCACCAAACCAGAAAGCACCGGTATCACTCCCAGAAAGCAAGCAGCTGTAAACCACCATCTTCACAATGTAGTCAGTAATGGATCAAGATGGTGGATAAATATCTAAAATGGATGAGTAGGTCCATTAAGATAGTCAGGGAACATCAAAAAGGTGAATGAAGGAGTACAGAAACCTAAATACTTAGGTCCCAGAGTAGTTACCTTGGTTGTTCCTTCTACAAGGGCTTTACAGAGCTATGGCGTCTAAACATGTGTGGAGATGAAGGGCTACTTCCGGGAGGACGCCTTAAGTGCGTCTTGCAGGTACCACGTGATCACCACCAACGTCACGCTGGCCGAACACCACACAGGGCGGGAACATAAGCCTGGGCGGTATGCAAACCCGCCCACAGCCTGTGCCACAACGTCCAGCTGGGTCGGTTGCAATGGAAATGCCGCACGCCTCACAACGTCAAACCATGACGTCAGATGTGGGGCGGTGCGTGGCGCCGATGCGTTGAGGGTACCCGCCCAATCCCCCTAGCACTCCCGCCCCCATCGGGCGGACGCGAAGGAGACAGGGAGGACACGCAGAGCGCATCGCAGCTCCCGGGTCAGAACAAAACATGGCCCAGAAAACACCAATGATCAACAATAATAAATAAAAAATCCCGAGCCGTCAACAATCCACAACCCGTAGTTGCAGACAGTGAATACAGACTAGCAGAGCAACCCCATACAAAGCTGGCAGGGGATAACTGCCAGCTAACTGTCAACTGACTCCATCCCTAATGTTGAGATAAATAACAAAGGGTTGGGACTTTGAGTGAAGCACCTGTGAAAAGTGCCTCCATCCCGGTTGGGTAATAAAGAAGGGGGAATGGTGGGACTTTGAATGAGACAGTTGACAGGTAGGGGTTGAAAACAAGTCAAATTTATTACATGTGTGTATATAGTGTACTATTGCATCACAGTGGAAAAAGTTAGCATGAGCAAGTGCACATGACATAACCTACAATTTGTATGTACATAACAGTCAACATGATAAACCTGGCAAATTTGATAGTAACAATAGCATTGTATGGACTAGACAACACATAGCAATAGGGTATGCTTTTATTATATAGGCCTCTCATGATGTCACAGTCACATGCTCCGGGGCCACCCGGAGCTTGTGACTGTGACATCATGAGAGGCCTATATAAATCGTTGCACATCGCACACCCGGCATTACAGCGGGAGAAAGCGACGTGTCAACATCGAAGAGGAGAAGAGGGAAGAAGGCGACGAAGAAGACCGGGCCTCCGCTAGCAAAAGAGCTGGAAGAAGATAGCGGAGGCCCGGCAGAAGGAAGAAAGAACCGGAGAGCGAGAGAAGAACCGGAGAGCGCAGAGACGACACCGGAGACCCCCGAAGTCGGAAGAGACCACCGAAGTTGGAAGAAGACCCCCGAAGTCGGAAGAAGACCCCCGAAGTCGGAAGAGACCCCTGGAGTCGGGAGAAGAAACCCGAAGTCGAAAGAAGACCCCCGGAGCTGTGTAATAAATTACTTTAAAAACCTGTGTCGCCCCAAAGCACCAAACCCCCCATGTTGAGAGCATGCGGCCTGGTACGGTTCAGGAGGGAGGGGGGGCACTCTCTCGTCCCCCCCCTCTTTTCCTGCAGCCTGCCAGGTTGCCTGCTGGGATAAGGGTCTGGTTTGGATTTTGAGGGGGACCCCCACGCCGTTTTTTCGGCTTAAGGGGTTCCCCTTAAAATCCATACCAGACCGAAGGGCCTGGTATCCTCCTGGAGGGGAACCCATGCCGTTTTTTTATTTAAAATTTGCCGTGGAGTTTCCCCTCAAGATTCATACCAAACACAGTGCCTGGTATTGGCGGGGATCCAAGTCGGATCCCCGTTCATTGAAAGTCAGACGTATGTCGGCTTCAAGTCACAGGGCAAAGTCGGATCCAAAGTAGGACGGCTGTCGTGTCGCACAAGTGTGAACCCGGCCTTAATGAGTTTACATTGCATGCTGAAATCAATGCAAACTCATTAAACAGTCCACATTCAGTAAGGCCACTTTCACACTGGGGCGCTTTACAGGCACGATATCGCTAAAAATAGCGCCTGAAAAACGCCTGTAAAGCGCCTCTCCTCTCACTCCAGTGTGAAAGCCCAAGTGCTTTCACACTGGAGCGGTGCCCCTGCCCATTGAAATCAACGTGTACAACTTACCAGTGAAAAAGTGCAGCAAGTTAAAGTGGGAGTAAACCCTAAGAAAAAAAAACCCTGCAAGACAAAGGCATAATGAGCTAGTATGCATAGCATACTAAATAAATTAGAAAATAGGTGCGCTGTCTCCTTAAATTTTTGAAGAAAATCCAAAAAAAAAGTATTTGCTGATCAATAATGTGAACCAAACTAATCATGACATATGAAATTCATCTGGTTGTGATAAAGTACAAAAAGTTCATAATAACTGTGCAAAAATTAAAGTCCGTGTGTTGAAAGTACTGAGAAAAAGTGCTGTTGTGCTTTATTTTTAGTGATGAGCCGAACACCCCCGGGTTCGGTTCGCACCAGAACCCGCGAACGGACCGAAAGTTCGCACGAACTTTAGAACCCTATTAAATACAATGGATGCGAACGTTCGAAATCTAAAGTGCTAATTATAACAACTAATATGCATGTTATTGTCCTAAAAAGGGTTTGGGAACCCGGGTTCTGCGCCAGGGGACATGTATCAATCCCAATTTTTTTTAAAAAAACGGCCGTTTTTCGGGAGCAGTCATTTTAATGATGCATAAAGTGAAAAAAAAAAGTCAAATATTCCTTTAAATATCGTACCTGGGGGGTGTCTAAAGTATGCCTGTGAAGTGCCACGTGTTTCCCATGTTTAGAACTGTCCCTGCACAAAATTACATTTCTAAAGGAAAAAAAGCCATTTAAAACTGCTTGCGGCTTTAATGTAATGTCTGGTCCCGGTAATATGGATGAAAATCTTAAAGAAAAATGACATAGCTACCCCATCACAGCCCCCCCCCTACCCCAGCCCATTACCAGCCCCTTTGGGTCTTGTATGGATATTAAGGGGAACCCCGCACACAAAATAAAAAAGGCCCTATATACTCTGAACAGCCGTATACAGGCGGTGCATACAAGACAGGGACTGTAGGTTTGTTCTTATGTAGAATCTGTTTGTAATTTTGAACAGGTACATTGTTTAAGTGTAGCTGCAGCCAAAAAAATCTATTTTTAAGCTTTTTGGAAAACATAGGGAAGGGTTATCACCCCTGTAACATTTGTTTTGCTGTCTGTGCAGTGTGCACCTGTTCAGAACAGTTCACCTCACTTTCCGTCCTAATGACAAATGTTTTTAGAAAATTTGGGGTTTTTATTGAAACAAGAATTGGTGATAAAGCATCAGTGGAGAGGAGACACTTTTTTTCCCATATTAACTCTTACAGGAGAGAATTTGCCTTCCTAGGGGTAGATTTCCTCTCACTTCCTGTTGTATCCTTCCGTTTGGAGTCGTTTGTAAGTTGGATGTTTGAAAGTAGGGGCCTGCCGTATATACTCAGCTGAAATTTGCCCCTTACATGTTGGTGTTGCCACAACTAGTGATGAGCCGAACACCCCCGGGTTCGGTTCGCACCAGAACCCGCGAACGGACCGAAAGTTCGAACGAACATTAGAACCCTATTAAATACAATGGATGCGAACGTTCGAATTCTAAAGTGCTAATTATAACAACTATTATGCATGTTATTGTCCTAAAAAGGGTTTGGGAACCCGGGTTCTGCACCAGGGGACATGTATCAATGCAAAAATAAGTTTTAAAAACGGTCGTTTTCCGGGAGCAGTCATTTTAATGATGCATAAAGTGAAAAAAAAAAAGTCAAATATTCCTTTAAATATCGTACCTGGGGGGTGTCTAAAGTATGCCTGTGAAGTGCCACGTGTTTCCCGTGTTTAGAACTGTCCCTGCACAAAATGACACTTCTAAAGGAAAAAAAAGCCATTTAAAACTGCTTGCGGCTTTAATGTAATGTCTGGTCCCGGTAATATGGATGAAAATCTTTAAGAAAAATGGCATAGCTACCCCATGACCCCCCCCCCCTACCCCAGCCCATTACCAGCCCCTTTGGGTCTTGTATGGATATTAAGGGGAACCCCGCACATAAAATAAAAAAGGCCCTATATACTCTGAACAGCCGTATACAGGCGGTGCATACAAGACAGGGACTGTAGGTTTGTTCTTATGTAGAATCTGTTTGTAATTTTGAACAGGTACATTGTTGAAGTGTAGCTCCAGACCAAAAATCTATTTTTAAACTTTTTGGAAAACATAGGTAAGGGTTATCACCCCTGTAACATTTGTTTTGCTGTCTGTGCCCCTGTTCAGAACATTTCACCTCACTTTCCGTCCTAATGACAACTGTTTTTGAAATGTGGTGTTTTTCTTGAAACAAGGATTGCTGATAAAGCATCAGTACAGAGGAGACACCTTTCTCCCATATTTATTCTTACAGGAGAGAATTTTCCTTCCTAGTGGTAGATTTCCTCTCACTTCCTGTTGTCTTCTTGCGTTTGCAAGTAGGAGTCGTTTGTAAGTTGGATGTTTGAAAGTAGGGACCTGCCGTATATACTCTGCAGAAATAGGCCCCTTAGTTGTTGGTGTTGGCACAACACTGTAAGCACTCACAGTTACTCTTGGTTGGTGCTGGAACGCCCTGCTGTCAACTATTATATCAGGAATTTTAATTACATATAATTGTTGAACAGTGGTAGTAAAAATTGGGCCTTTGATGGTGGTGCTGGTGCCACAACACTGTAAGCCCTGACAGTTACTCTTGGTGGGTGCAGCAATGGGCCCTGCTGTGAATTATTAGATCAAGAATTGTAATTACATGCCCCTGTTGAACAGGGGCTGAAAAATTGGGCCTTAGGCACTGGTGGCACAACACTGCAACCCTTCACAGATACTGTACTTGGAGCACAGCAATGAGCCCTGTTGCAAAGTATTGCTTCAAAAATTGTAATGACACGCCCCTGTTAAACAGGGGCTGAAAAATTGGGCCTTAGGCACTGGTGGCACAACACTGCAACTCCTCACAGATACTGTACTTGGAGCACAGCAATGAGCCCTGTTGCAAAGTATTGCTTCAAAAATTGTAATTACACGCCACTGTTAAACAGGGGCTGAAAAATTGGGCGTTAGGCACTGGTGGCGGCACCCATAAACAAAAATGATCTTCCAAGCTATCATCATCAATCGTATCATTGAGGACTCGGAGGAGGAGGATAGCCAGTCAACATAACAGCACAGGCACTCAGCATCAGCATCAGTCTTGAAGGGATGTGACATTTTAAAATCAATTAGTCTGTTATATCAGCATCAGGTGTGTGGTAGCTGGTGGTGATCCAAGACTGGTTCATCTTGATGAAAGTCAGTCGATCAACCGAGTCGGTGGACAGGCGCACCCTGTGATCCGTGACAAATCCTCCAGCAGCACTGAATGTGCGTTCCGAAAGAACGCTGGATGCAGGACAGGCCAGTAGCTCAATTGCATACTGTGCAAGCTCTGGCCAGTGATCCATCCTCAAGACCCAGTAAGCCAGAGGATTTTCGGTGGGGAAGGTGTCCAAGTCTGACCTTGCCCCTAGATATTCCTGCACCATGTTTATCAGACGCTGGCGATGGTTGCTGGAACCGATCATACTTTGGGGCTGCGGACTAAAGAATTGTCTGAACGCATCGGTCAGACGGCCACCTTCCCCACCGCTCCTTCTTTGACTGGCCGAAGCCTCAGCAACTCGTTGTCCAGGACCAGGAGTTTGCAACCTCCCAGTCTCTGGGAACGCGTTGCACAGACCTTTCTGCAAGGCCTCCCGGAGTTGTCTCATCCTCTGCTCCCTCTGCGACGGTAACATAAGGTCCGCAACCTTACCCTTGTACCGTGGATCAAGGAGAGTGGCCAGCCAGTAATGGTCCCTCTCCTTGATCCGAAGAATACGAGGATCCTTCCGCAGACTTTGCAGGATCAGGGAGGCCATGCAGCGTAGGTTTGCTGAGGCATTCGCTCCGGAGTCCTCTGGGTCACTAAGGACGACATGATCCGCAGCCACCTCCTCCCAGCCACGTACAAGTCCACTGGTTTCTTGGGACTGTAAATCATCCCTAAAAGACTGCTGCTGATGATGCTGAGTGCCAGCCTCCACCTCCATGCTGACACAATCCTCCTCCTCCTCCTCCTCCTCCTCCTCCTCTTCCTGTGCGATGGGTGGGACAGAAGGAACACTGTCTGGGTAAAGGGGGCCTTGAGAGGCAAGGAAGTCCTCCTCTTCCTGCCTCTGTTCTGCCTCAAGTGCCCTGTCCATTATTCCACGCAGCGTGTGCTCCAACAGGTGGACAAGAGGTACAGTGTCACTGATGCATGCACTGTCACTGCTCACCATCCTCGTGGCCTCCTCAAATGGTGCCAGGACAGTGCATGCATCCCTGATCATGCCCCACTGGCGTGGAGAAAAAAAACCAAGCTCCCCTGACCCTGTCCTGGTGCCGTAGTCGCACAGGTACTCATTGATGGCCCTCTGCTGCGTGTGCAGCCGCTGCAGCATGGCCAACGTTGAGTTCCACCTGGTGGGCATGTCACATATAAGGCGGTTCTTGGGCAGGTTCAACTCCTTTTGCAGCTCAGCCAGGCGAGCACTGGCATTATAAGATCTGCGGAAATGCACACAGACTTTCCTGGCCTGCCTCAGGACATCCTGTAAGCCCGGGTACCTGCCCAAGAAGCGCTGCACCACCAGGTTAAGGACGTGAGCCACACAGGGCACATGGGTCAGTTGTCCCTGTCGGAGGGCGGAGAGGAGGTTGGTGCCATTGTCGCAAACCACCATTCCTGGCTTAAGCTGGCGTGGCGTCAACCACCTCTCGGCCTGGCCCTGCAGAGCAGACAGGACCTCTGCCCCAGTGTGGCTTCTGTCCCCCAAACACACCAGCGCAAGCACGGCATGGCATCTTTTTGCCTGCGTACTTGCGTAGCCCCGTGAACGGCTACGGAGCACCGCTGGTTCATAGGACAAACCACAGGAAGAGGCCATGGAGGAAGAAGAAGAGGAGGGGGTGGAGGAGAGAGGTGTGTCACAACCAGTAGTAGCATTTTGGAGGCGTGGCGGTGGGACAACCTCCAACACTACTGCACCTTGTCCTGAATCCTTCCCAGCTGCCAAAAGAGTGACCCAATGGGCCGTGAAAGAAAGGTAACGTCCCTGTCCATGCCTGCTGGACCATGAGTCAGCGGTAATATGCACCTTACCGCTGACCGCCCTGTCCAGCGAGGCCAAGACATTGCCTTCCACATGCCGGTAGAGAGCCGGAATAGCCTTCCGTGAGAAAAAGTGGCGTTTGGGAACCTGCCACTGAGGAACCGCACATTGCACAAACTCACGGAAGGGGGCCGAGTCTACCAACTGAAAAGGCAGCAGTTGAAGCGCTAGCAATTTAGCCAAGCTAGCATTCAACCGCTGGGCATGTGGATGGCTGGGAGTGAACTTCTTTCGACGGTCCAGCAGCTGGGGCAGGGAAATTTGCCTGCTAGAATCGGACGTCGGTGTACTGCTAGCAGAGTGGGCGCAAGTACTTGGCTGTGACACACCTAATTCTACACCTTCATTCCTCTCAGTGCATGTTTCAGAGAGGACTGAAGTTATAGTGGGGTTGGAGATCCCAGCTGATGCGGTGCAAGGAGAGGTCCGCTTTGTTCTTTGGTGTGGGTCTTTGAGGTAGGCTTGCCAACGAGCTGCATGGCAGGTCAACATATGTCTGGTCAGGCATGTGGTACCCAAGCGGCTGATGTTTTGGCCACGCGATATACGCTTGAGACATATGTTGCAAACAGCAGCTGTGCGATCTGATGCACTAGCCTCAAAAAAGGCCCACACCAAAGAACTTTTTGAATGACGGGCAGAGGCAGCGCCCTGCACAGGCGGAGCTCTGCGGTGTGATTCCGTCGGTGTACTGCCCTTACGCTGGCCACCAAAGGGCATCCTGCCTCGTTGGAGATGTGCCTCCTCCTCATCCTCCTCCTCCTCCTCTCTCCTATTAGGCACCCACGTGGAGTCATTGACCTCATCATCCCCTCCCTCCTCATCACTGGAGCCAATCTGGCAGTATGCTGCAGCTGCTGGAACATGACTGCCAGATTGGTGTCCTTCTTGAGCATCCCCTCTGTCTGCTCTCACGCTACTGCCTTCCTCTAGCTGGGTTTCATCATCAGACCCTTCGAAACGCTGGGCATCCTCCTGGAGCATGTACCCAACACTGTGCTGAAACAGTTCGGGGGACTCCTCAGGAGGAGGACATGGTGGGTCTAGGGAAGGAGTGACTGATGATTTGTCTGACATTGATACCAGGGAAGACGACGCTTTGGCAGCTGCTTTTCCAGTACCCTGAGCCTGGGTGAGAGAGGATGAGGAGGAGGAGGAGGGCTTGGTCATCCACTCTACCAAGTCTTCGGCATGATGTGGCTCAACATGTCCAGCTGCCGAAAAGAAGGACAAGCGTGTCCCATGGCCATGTGCTGATGACAATGCACCGCGTCCACGACCAGCACTGTTGCCCCCAGACACAGAGCCTGCTTGCCCTCTTTTATTGCCTCCTGACTGTCTGCCTCTCCTTGTTTGCCTTCCAGACATTCTAATAGATGGCCTGCAGGGAGCTGGGAAAAAAGCAATAAGGGCTACCTTCAGGTGTCCTTCTCTGTCCCTTGAAACAAGGACTTTCACAGTGAAAGAAACTGACACTGTCCCTACCTAGAGTTTTCTGTCCCTAGAATAAATGTTTTTTTTAATCACAATATAGCACAAGGACAATTCACTCAATGTCTCTCCAGGTCCCTGGAAACAAGGACTTGCAGAGTGAAAGAAACTGACACTGTCCCTACCTAGAGTTTTCTGTCCCTAGAATAAATGTTTTTTTTAAGCACAATATAGCACAAGGAAAATTAACTCACTGTCCTTACAGGTCCCTGGAAACAAGGACTTGCAGAGTGAAAGAAACTGACACTGTCCCTACCTAGAGTTTTCTGTCCCTAGAATAAATGTTTTTTTTAAGCACAATATAGCACAAGGACAATTAACTCACTGTCCTTACAGGTCCCTGGAAACAAGGACTTGCAGAGTGAAAGAAAAAAAACACTCTCCCTACCTACAGTTTTCTGTCCCTAGAAAAAATGTTTTTTTTAATCACAATATAGCACAAGGAAAATTAACTCACTGTCCTTACAGGTCCCTGGAAACAAGGACTTGCAGAGTGAAAGAAAAAAAACACTCTCCCTACCTACAGTTTTCTGTCCCTAGAAAAAATGTTTTTTTTAATCACAATATAGCACAAGGAAAATTAACTCACTGTCCTTACAGGTCCCTGGAAACAAGGACTTGAAGAGTGAAAGAAAGTGACACTGTCCCTACCTAGAGTTTTCTGTCCCTAGAATAAATGTTTTTTTTAAGCACAATATAGCACAAGGACAATTAACTCACTGTCCTTACAGGTCCCTGGAAACAAGGACTTGCAGAGTGAAAGAAAAAAAACACTCTCCCTACCTACAGTTTTCTGTCCCTAGAAAAAATGTTTTTTTTAATCACAATATAGCACAAGGAAAATTAACTCACTGTCCTTACAGGTCCCTGGAAACAAGGACTTGCAGAGTGAAAGAAAAAAAACACTCTCCCTACCTACAGTTTTCTGTCCCTAGAAAAAATGTTTTTTTTAATCACAATATAGCACAAGGAAAATTAACTCACTGTCCTTACAGGTCCCTGGAAACAAGGACTTGCAGAGTGAAAGAAACTGACACTGTCCCTACCTAGAGTTTTCTGTCCCTAGAATAAATGTTTTTTTTAAGCACAATATAGCACAAGGACAATTAACTCACTGTCCTTACAGGTCCCTGGAAACAAGGACTTGCAGAGTGAAAGAAAAAAAACACTCTCCCTACCTACAGTTTTCTGTCCCTAGAAAAAATGTTTTTTTTAATCACAATATAGCACAAGGAAAATTAACTCACTGTCCTTACAGGTCCCTGGAAACAAGGACTTGCAGAGTGAAAGAAACTGACACTGTCCCTACCTAGAGTTTTCTGTCCCTAGAATAAATGTTTTTTTTAATCACAATATAGCACAAGGAAAATTAACTCACTGTCCTTACAGGTCCCTGGAAACAAGGACTTGCAGAGTGAAAGAAACTGACACTGTCCCTACCTAGAGTTTTCTGTCCCTAGAATAAATGTTTTTTTTAATCACAATATAGCACAAGGAAAATTAACTCACTGTCCTTACAGGTCCCTGGAAACAAGGACTTGCAGAGTGAAAGAAACTGACACTGTCCCTACCTAGAGTTTTCTGTCCCTAGAATAAATGTTTTTTTTTAATCACAATATAGCACAAGGAAAATTAACTCACTGTCCTTACAGGTCCCTGGAAACAAGGACTTGCAGAGTGAAAGAAACTGACACTGTCCCTACCTAGAGTTTTCTGTCCCTAGAATAAATGTTTTTTTTAAGCACAATATAGCACAAGGACAATTAACTCACTGTCCTTACAGGTCCCTGGAAACAAGGACTTGCAGAGTGAAAGAAAAAAAACACTCTCCCTACCTACAGTTTTCTGTCCCTAGAAAAAATGTTTTTTTTAATCACAATATAGCACAAGGAAAATTAACTCACTGTCCTTACAGGTCCCTGGAAACAAGGACTTGCAGAGTGAAAGAAACTGACACTGTCCCTACCTAGAGTTTTCTGTCCCTAGAATAAATGTTTTTTTTAATCATAATATAGCACAAGGAAAATTAACTCACTGTCCTTACAGGTCCCTGGAAACAAGGACTTGCAGAGTGAAAGAAACTGACACTGTCCCTACCTAGAGTTTTCTGTCCCTAGAATAAATGTTTTTTTTAAGCACAATATAGCACAAGGACAATTAACTCACTGTCCATACAGGTCCCTGGAAACAAGGACTTGCAGAGTGAAAGAAAAAAAACACTCTCCCTACCTACAGTTTTCTGTCCCTAGAAAAAATGTTTTTTTTAATCACAATATAGCACAAGGAAAATTAACTCACTGTCCTTACAGGTCCCTGGAAACAAGGACTTGCAGAGTGAAAGAAAAAAAACACTCTCCCTACCTACAGTTTTCTGTCCCTAGAAAAAATGTTTTTTTTAATCACAATATAGCACAAGGAAAATTAACTCACTGTCCTTACAGGTCCCTGGAAACAAGGACTTGCAGAGTGAAAGAAACTGACACTGTCCCTACCTAGAGTTTTCTGTCCCTAGAATAAATGTTTTTTTTAATCACAATATAGCACAAGGAAAATTAACTCACTGTCCTTACAGGTCCCTGGAAACAAGGACTTGCAGAGTGAAAGAAACTGACACTGTCCCTACCTAGAGTTTTCTGTCCCTAGAATAAATGTTTTTTTTAATCACAATATAGCACAAGGAAAATTAACTCACTGTCCTTACAGGTCCCTGGAAACAAGGACTTGCAGAGTGAAAGAAACTGACACTGTCCCTACCTAGAGTTTTCTGTCCCTAGAATAAATGTTTTTTTTAATCACAATATAGCACAAGGAAAATTAACTCACTGTCCTTACAGGTCCCTGGAAACAAGGACTTGCAGAGTGAAAGAAACTGACACTGTCCCTACCTAGAGTTTTCTGTCCCTAGAATAAATGTTTTTTTTAATCACAATATAGCACAAGGAAAATTAACTCACTGTCCTTACAGGTCCCTGGAAACAAGGACTTGCAGAGTGAAAGAAACTGACACTGTCCCTACCTAGAGTTTTCTGTCCCTAGAATAAATGTTTTTTTTAAGCACAATATAGCACAAGGACAATTAACTCACTGTCCTTACAGGTCCCTGGAAACAAGGACTTGCAGAGTGAAAGAAAAAAAACACTCTCCCTACCTACAGTTTTCTGTCCCTAGAAAAAATGTTTTTTTTAATCACAATATAGCACAAGGAAAATTAACTCACTGTCCTTACAGGTCCCTGGAAACAAGGACTTGCAGAGTGAAAGAAACTGACACTGTCCCTACCTAGAGTTTTCTGTCCCTAGAATAAATGTTTTTTTTAATCACAATATAGCACAAGGACAATTAACTCACTGTCCTTACAGGTCCCTGGAAACAAGGACTTGCAGAGTGAAAGAAACTGACACTGTCCCTACCTAGAGTTTTCTGTCCCTAGAATAAATGTTTTTTTTAAGCACAATATAGCACAAGGACAATTAACTCACTGTCCTTACAGGTCCCTGGAAACAAGGACTTGCAGAGTGAAAGAAACTGACACTGTCCCTACCTAGAGTTTTCTGTCCCTAGAATAAATGTTTTTTTTAAGCACACTATAGCAGAAGCACAAAACACACTGACACTCTCCCTACCTATCCTTCTCTTTCCCTAAACTAAAGGAATCCAGGTTAAGCAAGAAAGAAATAACAGTCACTGTCCCTGCCTATGCTACTCTATCCCTGCTCCGGAACACACTACACTAGGCCGCCGTGCTGGCGGCCTTTTATAGTGTGGGGCGTGTACTAAACACCCTCAGCAATAATTGGCCACAGGCATCCTGCCTGTGGCCAATCATTGCTCTCCTCGCTGCCGGCGCTGTGATTGGCCAAGCATGCGGGGTCACAGTGCATGCTTGGCCAATCACAGCGCCTGGATGACACTGCGATGGCGTAGTGCATTGTGGGCCGTTCGCGTCACTCGAATTTGGCGCGAACGGCCCAAATCGTTCGATCTTCGTCGAACGATCGAACAGCCAATGTTCGAGTCGAACGTATGTTCGACTCGAACACGAAGCTCATCCCTAGCCACAACACTGTGAGCCCTCACAGTTACTCTTGGTGGGTGCATGAATGGGCCCTGCTGTGAATTATTAGATCAAGAATGGTAATTGCATGCCCCTGTTGAACAGGGGCTGAAAAATTGGGCCTTTGGTGGTGGTGGTGGTGGTGTTGACACAACACTGTAAGGCCTCACAGTTACTCTTGGTGGGCGCAGGAATGGGCCCTGTTGTGAATTATTAGATCAAGAACTGTAATTGCATGCCCCTGTTGAACAGGGGCTGAAAAATTGGGCCTTTGGTGGTGGTGGTGGTGGTGTTGACACAACACTGTTAGGCCTCACAGTTACTCTTGGTGGGCGCAGGAATGGGCCCTGCTGTGAATTATTAGATCAAGAATTGTAATTGCATGCCCCTGTTGAACAGGGGCTGAAAAATTGGGCCTTTGGTGGTGGTGGTGGTGGTGTTGACACAACACTGTAAGGCCTCACAGTTACTCTTGGTGGGCGCAGGAATGGGCCCTGCTGTGAATTATTAGATCAAGAATTGTAATTGCATGCCCCTGTTGAACAGGGGCTGAAAAATTGGGCCTTTGGTGGTGGTGGTGGTGGTGTTGACACAACACTGTAAGGCCTCACAGTTACTCTTGGTGGGCGCAGGAATGGGCCCTGCTGTGAATTATTAGATCAAGAATTGTAATTGCATGCCCCTGTTGAACAGGGGCTGAAAAATTGGGCCTTTGGTGGTGGTGGTGTTGACACAACACTGTAAGGCCTCACAGTTACTCTTGGTGGGCGCAGGAATGGGCCCTGCTATGAATTATTAGATCAAGAATTGTAATTGCATGCAACTGTTGAACAGGGGCTGAAAAATTGGCCTTTGGTGGTGGTGGTGGTGGTGTTGACACAACACTGTAAGGCCTCACAGTTACTCTTGGTGGGTGCAGGAATGGGCCCTGCTGTGAATTATTAGATCAAGAATTGTAATTACATGCCCCTGTTAAACAGGGGCAGAAAAATTGGGCCTTAGGCACTGGTGCCACAACACTGCAACCCCTCACAGATACTGTACTTGGAGCACAGCAATGAGCCCTGTTGCAAAGTATTGCATAAAAAATTGTAATTACACGCCCCTGTTAAACAGGGGCTGAAAAATTGGGCCTTAGCCACTGGTGCTGGTGCCACGACACTGCAACCTCTCCCAGATACTCTAGTTGGAGTGCAGGAATGAGCCCTGCTGCAAAGCATTGCATAAAAAATTGTAATAACACGCCCCTGTTAAACAGGGGCTGAAAAATTGGGCCTTAGCCACTGGTGGCGGCACCCAGAAACAAAAATGTTCTTCCAAGCTATCATCATCAATCGGATCATTGAGGAGGAGGAGGATAGTCAGTCAACATAACAGGACAGTCTCTCAGCATCAGCATCAGTCTTGAAGGGATGTGACATTTGAAAATAAATTAACCTGTTATATCAGCTTCAGGTGTTTGGTAGCTGGTGGTGATCCAAGACTGGTTCATCTTTATGAAGGTCAGTCGATCAACAGAGTCGGTGGACAGGCGCACCCTGTGATCCGTGACAAATCCTCCAGCAGCACTGAATGTGCGTTCTAAAAGAACGCTGGATGCAGGACAGGCCAGTAGCTCAATTGCATACTGTGCAAGCTCTGGCCAGTGATCCATCCTCACGACCCAGTAAGCCAGAGGATTTTCGGTGGGGAAGGTGTCCAAGTCTGACCTTGCCCCTAGGTATTCCTGCACCATGTATATCAGACGCTGGCGATGGTTGCTGGAACCGATCATACCTTGGGGCTGCGGACTAAAGAATTGTCTGAACGCATCGGTCAGACGGCCACCTTCCCCACCGCTCCTTCTTTGACTGACCGAAGCCTCAGCAACTCGTTGTCCAGGACCAGGAGTTTGTAACCTCCCAGTCTCTGGGAACGCGTTGCACAGACCTTTCTGCAAGGCCTCCCGGAGTTGTCTCATCCTCTGCTCCCTCTGCGATGGTAAGATAAGGTCCGCAACCTTACCCTTGTACCGTGGATCAAGGAGAGTGGCCAGCCAGTAATGGTCCCTCTCCTTGATCCGAAGAATACGAGGATCCTTCCGCAGACTTTGCAGGATCAGGGAGGCCATGCAGGGTAGGTTAGCTGAGGCATTCGGTCCGGAGACCTCTGGGTCACTAAGGACGACATGATCCGCAGCCACCTCCTCCCAGCCACGTACAAGTCCACTGGTTTCTTGGGACTGTAAATCATCCCCAAAAGACTGCTGCTGATGATGCTGAGTGCCAGGCTCCACCTCCATGCTGACACAATCCTCCTCCTCCTCCTCTTCTTCCTGTGCGATGGGTGGGACAGAAGGAACACTGTCTGGGTAAAGGGGGCCTTGAGAGGCAAGGAAGTCCTCCTCTTCCTGCCTCTGTTCTGCCTCAAGTGCCCTGTCCATTATTCCACGCAGCATATGTTCCAACAGGTGGACAAGAGGTACAGTGTCACTGATGCATGCACTGTCACTGCTCACCATCCTCGTGGCCTCCTCAAATGGTGCCAGGACAGTGCATGCATCCCTGATCATGCCCCACTGGCGTGGAGAAAAAAAACCGAGCTCCCCTGACCCTGTCCTGGTGCCATAGTCGCACAGGTACTCATTGATGGCCCTCTGCTGCGTGTGCAGCCGCTGCAGCATGGCCAACGTTGAGTTCCACCTGGTGGGCATGTCACATATAAGGCGGTTCTTGGGCAGGTTCAAGTCCTTTTGCAGCTCAGCCAGGCGAGCACTGGCATTATAAGATCTGCGGAAATGCACACAGACTTTCCTGGCCTGCCTCAGGACATCCTGTAAGCCCGGGTACATGCCCAAGAACCGCTGCACCACCAGGTTAAGGACGTGAGCCACACAGGGCACATGGGTCAGTTGTCCCTGTCGGAGAGCGGAGAGGAGGTTGGTGCCATTGTCGCAAACTACCATTCCTGGCTTAAGCTGGCGTGGCGTCAACCACCTCTCGGCCTGCCCCTGCAGAGCAGACAGAACCTCTGCCCCAGTGTGGCTCCTGTCCCCCAAACACACCAGCGCAAGCACGGCATGGCATCTTTTTGCCTGCGTACTTGCGTAGCCCCTTGAACGCCTACGGAGCACCGCTGGTTCCGAGGACAAAGCACAGGAAGAGGCCATGGAGGAAGAAGAAGAGGAGGGGGTGGAGGACAGAGGTGTGTCACAACCAGTAGTAGCATTTTGCAGGTGTGGCGGTGGAACAACCTCCAACACTACTGCACCTTGTCCTGCATCCTTCCCAGCTGCCAAAAGAGTGACCCAATGGGCCGTGAAAGAAAGGTAACGTCCCTGTCCATGCCTGCTGGACCATGAGTCAGCGGTAATATGCACCTTACTGCTGACCGCCCTGTCCAGCGAGGCCAAGACATTGCCTTCCACATGCCGGTAGAGAGCCGGAATCGCCTTCCGTGAGAAAAAGTGGTGTTTGGGAACCTGCCACTGAGGAACCGCACATTGCACAAACTCACGGAAGGGGGCCGAGTCTACCAACTGAAAAGGCAGCAGTTGAAGCGCTAGCAATTTAGCCAAGCTAGCATTCAACCGCTGGGCATGTGGATGGCTGGGGGTGAACTTCTTTCGACGGTCCAGCAGCTGGGGCAGGGAAATTTGCCTGCTAGAATCGGACGTCAGTGTACTGCTAGCAGAGTGCCCGCAAGTACTTGGCTGTGACACACCTAATTCTACACCTTCATTCCTCTCAGTGCAGGTTTCAGAGAGGACTGAAGGTATAGTGGGGTTGGAGATCCCAGCTGATGCGGTGCAAGGAGAGGTCCACTTTGTTCTTTGGTGTGGGTCTTTAAGGTAGGCTTGCCAATGAGCTGCATGGCAGGTCAACATATGTCTGGTCAAGCATGTGGTGCCCAAGCGGGTGATGTTTTGGCCACGCGATATACGCTTGAGACATATGTTGCAAACAGCAGCTGTGCGATCTGATGCACTCGACTCAAAAAAGGGCCACACCAAAGAACTTTTTGAATAACGGGCAGAGGCAGCGCCCTGCACAGGCGGAGCTCTGCGGTGTGATTCCGTCGGTGTGCTGCCCTTACGCTGGCCCCCCGAGGGCATCCTGCCTCGTTGGAGATGTGCCTCCTCCTCATCCTCCTCCTCCTCCTCCTCTCTCCTATTAGGCACCCACGTGGAGTCAGTGACCTCATCATCCCCTCCCTCCTCATCACTGGAGCCAATCTGGCAGTATGCTGTAGCTGCTGGAACATGACTGCCAGATTGGTGTCCTTCTTGAGCATCCCCTCTCTCTGCTCTCACGCTACTGCCTTCCTCTAGCTGGGTATCATAAACAGACCCTTCGAAATGCTGGGCATCCTCCTGGAGCATGTACCCAACACTGTGCTCAAACAGTTCGGGGGACTCCTCAGGAGGACATGGTTGGTCTAGGGAAGGAGTGACTGATGATGACATTGATACCAGGGAAGAGGACGCTTTGGCAGCTGCTTTGCCAGTACCTTGAGCCTGGGTGAGAGAGGATGAGGAGGATGAGGAGGGCTTGGTCATCCACTCTACCAAGTCTTCGGCATGATGCGGCTCAACACGTCCAGCTGCCGAAAAGAAGGACAAGCGTGTCCCATGGCCACGTGCTGATGGCGATGCACCGCGTCCACGACCAGCACTGTTGTCTCTAGACACAGAGCCTGCTTGCCCTCTTTTATTGGCTCCTGACTGTCTGCCTCTCCTTGTTTGCCTTCCAGACATTCTAATGGTCTGCAGGGAAATGGGAAAACCAGCAATAAGGCCTAGCTTCAGGAGTATATTTTGCAGGAATCACACTACGCCTGCTGTAGGTGCTGCAAATGCCTGTTGGTGTAACACACCAGGAAAAAGCAGCAATACAGGCTAACTTCAGGTGTAATATGATCAGGAGGCACACTCCGCCCGCTGTAAGTGCCGCAAATGCCTGTTGGTGTAACACACCAGGAAAAAGCAGCAATACAGGCTAACTTCAGGTGTAATATGATCAGGAGGCACACTCCGCCCACTGTAAGTGCCGCAAATGCCTGTTGGTGTAACACACCAGGAAAAAGCAGCAATACAGGCTAACTTCAGGTGTAATATGATCAGGAGGCACACTCCGCCCGCTGTAAGTGCCGCAAATGCCTGTTGGTGTAACACACCAGGAAAAAGCAGCAATACAGGCTAACTTCAGGTGTAATATGATCAGGAGGCACACTCCGCCCGCTGTAAGTGCTGCAAATGCCTGTTGGTGTAACACACCAGGAAAAAGCAGCAATACAGGCTAACTTCAGGTGTAATATGATCAGGAGGCACACTCCGCCCGCTGTAAGTGCCGCAAATGCCTGTTGATGTAACACACCAGGAAAAAGCAGCAATACGGGCTAACTTCAGGTGTATAATGTGCAGGAGGCTTAGCAACAATGACACTGACACTGTCCCCTGCCTATCCTTCTCTCTCCCTGCACACAAGGTTTATCAAAGTATATGACACTGACACTCTCCCTGCCTATCCTTCTCTCTCCCTGCACACAAGGTTTAGCAAAGAATATGACACTGACACTGTCCCCTGCCTATCCTTCTTTCTCCCTGCACACAAGGTTTATCAAAGTATATGACACTGACACTCTCCCTGCCTATCCTTCTCTCTCCCTACACACAAGGTTTAGCAAAGAATATGACACTGACACTCTCCCTGCCTATCCTTCTCTGTCCCTACACACAAGGTTTAGCAAAGAATAGATTTGACACTGTCCCTGCCTATCCTTCACTTTCCCTGCTCCGGAACACACTACACGAGGCCGCCGCGCTGGCGGCCTTTTATAGTGTGGGGCGTGTACTAAACCCCCTCAGCTATACTTGGCCACAGGCATCCTGCCTGTGACCAATCATTGCTCTCCTCGCTGCCGGCGCTGTGATTGGCCAAGCATGCAGGGTCACAGTGCATGCTTGGCTAATCACAGCGCCGGGATTACACTGCGATGGCGCAGTGTATTGTGGGCCGTTCGCGTCACTCGAATTTGGCGCGAACGGCCCAAATCGTTCGTTGTTCGCCGAACGCGCGAACAGCTGATGTTCGAGTCGAACTTATGTTTGACTCGAACACCGAGCTCATCCCTATTTATTTTAAACAATCAAAAGCGCTCCAAAAGTGTCCGTGAGGTAATATGGCCTCTTACCGGACTGAGATGATCTCAGATTATAGAGAACCAAAGCTCAGAGGAAACAGAATGCTTTTTAAATCAATGGCGTCTGTGGATGACCATCAGCCGAGTTTCCAACATCTATTAATCCTTTAGCGCATTCCAGATGGACTCCAACACTCATAATAATGAACATAAAAAAGAGGATCTCATAGCGCAAGCCGATTGATGATAATCATTTATTAAAGGTGAGTAGAAGAGATGAAAGCATACAACTCGAAAGCTCGAAAGCCTCCACCACGGTATAATCAGACTGGCTTTGGCGTGATGAGGTCACAGACCTGACTCCGCTGACGCGTTTCTCCATAAGAGGCATCTTCTGGGATTGGAGATTCTTTTATGCCTTTTATGGATAAACGTGGTTGGTGGAGTCAGGTCTGTGAAGTCATCATGCCAAAACCAGTCTGATGATACCGCGGTGGAGGCTTCCATGCGAGCTGTCAAGTTATATGCTTAGGCTGTACTTCTCCTTCGTTCTGCACTCCTGCGAGGGAGGGGGAGAGCAGACAGTGGTAACTGACAGTTTGCTTGCAGGTTTTATTGTCAAAGCTTTATTGAACAAGCTAAAGCTAGAAGTTGATTGGCTACCATGGAAAGCTGCACCAGATTCTATGTGCTCCAGTTTTAGTAAATGTCCCCCATTGTGGGGTTGATTTACTAAAACTAAAGAGTGCAGCTGGGTGCAGCTGTGCATAGAAACCAAGCCACGTTCAAAGTCACTTAAATCCCCTTGATTCCCCATTCTGATGCTCAGTTTAAACTTCAGCAAGTCATCTTCACCAAGTCTAGATGCCTAAATGCATTGAGTTTCTGCCATGTGATTGGCTGATTAGCAAATTGTGTTACCAAGCAATTGAAAAGATGTACCTAATAAAGTGGCAGGTGAGTGAGTATGTAAAGCGCTGTGTAAGTACTTGTAATAGTCATCATTTCAGGACCACACAGCGTCCCTTTACCAGGCATGTGATGACCCTCTAAAATAGATGCCATTGCATCCTACATGCTTGCAGGTGTGCTGGCAATACATTGCATCTATTGCAGTACCTAGCGCATGCAAGGGGTGGCAGTGGAGCTGCATATTTGAACAATGCCTGGCTCTGATCAGAATGGTCGCAAAGACTTATAAGAGTTTTGTAATTACATTTTCATTTTGGATGAGGAAGCCCAAGAGGCACTTTTTCAAAAGATACAAAGTGTACTTTCAGTATTTATTGTGTTTGCACGTGATAATGTAAAGGCTTCTCGATTTGTATTATTATTATTATTAATATACAGGATTTATATAGAGCCAACAGTTTGTGCAGAGCTTTCCAACATTCATTTTATATATACGAGTAAAATTAGTTTGATATAGATTAATATCAAATTGTGTTAATGTTTAGCATATCTCTCAGTTATGGAGGTAGCCATATTAGTTCAATACTAATGCCGCGTACACACGCTCGGAATTTCCGATGGAAAAAGTCAGACCAAAATTTTTCATCAGATATTCCGACCGTGTGTATGCCCCATCTGACTTTTTGCGTCGGAAATTCCAACAGACTTAGAAAGAGAACATGTTCTCTTTTTTTTCCGTTCGTCTGGATGCAGTTCCGACGGACTAAAAACCACGCATGCTCGGAAACAATTTGACGCATGCTCGGAAGCATAGAACTTAATTTTCTCGGCTCGTCGTAGTGTTTTACGTCACCGCGTTCTTGACGGTCGGATTTTAGTGTGACCGTGTGTATGCAAGACCCGCTTGAGTGGAATTCCGTCGGAAAAACCGCTTGTGTGTACGAGGCATTAGACTCTGCTTCCTGCTTTGCAGTGCTACTCAGTGGTTGTGTTTTACTGTCCTCACTCACATTGCAAGTCTGTGAACTGGCTGAATTAATGAAAACAATACAGACCCCATGTGGCTGATATATTTTGTCAACAGTTCCTAAGAAGGAAGGTTGAATAAGGCAGAGTCAAATACAGAGCATCCTCAAGTGTTTAATCTTCCACTTTCTGTATTTAAAGCGGACCTTCAGTAATTTTTTCAGCTTTGCATCTATTAAATATTCTGCACTGGTTGTTAAAACTTTGGATAGTGAAACATTTTTTCTCTGCCAGTAAATACCTTATACAGCCCACTTCCCGTTTCTTGTCTGGTAAAAAAGCTTAGGCTTATGACTAGGGTTGCCACCTGTCCGGGATTCACCCGGACAGTCCAGGTTTTGAATCGTGTCCACGTTTCAGTCCCCCTAAAACCCGGACACATTTTTTCACAGTTCGGAACAGAGCCTAACAGGAGAGTGAGGGGGCACTATGCACGCTGCATTATTATTCTCTTTGGAGCACCTAAAGGTGTCCCAGGTCTCTTATCCTATAGAGCAGGGGTCTCCAAACTTTCTAAACAAAGGGTCAGTTTATTGTCCTTCAGACTTTATGGGGACTGTGGCAGGAGTGGACATTTTCCTGGCATCACCACAATTGGTATTAGAAGGAGGAATAGTACCCCATCGTTGGTATCATTGGCAAGAATTGTATTGTGTTGGTGTCAGTGGGAGAAATGGTGCCCCATTGTTGGTGTCAGTCGGCAGAATATTGTCTCGTATCAGTGGGAGGAATAGTGCTCCAAGGGCTGGATAAAAGCAAGAAAAGGGCCACATCTGGCCCCCGGGCCGCAGTTTGGAGACTGCTATAGAGTATATAAAAAAAGAAAATAAATTGCTGTGTGCCGCTAAAGTGTTTGGGTTTGGCCTAAAAAAAAAGTGGCAACCCTACTTATGACATCATGTACAGATCTCTCTCTCTCACTCTCATGAGAGTTTGCCAGGAAGGGAGAGGTGAGTCATAAGGGGGCCAATGAGAGCTACAGAGCTGGAGGTGTGTCTGTGTAGATCCAGGAAGTGAACAGGCAGCAGCTTCAGCTGCCCACAGTTAAAATGGATGCAGCCAGACTCAGTGGAGGGAGATTTCTGCAGCATATTTGGCAAGTACAGAATCACAGTGTATAAAAAATAATATGCAAAGTGGTTGGAGGGAAGCTTCAGAATGGCAAAGATGTTTTTATTACAAATTATGTGAGCAGACTGCAGTTCCTCTTTAATACATTAACAAAATATGAAAGAGCAACTATTTTACCAGTCACATTAACAATTATTTGTAAAAACTGAAATCACAGCTTAAAGTCCAGAAAATATATAAGAATAAACATTGACGATCCATATTCATGAATAAAACGTGAAATTTCAAGTACCTGACTTTGGCTTGGTATCAGTCTCTTACACTCCCGTGTACTGCGCCTCTCAGTTTAGGCGAGGGCGGGCAGCACTAGGTGTGTGATGCTTCTTGCTGTGCTGTGTGCCAGGGCTTTGTGAAACTCAGGACTGGATAGACATAAATGCAAATCCTTTGGCAGGTAAAACAGCTTAGTTGTATGTATTTTATCTGTGTTTGAAAATGTTTTATAACATTACTGTGTTATACAGATTGGTAAAATTACTCATATCAAGTTGTTCTTAGAGGGATAAAAAGTGTGAAGACTATACAGTGCAATTACAACTATTGTTTAAGTCCTCATGTAAGGTAAATAAACCATTGGCATTAGCTATATGCTGGCACCTCGGGCTGTCTGCTTGCCTCTTTTAAGCCTAGTACACACAGGGGCGAAAATCGTGCGGCATCGGCCGGTTCAATAAAAACCGTCCAAATCCAAACAAACACCATTCCAGCTAATAGATTCTCTGCACGGTCCAAAAGGAAGATATATATTCCTTAACCGCTTAAGCCCCGGACCATTTGGCTGACCAAAGACCAGAGCACTTCTTGCGATTCGGCACTGCGTTGCTTTAACTGACAATTGCGCGGTCGTGCGACGTGGCTCCCAAACAAAATTTACGTCCTTTTTTTCCCCACAAATAGAGCTTTCTTTTGGTGGTATTTGATCGCCTCTGCGGTTTTTATAAAATAGAGCGCCAAATTTTGAAAAAAAACAAACAATATTTTTAACTTTTTGCTATAGTAAATATCCCCCAAAAATATATAAAAATTTTTTTTTTTTCCTCAGTTTAGGCCGATACGTATTCTTCTACATATTTTTGGTAAAAAAAATCACAATAAGCGTTTATTGATTGGTTTGTGCAAAAGTTATAGCGTCTACAAAATAGGGGATAGTTTTATGGAATTTTTATTAATATTTTTTTTTTACTAGTAATGGCGGCGATCAGCGATTTTTATCGTGACTGCGACATTATGGCGGACACATCGGATACTTTTGGCGCTATTTTGGGACCATTCACATTTACACAGCGATCAGTGCTATAATAAATATGCACTTATTATTGTGTAAATGTGACTGGCAGTGAAGGGGTTAACCACTAGGGGGCTAGGAAGGTGTTAAGTGTGTCCTAGGGAGTGATTCTAACTGTTAGGGGGCGTGGCTACGAGTGACATGTCACTGATCGCTGTTCCCGATGAGAGGGAACATTCGATCAGTGACATGTCACTAGGAAGAACGGGGAGATGTTGTGTTTACACTGACATCTCCCCATTCTTCAGCTCTGTGACCCGTTCGCGGGACACGGGCAGGAGTCGAGCCCGAGGGCGCGGTCATGGAGCTTGCGCGAGTGCCGGCGGCACGCGCGCGCAATCAGACGGCGGCAAATTTAAAGGGGACGTACCTGTACGCCCATTTGCCTGTCCTAGCCATTCTGTCGACGTATATGTGTGTGCGGCGGTCAGCAAGTGGTTAAAGAGAAGATAGATGTTCACCCAATCACAATCGTCAACATATACGCTCTCAACATAAAACAAATATTGTTCTTTCGCCAAATGGAAGACTTATTAACCTTGTTCGCCTCAGGTATCCTTATCCTAGGTGGGGACTAGACATGTGCAATTCGTTTAGTTACGAATTCGTTATTCGTCAAAATTCATTACATTTGTTAATTCATAAACATACGAATGAACGAACGGTTTACTAAAATTACCAACGAAAAACAAATTATCGAAAAGAACAAATATGGAAAACAACGAAAATACGAAATTATTAAATTAGAAACAGCGAAAATACGAAAGAGTGAAAAAACGAAAACATAGAAACAACGAAAATACCGAACAAAGATTCAAAATAACGAAAATCAAAATGAACGGAAAAAAAAAAACTAAATTACGAATATTCGGAAAACGGAAATCAAAACAACGAATTTGTTAGTTCTGAAATATTTCTGGACAATGGCCAATAAGCTTGTCCCTTCCCCTGAAGAGGTTGTCCCTTCCCCCAATGAGCTTGTTTCTTATTCCCTTGTGTGTTTTTCTGTGTTAGACTGCAGTGCATTCCATCCAGAGTCCAGATAGGGTGTGGTTGGGTAGGTGGCACTCTTTTGGTGGATTTGTGAGTTAAGTTGTGACTTGTGAGAGAGAAATTCTTTGTTTCTTAAGCATACCCTGTCTAGAATCTAGTTTCTATATTACGAATTATGCCCCGATTACGAATCTACGAAAACAATGATACGAAAGTACGAATAAATGAGCCGGTCAATCTCACGAAAGTACGAATTACAAAATTACGAAAAGTAGTGTTTCGAATAAACGGAAAATGTATTCTAACGAAAGTACGAATGTAATTAAATCTACAAAAGTACAATTTTCCAATCAACGGAAATTAGACACGGAAATACGAATCATTGCAAATCAACGAAAATATAGTTCTTACGAGAATACGAACGCGGCCGAATATAAAATATAACGAAAAATACGAATTTCGAATCAACGAAAATTAGACTAACGGAAAAACAAATCAACAGAAAAATAACCCTTACGGAAATACGAAAGAGTCCGAATACGATAACCCACGTCTTACCAAATTACGAATCATTACGAATCAACGGAAACTAACAGAAACTAAACCAAACTAAACGAATGTTTATGTTGTGCACATGTCTAGTGGGGACTTCAACCTACCCCTGAATCCCCTCCTGGATACATCAAATGATACATTGACCCTTCTTTTCACTAAAACAAATTAAATTACAACTTGAAGGACACATGTTGCATGACGTCTGGAGAACTCTAAACCCTCAAGTAAAAGACTACACCTATTTCTCTCCTCTACATCAAAAATACTCTAGGATCGACTGCTTTTTCTTATCACAATCTGATCTCAACCTACTAAAAGACACTACAATCAAATCCATGACCCTATCGGACCACCATCCGATCACCATGACACTAGTGTTCACCGAAAAAATATTAAAAACCAAAACCTGGAGGCTGAACACATCCATCCTCAAAGACCCTGTGGATATTCAACACTTCAACGACTGCTTGAGGGACTATTTCTTACATAAAGACAATGGATAGTCGTCACTCCTCAATCAGTGAGAAGCTCACAAATGTGTCATAAGAGGGGAATTCATAGCCAAGCTCGCCAAACTTAAGAAAGAACATCAATCTAAAATTAACGCACTCACAAATCAAATCCAAAAACTAGAAATAGCACACAAACGAACTATGGCGACAACGACACTTAATGAACAATCTCAGGCAAGATCTTAGCTTGCAGAGGAATTAAACATGAAAACAAAAAGACAATACATCCTTAACTAAAAACTGTCCAACATTGGGCCCCTGTGTACGGCCATTCAGCCGGCTTCTGTCGAAGCGATATGACCAAAAAAGGTCTACCGATCGGCTTCTGATCAATGCTCTAAGCCAATGGCGCAAAGTTCTGGGGGGGGCACCCTATCAGAGCACGGCAGGGGAGATCGATGTACTAATATCGGATTGTTAGTACAGTGGCTCCCCCTGGGTTGAATGGAAAAAAAAACAACTAGGCTTTGGGGATCTTCAAACTTAGTACCAAAAACTCACAGCTGGGCTTTTCTTAGTATTTTATTATATTTAAAAGCCTGGATCTTAGTTAACTGCTAATTAATTATTAAAAAATAATTATTGTTGATTTTTTTGTCTACCCAAGCAATTAGGGGTGGAAATAATGTCAATGAAGCTGCACTGCAGGTATGAGACAGCGGCCCTTAATAGCTGCAGTCATGTGTTGAGAAATAATTTTTGGGGGGGAAAAAAAACAATCCGCAGCAGCTGAGAACAAATGGCCTTTTATGAAAGGAGGTGTTCTCTGTTGCTTAGGAATGTAATATGTGTAATAGGTAGTCGTGCAAATACACATAATACACAGACGCAGGATGTTGTTGCAAACAGGAGTAATGAATTTCTTTATTGAACAAAAGTTAGATATTCACAAAATACACATAAGACGGCATCATAACATGTTAACACAAACACGTAAAATAATCGTTTTTTAATGAAAAATTAATACGAAAATTCCAGATAATCAGGTAGATTTTTCAGGCTACATTGGTCTGTTTCTAGTATCCCATAAAAAAAATGTTTCCCAAACACAAATGAACATCTTCAAATCACATTTGTCTTCTGAGCTCTATCTTATGGCAGTGTCAGGAGCACATTATTGTCTCGGGAGATTTTCCAATTTGTTTATCTGACAGGCAGATTATTTTCTCACCTGTCAGTGCCTGCAATGTTCAGGCATCAGCATTACTCGGCAGAGCCTTTGGCATGAAACAAGTGGAGCCTCTTCTCTCATTTTTGATCATTTTAGCTGTATGTAAGAGGGGCATTTTTCCTACTGCCCCCAAATGTAAGGATCAGTTTTGCCACTGACCATCACTATAAGGGAGCACTACACTAACCACCAATGAAGGGATGAACTACACTAACCACCAATGAAGGGACACCTCCACTGACCACCAAGGAAGAAACACCTCCACTGACCACCAAGGAACGGACACCTCCACTGACCACCAATGAAGAGATACCCCCACTGACCAACAATGAAGGGATGCACTACACTAACCACCAATGAAGGGACACCTCCACTGACCACCAATGAAGGGACACCTCCACTGACCACCAATGAAGGGACACCTCTACTGACCACCAATGAAGGGACACCTCCACTGACCACCAATGAAGGGACACCTCCACTGATCGCCAATGAAGGGACACCTCCACTGACCACCAATGATGGGATGCACTACACTAACCACCAATGAAGGGACACCTCTACTGACCACCAATGAAGGGACACCTCCACTGACCACCAATGAAGGGACACCTCCACTGATCGCCAATGAAGGGACACCTCCACTGACCACCAATGAAGGGACACCTCCACTGACCACCAAGGAAGGGACACCTTCACTGACCACTAATGAAGGGACACCTTCATTGACCACCAATGAAGGGACACCTCCACTGACCACCAAGGAAGGGACACCTTCACTGACCACTAATGAAGGGACACCTTCATTGACCACCAAGGAAGGGACACCTCCACTGACCATCACTAGCACTACACTAACCACCAATGAAGGGATACCTCCACTGACCACCAATGAAGGGACTCCTCTACTGACCACCAAGGAAGGAACACCTCCACTGACCATCACTATAAGGGAGCACTACACTAACCACCAATGAAGGGACACCTCCACTGACCACCAAGGAAGGGTCACCTCCACTGACCATCACTATAAGGGAGCACTACACTAACCACCAATGAAGGGATACCGCCACTGACCACCAATGAAGAGACACCTCCACTGACCACCAATGTAAGAGGACACCTCCACTGACCACCAATGTAACAAGACATTTTTTTCACTGACCACCAATGTAAGAGGGCCCCAGTAATGTATGGGGGCAATTTTCTACTGACCACCAATATAGGAGGCACTTTTCCACTGGCCACGAATATAAGGGGTACTTCTCCACTGACAACCAATGTAATAGGGCTCTTCTCCATTGACTAGCAATATAATGGGGCATTTTTCCTATGAGCACCAATGTAAGGGAGCACGTCACTGACCATTAATGTAAGATAGCTCTTCTTAATTGATCACCAATATAAGCGGGTACTTTTCCATTGACCACCAATAAAAGGGGCACTTCTACATAAAGGGAAACTTCCATTTTCACTCTATTTTTTTCCTGGTCATTTTTATTTCTAATTATTTCATGATTATTACTGAAATGTTGTTAAAAAAAATATGAGCTTTGGGTGTCCAACACGCTAAGCACACCACATTCTATATTTTTTTATTTATTGTTATATCTTCAACTGAGCTCACTACCATGAGCTGAAGATAAAATGATTTGTAGCAGGGGTTCCCCGAGACCTGAAAATTATTTCAAGGGCCCTCCATAGTAAAAAGGTCGACAAAGGCTGCTGTAGAGTGTAAGCTCCTTTGGTGAAATCTCACTTTCCCCTCCTTATCTCACAGATCAGTTAAGTTTTTCAAAGAGTTGTTGACTAGCAGGTTTTTCATCCTTGTCTACGTAACTAGTGGCAAAATGTCTCCTAATGGTTGGATATGTGGCTGATAAAACTAATCCGTGTGCTTAAAAGCACTAAGGTGATGCCATTATGAGGAAAGACAGACGTGTACTAGTACGTGTAAGAAAAAAAAATGTTTTTCATGTATTACAAGAGCACCTTTTTAAAACAGTGTTTGTCTGCTTCCTTTTTAGAGCATCCCTTTGGTAAATACCCTATGTTCCATTACACCGGGAGACAGAGGCCTTATTTTGACACAATCAGCTAGTTTTCCCATAACAATCTTGTATCAGCAAGCAAAAGTTCATCTAAATCCCATCAGACAGTGAGCATGAAAACATTTCTGCGGCTTTTAATTATTATTTTGGACAGCCGGTACTATGAGGAGACTGGCGCCTATACCAGATTAAAGTGTTTTTGTAGACAAGAGGTAATTATGTAGGTTGCCACATGGTGGCGCTGGGAGGCAATTTCATGGTATATCATCTATGTAACAGTTACCAATATAAGGGGCATGTAAATAATAGTTTTAAGACATTGATTATATTTTAATTAAATATTTAAGGGCATTTCTTACAGTTTTATCTGCATCATTTCTAGAGAAATTTTCTGTGTTCTCTTTGAGACTTTATTATAGAGCTAATCTATTTTGATATATAATAATAATAATCATAATAATAATATAAGTGGACTAGTAAAACAGGTACGTTTATGAAACAGGAGCAAATATAAAAATAAAAAAATGAACACATAATACCATATTAAAATTGTACTGCAGCATTTATATTTATTATAGGATGTTTGAGTAAAAGGTAGATTACTACATTGTATTAATGCAAATAAAAATTTCATTAAAAAAGCACACGTGTTGATGGATTTTTTAATGGAAATACTTCCTAACACTTAAAAGATCTCCAGAATTACACACCCGTGTAATTTTCAGTCAATACAATTTTTTTGTAGGTTTATTACCTGTATTTTATCAACAATTGCATGCTTAAATCATCTAATGATTCTGCACTATATTCAGTACATTTGGTTTTGACACTAAAGCCCTGTACACACGATCGGTTTTACCGATGAAAACAGTCCGATGGACTTTTTTCATCAGACAAATCGATCGTGTGTGGGCCCCATCGGTCTTTTTTCCATCGGTGTTAAAAAATAGAACATGTTTTAAATTTATCCGATGGAAAAAAAAAACACGATAGCAAATTACTATCGTCTGTGGGAAACTTCATCGGATAAAAAACCCACGCATGCTCAGAATCAAGTCGACACATGCTCAGAAGCATAGAACTTCATTTTTCTTGGCTCGTCTGAGTGTTTTACGTCACGGCGTTTGGGACGATCGGTTTTTTGACTGATGGTGTGTAGGCAAGACTGATGGAAGTCAGCTTCATCGGATTTCCAATGGAAAAATCCATCGGTTTAAAATCCATAGGAAATCCGATCGTGTGTACAGGGCTTTAGGAGTCTTTTTATCAATACCATATATACTCGAGTATGTCATGGATATGCATTAATGTCTGTCTGCCATCTTACCTTCCTCCTCATGTGTTCATCTAGAGACCAGACCTCCTTCACCTGGCTTCCTTTATAATCTCCTCCCAGCCTGACTCCACCCCAGGCCCTATCACTGAACACTATATTAACCTGTGCACTGCAAGCCTGCTTTGCTGATCAACGTGTTTGTTAGGCATTGTGTGTTTGGGTTCCTGCCTGCCGTGTGCTACGTCTGTCTCTCTGTTACGTTATTGGCTTGTCCCCGACTATCCCTGTCTGCTCGTGACCCTTGACCTTCGGCTCGTTCTTCGTTATCCTTGTCTGCTTGTGGCCCCTGACCTTCAGCTTGTTATTCGGTTCTCTCTTCGTGTGCTGCTGCTTCCCCTCTTTTCCCCTTATCCTACGGGGCGTGAGCTAGGAAACTCCAGGGGCCGCGACCTGGTCCCAGCCTGCAGCTAACATCCTCACCACTAGAGGCCCTGGAGAAGACCAGCTGGGTCTTAGACTCCGCGCCCTGGGGAATCTTGGCTCTAGCTTCCGTTTGGATCCCGGTTGTGCTCCTCTGGTCCCGCTTTCCACAACCACCCAGTTCCCTATCCGCAGAAGCCAGCCATAGGGTTCACTACCTCGCGGTGCACTCCTGTCCCCCTACGGTGTGCATCTGTCACCTGGCCACAGGTGACCCTGACAGTTTGATCAGCCATGAACCCGGCTGACATCCCGCTTCCCGCGGATGATCCATTGCAGGGCATAGTTCGCAGACTTGAGACCCAGGAATCAAATCAGACTCAGGTGATGCGATTCCTCCAGGATCTGGCTTCTCGATTCGAGCAGCTTCAGGTCTCCTTGGGAACCCCGAATCCGCAACCCCAAGTACAACCTACGGCTGTACCTATCGCACCAGTCGCAGCCTCACACTCACTAAGATTGCCAGCTCCGTTCCGTTTCTCTGGGGACTCCAAGGCCTGCAGGGGGTTTCTCAGCCAATGCACAATTCATTTTGAGCTTCAGCCTCAAAGCTTCCTGTCTGACCGGGCTAAGGTAGCCTATATCATTTCCCTCCTCTCCGGTGAAGCTTTGGCCTGGGCTGCCCCCCTGTGGGAGAGGAACGATCCGGTGGTTTCCAGTCTGTCCGATTTCTTGAAGCTCTTTCGTAACATCTTCGAAGAGCCGGCTCGGGCTTCTTCAGCGGCTAGTGCTGTCTTACGTCTTCGCCAAGAATCTAGTTCAGTGGGGCAATATGCTCTTCAGTTTCGTATCCACACAGCTGAATTGAGCTGGAATAATGAGGCCCTGGTCGCTACCTTTTTACATGGCCTCTCTGACCGAGTGAAAGACGAATTAGCGGGAAGAGCCATTCCCGTCGGTCTGGACGATGTAATTTCATTATGCAACCAGATCGACATTCGTTTTCAAGAGAGGTCCTTAGAAAAAAAACGCCAGCACTCTCTGGGTCCTAGCCAGTCTGAGCTCCCCTCCCTTCATTCCGTGGAGCATCCTCTACCTGCTGAAGAACCTATGCAGCTGGCCCGGACCAGACTAACCCCCGAAGAACGTGCTAGGCGCAGAACTCTGGGCTTGTGCCTCTATTGTGGGGGCAAGGGTCATTTTCGTTACTCCTGCTCGCTTCGTCCGGGAAACGCTCGGGTCTAATACATTTGGAAGGTGGAGTATTGGACCCAGAAACATCACCTTCTCGCCTGCTCTTGCCGGTGTTCCTTCATGTAGGCACTTCTCCTCAGTCAACCCTTGCATACCTGGATTCCGGGGCTGCCGGCAATTTTATGGATTGGAGAACTGCTTCTTCTATGAAGCTTACCCTTTCACCTCTCACTACACCATTGGTAGTCTCGGCAATTGATGGCACTGTTCTCCCAGGGGGCCCTATTCGCTTCCAGACGCTACCCATTAGGATGTCGGTAGGGATTCTCCACCAGGAGTGGATATCCTTTCTTATTCTACCCAAGGCCTCTACCCCAGTTGTATTGGGCCTCCCTTGGCTACAGCTCCACTCTCCACATGTGGACTGGGTCTCTGGGCAGATCCTGGCCTGGGGTTCCTCATGTTTCTCGTCGTGTCTTCTCAAGGTGACCCCCAAGGAGAGTCTTCCGGTTGCTGCCACTTCTGTTTCTTCTGATCTTCCTGCTGCATACAGCGATTACCGGGATGTGTTCTATAAGAAATCAGCTGAGGTGCTTCCTCCCCACAGGTCTTTTGACTGTGCTATTGATCTTGTCCCTGGAGCAACTCTACCCAGGGGTCGTACCTACCCTCTGTCCATCCCAGAGACCCAGGCCATGTCGGAGTATGTCGCAGAGAATCTGGAGAGAGGTTTCATCCGGAAATCCTCATCGCCTGCAGGGGCAGGGTTCTTTTTTGTTGCCAAAAAGGATGGTACCTTAAGACCCTGCATCGATTATCGGGGTTTAAATGCGGTTACTATTAAAAATCGATACCCCTTACCCTTAATATCTGAGCTATTCGATAGGTTGAAGGGGGCCTCCATTTTCACCAAGTTGGATCTCAGAGGCGCGTACAATCTCATTCGAATACGGGAGGGTGACGAATGGAAGACTGCATTCAACACTAGAGACGGGCATTACGAATATCTGGTGATGCCTTTTGGTCTGTGTAATGCTCCAGCCGTGTTTCAAAACTTTGTCAATGAAATCTTCAGAGATCTGCTGTACCAGTTTGTTGTCATCTATCTGGATGACATTCTGATCTTTTCTGAAAATCTGCTCGTCCACAGAAACCATGTCCGCACTGTACTTCAACGTCTTAGAGAGAACAATCTCTATGCCAAGCTAGAGAAATGTTCCTTTGAATGTTCTGAGGTCCTGTTTTTGGGGTGCTTCGTCTCATGTTCGGGTCTTCGTATGGACCCTGGGAAGGTCTTGGCTATCATCAACTGGCCTCTTCCTGCTAGCCTCAAGGCCACACAGCGCTTTCTTGGCTTCACTAATTATTATAGGCAGTTCATAAGGAATTACTCTTCCATTGCCGCGCCTATTATCGCTTTGACCAAGAAGGGTGTGAATGCCAGAGACTGGCCTCCCGAAGCTGTCTCTGCATTTCACAACCTGAAACAGGCCTTTGTTTCTGGCCCCCTCTTGAGGAGACCAAATCCTGGGAATGCATTTTTTATTGAAGTGGACACTTCCTCAATGGGGGTGGGAGCTGTGCTTCTTCAAATCTTTGAGAAGAGACGCCAACCATGTGCGTTCTTCTCCAAAAAAAATTCTCAGGCAGAGAGGAATTATGCCATCGGTGATCGGGAACTTCTCGCAATTAAATTGGCGTTAGAGGAGTGGCGTCATCTCTTGGAGGGTTCCCCTCACTCCATAACGATCTTTACCGATCACAAGAATTTACAGTATCTACAGAATGCTAAACGTCTGAATCCTAGACAGGCCAGGTGGAGTCTCTTCTTTGCCCGTTTTAATTTCACGATTACCTACAAACCTGGTTCCTGCAATGGTCGGGCTGATGCGCTCTCTAGGTCATTTGACACTTTGGACGAGGAGTCCGCCCCTGAACCTGAGCTGATCATTCCCACCTCATGCATTGTTGCCCACTCTACCACCCTGAAGTAAAAAATTCCGCCTGGTAAGACCTTTGTCCCCACTGAGCTAAGAGCTAAGATCCTTCGTTGGGGACATGATTCCAAGGTGGCAGGGCATTCTGGATTCCTCCGATCCTTCCTACTCATCAGTCGTCACTACTGGTGGCCTAATCTCCGCTCAGACGTCAAAGACTACGTTAAAGCTTGTCATGTCTGTGCTCAGTCCAAATCCTCCACACAAGCTCCTGCTGGTCTCCTCATGCCCTTGCCCATTCCTAAGGAACCCTGGGCCCATATTGCCATGGATTTTATCACCAATCTCCCACTGTCTGAGAATAATACAGTCATTTGGGTGGTAATCGATCGATTCTCCAAGATGGCTCATTTTGTTCCTCTTCCTGGTCTTCCTTCTGCCCCTGCCTTGGTTCCCATTTTCATTCGGGAAATTCTCCGCCTACATGGGGTCCCTTCTCATATTGTTTCCGACAGGGGAGTCCAATTCACGTCTCGTTTTTGGAGAGCCTTTTGCAAATCCCTCAATATTGTCTTGGATTTTTCTTCTTCTTACCATCCCCAATCCAATGGACAGACTGAGAGGGTTAATCAGGAGTTAGAGGTCTTTCTTCGCACCTTTGTGTCTTCTCACCATGACGATTGGTCCTCTCTACTCCCGTGGGCAGAATTCTCCCATAACAATCATGTGAATACCAGTTCGCAGAAGACACCCTTTTTCACAGTTTATGGAAAACACCCTCAACTTCCTCTTCCCATGATCTGTTCTCCAGACATTCCAGCTTTGGCTTCGGTTCAGGAGTCTCTCAATTCCGTTTGGGGTCACGTTCATGATTCCCTCCGGGCAGCTGCTGAAAAATTCAAAGGCTTTGCCGACCGCCGCAGGCGTAAACCGCCTTCTCTTCAGCCAGGGGACAAAGTCTGGCTCTCTACCAGGAACATCAAGCTCCGAGTTCCTTCTCTGAAGTTTGCTCCACGATTCATCGGTCCATACACGGTAACTGCTAAACTGAATCCGGTTTGTTTCAAACTCCATATTCCTAAGAGCCTTAAAATCACTAACTCCTTTCATGTTGCTCTTCTAAAGCCTTTAGTCCTCAATAAATTCTCTCGTCCTCTCCCTACCGTGGCGCCTGTCTCTGAGGATAATCAGGAGTACGAGATCAGTCAAATTCTGGACTCCCGACTCTGTAAAGGCGTTCTTCAGTACCTCGTTCATTGGAAAGGGTTTGGTCCTGAGGAGAGGTCTTGGATCACTGCATCTGAGGTCTTTGCACCTCGTCTGTTAAAGGAGTTTCATCTGAAGTTTCCCTCTAAACCTGGGCCCAGGCGGGGAAGGGGGAGGCCTCGTAAGAGGGAGGGTACTGTCATGGATATGCATTAATGTCTGTCTGCCATCTTACCTTCCTCCTCATGTGTTCATCTAGAGACCAGACCTCCTTCACCTGGCTTCCTTTATAATCTCCTCCCAGCCTGACTCCACCCCAGGCCCTATCACTGAACACTATATTAACCTGTGCACTGCAAGCCTGCTTTGCTGATCAACGTGTTTGTTAGGCATTGTGTGTTTGGGTTCCTGCCTGCCGTGTGCTACGTCTGTCTCTCTGTTACATTATTGGCTTGTCCCCGACTATCCCTGTCTGCTCGTGACCCTTGACCTTCGGCTCGTTCTTCGTTATCCTTGTCTGCTTGTGGCCCCTGACCTTCAGCTTGTTATTCGGTTCTCTCTTCGTGTGCTGCTGCTTCCCCTCTTTTCCCCTTATCCTACGGGGCGTGAGCTAGGAAACTCCAGGGGCCGCGACCTGGTCCCAGCCTGCAGCTAACATCCTCACCACTAGAGGCCCTGGAGAAGACCAGCTGGGTCTTAGACTCCGCGCCCTGGGGAATCTTGGCTCTAGCTTCCGTTTGGATCCCGGTTGTGCTCCTCTGGTCCCCCTTTCCACAACCACCCAGTTCCCTATCCGCAGAAGCCAGCCATAGGGTTCACTACCTCGCGGTGCACTCCTGTCCCCCTATGGTGTGCATCTGTCACCTGGCCACAGGTGACCCTGACAGAGTATAAGCCGACCTGAATATAAGCCGAGGCACCTAATTTTACCACAAAAAACTGGGAAAACTTATTGACTCAAGTATAAGCCTAGGGTGTCCATCTGCATGCCTCACTGTGCCACACTTTGCCTCACTGTGTCCATGCCTCACTGTGCCCATGCCTCACTGTGCCCATGCCTCACTGTGTCCATGCCTCACTGTGTCCATGTGCATGCTTCACTGTGTCCATGCCTCACTGTGCCCATGTCTCATTGTGTCCATGCCTCACTGTATCCATGCCTCACTGTGCCCATGCCTCACTGTGCCCATGCCTCACTGTGCCCATGCCTCACTGTGTCCATGACTAGACTGACGTTTAACATGGGAGTCTATGGAAGGGGTTCCCGATTTTGAAAAATTAGTGCTCCCTGGCCGTAGGTCCCACGGACAACAAACTTTGCACACTTATAGAGGAGAAATTGAGATATATGTGTGCCAAGATCCGGGTCCAGGGGACCTACGACCGGCCAGTACCGGGTCCCCAAAATCACAGGAGAAATTACCGTTTAACATGGGAGTCTATGGAAGGGGTGCCCGGCTTTGAAAAATCGGTGCTCCCCGGCCGTAGGTCCCCCAGACAACAAACTTTGCACACTTGTAGAGGAAGGGGCTACATGTGTGCCAAGTTTGGTACCAGGTCCCCAAAGTCCAAGAGATCAGGCGCAAAAAGGTGACTCGAGTATAAGGCGAGGGGGCCATTTTCAGCACAAAAAAATGTGCTGAAAAACTCGGCTTATACTCGAGTATATACGGTACTTTCGCCCAAGATTTACCCAACTTTTACCCAAGAGTATTTTTTCACTTAAGATTCTATTAGAAAAATAGGTGAATATTCGTTAAAAGTTGTGAATTTTGGACGAAAATACTGATAAATTGACCCCAAGTGTTTTAAGCCGGCCATAGATGCTTCGAATCTCGGCCGCTTCAGCAGGGACCTTTGGGCAGGCTGATTGTACCCAAGTCGATCCATCAATCAACTTGGGTACAATCAGCATGCTGGATTTTTACATGTGATTATTGCCTGTGGCTATAGCCTCTAGCAATAATCACTTTGTTCTCCCAGAAAAGTTGGCCAGGGTTGCAAAAAAGAAAATCGCATCATCTAGGGCAGGCTTAAGTGTAGTATGTTAAAAAATAAGAAAAAAAATCTTGCGGATTGAATGTTTAATTTGGTTTCCATGAAAGATATCTTCCCTAGGGAAGAATGTTAGTATTTATTTATTACAGGTATTTATATAGCTCTGACAATTTCCATGGGGCTTAACATATTATACATTCACATCAGTCCCTGCCATCATTACAATATAAGGTCCATAACTCACATTCATACATACACATACTGAGGCCAATTTTTGACAGGAATTCATTAACCTACCAGCATGTCTTTGGAGTTTGGGAGAAGAACAGAGTACCCCGAGGAAATCCATGCAAGCCCAGGAAGAACATGCAAACTCCATGCAGGTAGTACCTTGGTTGGAATTTAAACCTAGGGCCCTATTACTTACATGTGTTAGATGCATTTAAATTGTACTGCAACTGCACCACAATATAAAACAATATTTTTCACATCCTTTGGATACTGTCTAGCACCATCACCTGGATATTTTGGAAAACAATGGTTTTGTCTATAGAGAAGGTCACTAGTGTTTATGTAATGATGTTTTTCTCTTTGCAAGGAATTGTCAAAATGTCTGGTGCCTGCACACATAACAGGACTTTCATCCAATCTATCCGTTTAGATCAGTGGTCTCCAAACTGCGGGCCGGGGGCACGATGCGGCACTTTGCTTGCCTTTACCTGGCCCTTGGGCACCAACAATGGGGCACCATTTCTTCCACTGACACCCAGGGCTGGTGCAAGCATTTTTTACACCCTAGGTGAAACCAAATTTTGCCGCTCCCATTGGCTCCACCCCTTTACCCCACCCATGTGACAGGAGGCAGCGCTATACAGGAAGCATCGGCTTCCTCTAGCGCTGGTTTCAGTTCTGCAATGCGCCTCTAATTACACCACCGGTCGGACGGAGCAGCTGGCTGGGACTGAGTTAGTTACATGCTGCAGCCTGCGTAGCTTGCAGATGCGGAGGGAAACCAGTGTCCGGGTGCCCCTAGGCAGCAGTGCGCCCTAGGCGGATGCCTAGTTTGCCTAGTGGTAGCACTGGCCCTGCTGACACCAATGTTAGGGCACTAATCCTTCCCCTGAGACCAACAATTTGCACTATTCCTACCACTAACACCAATTATGAAGCATCGTATACTCCCACTGACACCAAAGCGGTTTCTACTCACACTGGTCACATTCCGGCCCCCAGAGAGTCTGAAGAACAGTAAACTGGCCCTTTGTTTAGAAAGTTTGAAGACCGCTGGTTTAGGTCATAGAGCGTTTGTATGTATATAGGCTTCCCCTGATGCCTTGCTGAAGCCTTTAGAAAAATAATATATTGACAAGGATGGAATTACCCAGAAAGTCACTATTGTTTCCTTGAAAATAGCTGGCACCTGCAGTCCACCCCTACCCATAAGCACATGCATGGAAGCACACTAAATGTAAATTGTATTGTTGGGTAACGATCATTTATAAAAACGATTGTTGCCTTCATCACAAGGCTCCTTTAAATATACCTGTGAAAGAGACCAATGTCAGTTAAACGGTCATATTAATGTGTCTAAATCCTTGTTCCTATGTAAAGTTTGTAATTATTAATGCCCATGGCAATGTTTTTTTTTGTTACATAGTTACATAGTTAGTCAGGTTGAAAAAAGACACAAGTCCATCCAGTTCAACCATAAAAAAAATAAAAAAAATAAAAAATAAAAAAAATATATATCGTACAATCCCATATACCCAATTCTATACCCACAGTTGATCCAGAGGAAGGCAAAAAAAAACAGAAGAGCATGATCCAATTTGCTACAGCAGGGGAAAAAATTCCTTCCTGATCCCCCGAGAGGCAATCGGATATTCCCCGGATCAACTTTACCTATAAATGTCAGTACCCAGTTATATTATGTACATTTAAGAAAGAATCCAGACCCTTCTTAAAGCAATCTACTGAGCTGGCCAGAACCACCTCTGCAGGGAATCTGTTCCACATTTTCACAGCTCTTACTGTGAAAAAACCTTTCCGTATTTGGAGGTGAAATCTCTTTTCCTCTAGACGCAAAGAGTGCCCCCTTGTCCTGTGTGTTGACCGTAAAGTGAATAACTGAACACCAAGTTCACTATATGGACCCCTTATATATTTGTACATGTTGACCATATCCCCCCTTAATCTCCTCTTCTCAACAGAGAATAATTTCAGTTCCTCTAATCTCTCCTCATAGCTGAGCTCCTCCATGCCTCTTATCAGTTTGGTTGCCCTTCTCTGCACTTTCTCCAGTTCCCCAATATCCTTTTTGAGAACTGGGGCCCAAAACTGAACTGCATATTCCAGATGAGGTCTTACTAATGATTTGAACAGGGGCAAAATGATATCTCTCTCTCTGGAGGCCATACCTCTCTTAATACAAGAAAGGACTTTGCTCGCTTTGGAAACCGCAGCTTGGCATTGCATGCCATTATTGAGCTTATGATCTACCAAAACCCCCAGATCCTTCTCCACTACGGATCCCCCCAGTTGTACTCCCCCTAGTATGTATGATGCATTCATATTATTAGCCCCCAAGTGCATAACTTTACATTTATCAACATTAAACCTCATCTGCCACATAGTCGCCCAATTAGACAGAGCATTGAGGTCGGCTTGTAAATTGGCGACATCCTGTAAGGACGTTATTCCACTGCATAGCTTGGTGTCATCTGCAAAGACAGAAATGTTACTTTTGATGTCAGACCCAATATCATTTATAAACATATTAAAAAGTAAGGGTCCCAGCACTGAACCTTGGGGTACACCACTGATAACCTTGGACCATTCAGAGTAAGAATCATTAACCACTACTCTCTGAATTCTGTCTTTTAGACAGTTTTCTATCCATTTACAAACTGATATTTCCAATCCTGTAGACTTTACCTTACACATGAGCCGTGTGTGGGGAACTGTATCGAACGCTTTTGCAAAATCCAAGTATACCACGTCCACAGCCACCCCTTTGTCCAAGGTTTTACTTACCTCTTCATAAAAAGAAATCAGGTTTGTTTGACAACTTCTGTCTCTTATGAATCCATGCTGTCTGTTGCCTAAATAGTTTTTTTCCAGCAAGAACTCATCTATGTGGTCTTTTATTAATCTCTCCAGTATTTTCCCAACTATAGAAGTTAAACTAACAGGTCTATAATTACTTGGTAAAGACTTAATTCCCTTTTTAAATATAGACACCACATTGGCCCTGCGCCAATCCAGTGGTACTATTCCTGTCATTAATGAGTCCCTAAAAATTAAATACAATGGCTTTGAAATTACAGAGCTCAATTCTTTTAGGATCCGTGGGTGTATGCCATCTGGTCCAGGTGCTTTATCCACCTTTATTCCATCTAAATATTTCTGGACCATATCACTTTTGAGCCATTGTGGATTTGGGGCTGTGTCACTACCACCCCCATTTTGGACATGAGCTCCCCCATGCTCCTTTGTATACACAGAACTGAAGAAAGTATTTAATAAATTAGCCTTCTCTTTGTCCCCAGTCACCCACTCTAGATTATTTTGTAAAGGGCCTACATGCTCAGACTTGACCTTTTTACTATTAATATATTTGAATAATTTTTTGGGGTTTGTCCTACTATCTTTCGCAATCTGTCGTTCATTTTGAATTTTTGCATCCTTGATTTCCTTTTTACATATCCTGTTATATTCTTTGTAACATTTAAATGACACTAGTGTTCCCTCATTTTTATATTTTTTAAAAGCTCTTTTCTTATAGTTTATAGCTTTTTTAACTTTGGCAGTGAGCCACATAGGTTTTATTTTTAGCCTTTTAAACTTATTGCCCATGGGAATATACTTTGCAGTGAGTTCACAAACAGTCTTTTTGAAGAATTCCCATTTCTGTTCTGTGCCCATTGATGACAATATTCTTTCCCAGTCTAAGTCCTGGAGAGCAGCGCTCATCCTTGGAAAATTTGCTCTCTTGAAATTAAGTGTTTTTATCTTTCCTGTATGTGATTTTTGCTTACAACTAACATCAAATGAAATCATGTTATGGTCACTGCTACCCAGGTGTTCCTTTATCTGAACATTAGTAATACGCTCTGCATGGTTTGAGATTACCAGGTCCAACAGAGCATCATTCCTAGTTGGGGCCTCAATAAACTGGACCATAAAATTGTCCTGCAATAGGTTTATAAATTTTTGCCCTTTAACTGTCCCAGCAGTTCCATTACTCCAGTCAATTTCTGGGTAGTTAAAATCCCCCATTATTATCACCGTCCCAGCCCTTGCAGCCCTTTCCATCTGTGCAAGGAGCTGAGTCTCTAACTCCTCATTAACATTGGGTGGTCTATAACAAACTCCAATGATTAGCTTTGAACTACGCACATCTGTATGCAGTTCCACCCATAATGCTTCAGACTCATCACACTCTCCATCCACCAGGTCCTCTTTCACACTCGCTTTGAGATCACTTCTCACATAGAGACAGACCCCTCCACCCTTCCTTTTTACCCTGTCTTTCCGAAAGAGTGCATAGCCAGGAATATTAATAGCCCAGTCATGTGAGGAATGAAGCCAAGTTTCAGCAATACCGATTACATCATAGCTCTCCTCATGCACCAGAGCTTCCAACTCACCTATTTTGCTTGGCAGACTTCTGGCGTTGGTGAACAGACACTTTAATGCATTAATATATTTTGACCGGTCACATACTATCCTCTTGGGTGTTCCCAGATTGCAACTAGGACTTGCTACTATACTTACCTTGGGTTTATGTGCTTTGGTTACCCTACCACTAATGCCCCTAATACTACCCTTTAGAATATGTTCCCCGCTGACTCTCACTATCTCTGGACCCTCCCCCCCGTCACCTAGTTTAAAAACCCCTCTAACTTTTTGGCCATCCTTATTCCCAGCTGATCTGCACCCTCCTCATTTAGGTGCAGTCCGTCCCTTCTATAGTACTGGTTATCGACTGAGAAGTCGGCCCAGTCCTCCAGGAACCCAAACCCCTCCTTACTACACCAGCTCTTCAGCCACTTGTTCACTTCCCTAATCTCCCTCTGCCTTTCTGGTGTGGCTCGATGTACCGGTAGTATTCCCGAGAATACTACCTTGGAGGTCCTTTTCCTCAATTTAGCTCCCAAGTCCCTAAAATCGTTCTTTAGGACACTCCATCTGCCTCTGACTTTGTCATTGGTGCCAACGTGCACCATGACAGCTGGGTCTTCCCCAGCCCCTCCCAGTAATCTGTCCACCAGATCCGTGATGTGCCGAACCCGAGCGCCCGGTAGACAACATACAGTTCGGTGCTTCAGGTCTTTGTTACAGATTGCCCTCTCTGTCCTTCTAAGAATTGAGTCCCCTACCACCAGAATCTGTCTTTCCTTTCCCTTCGCTTCCCCCCCCCCACTCTCACTGGAGGAGTTCTTCCCCTGGCAGCTAGGAGAGTCCCTCAGCTCCAGCAGTGCTGGTCCCTGACTGGTTTCACCAATGTCACTCAATGGAGCATACTTATTCGGATGCTCCAGCCCTGGATCGGCCTCCCTGGCACTTCGCCCTCTACCCTTCCTGACTGTCACCCATCTACTATTTTCTAGTGCCTGCACCTCTTTGTCTCCACCCACCTCTGTGCTGGCCCCTGCCATCACCTGCCGGGTACGTATCCAGCTCTCCTTTAGTGTGGAGGGACTTCCCAGTGCTGACAGTTGCTTCCCTAGATTCAGAACCTGGGCTTCCAGGGAAACAATGTGCTTACATTTTGCACAGCAGTAATCGCCCTCGATCAGATGATCAAGGAACGCATACATGCTGCAAGATGTACACCGAGTCACCTCGCCACACCCGCTGGGCATCGTACCTATTAATTTAATGAGGATTCGAGATTATACCCTGTCCAAATTACCTAACACTAGCTTCCTGACCCAACTATTCAACAAGACAATACACAGGTACTCAACAAGACAATACACAGGTACTCAACAAGACAATACACAGGTACCACACAGACCTACGTGCACCCGCAGACCAACGTTTGTTTGTTTGTTTTTGTTTTTTTGCTCTCTTATTTTACTGCCAATTAAAAGCACTAGCGCCTGCAGTCTCCAATGATTGGAAGCCAGAATCCACATGACCTAGGCTGCCAAGGCTAGGGGCTGCAGACCAGCAGTTTTTTAGGCTGCATTCACGCCAGCAGCATTGGGCTACATTTCTCAACACAGTCCAAACACAAGAACAAGACAATTATGCCTTATTTATTCAATTCACACAAATGTGCTGCGTTAGGACATGTTGTATTTTTGCACTGCATGGCATAACAAAAAAATAAATAAAAATAGAAACAAAACTGCAATGTCTGATAACAATGCTTTGCAGAGTAGCACACATTAACCACTTAACGACAGCTCACTGTATATATACGTCGGCAGAATGGCACCGACAGGCACAATCACGTAGAGTGTACGTGATTGCCTTTGTACAGTTGGGGGGGTCCAATCGGACCCCCCTTCTGTACAGTGAGCAGTGGCTAAGTGTCCGGGAGCGTTCCGGGATGAGGGGGCAGCCATTCGTTTCTGGCCACCCCCTCGCGATCGCTCCTGGCGAATGGAAATGCCCCCTCTGTCTGTGTCAGACAGAGGGAGCAGGAGGAAGTGATGTCATCTCTGGTGCGGCGCTCACATATACCGAGCGCCGTACAAGAGAAGACATCAGGTCAGTGCACACAACATTACACTGACACCAGGACACATAGGGACATAAATCGCCCCCCCAGGCCCCCCCAGACACCCCAGATCACCCCCCAGATCACCCCCCCAGCCCCCAGTCACAGTGTCACTGATTGCAGTGACCATTTATTTAGTGATCACTGCAATCAGTGACATTTGTGACTGTAAAAGTGTCACCAAAGTTTTGTCTTAGGTCCAGTGTAGCCCCCTAACCCCCCCTAATAAAGGTTTAACCCCCTGATCACCCCCCAGATAACCCTTTCACCCCCTATCACCACTGTCACTAAGCGATCATTTTTCTGATCGCTGTCTTAGCATCAGTGATGCCGATCGGCAGCCAGTAATTTTTTTTAGGTTCGCCGCATGTTTTTATCGCGCCAGGTACCCCAATATATTATCTAATAAGGGTTTAACCCCCTTGATCGCCCCCCAGGTAACCCTTTCACCCCCTATCACCACTGGCACTAAGCGATCGTTTTTCTAAACGCTGTCTTAGTGTCTGTGATGCAGATCGGTAGCCGGTAATTTTTTTTAGGTTCGCCGCAGGTTTTTATAGCGTCAGGTACCCCAATATATTATCTAATAAAGGTTTAACCCCCTTGATCGCCCCCCAGGTAACCCTTTCACCCCCTATCACCACTGTCGCTAAGCAATTGTTTTTCTAAACGCTGTCTTAGTGTCGGTGATGCAGATCGGTAGCCAGTAATTTTTTTTAGGTTCGCCGCATGTTTTTATAGCGTCAGGTACCCCAATATATTATCTAATAAAGGTTTAACCCCCTTGATCGCCCCCCAGGTAACCCTTTCACCCCCATCACCACTGTCACTAAGCGATCGTTTTTCTAAGCGCTGTCTTAGTGTCGGTGATGCAGATCGGTAGCTGGTAATTTTTTTTAGGTTCGCCGCAGGTTTTTATAGCGTCAGGTACCCCAATATATTATCTAATAAAGGTTTAACCCCCTTGATCGCCCCCCAGGTAACCCTTTCACCCCCTATCACCACTGTCGCTAAGCAATCGTTTTTCTAAGCGCTGTCTTAGTGTCGGTGATGCAGATCGGTAGCCAGTAATTTTTTTTAGGTTCGCCGCATGTTTTTATAGCGTCAGGTACCCCAATATATTATCTAATAAAGGTTTAACCCCCTTGATCGCCCCCCAGGTAACCCTTTCACCCCCATCACCACTGTCACTAAGCGATCGTTTTTCTAAACGCTGTCTTAGTGTCGGTGATGCAGATCGGTAGCTGGTAATTTTTTTTAGGTTCGCCGCAGGTTTTTATAGCGTCAGGTACCCCCATATATTATCTAATAAAGGTTTTAACCCCCTGATTGCCCCTAGTTAACCCTTTCACCAGTGATCACCATATAAGTGTTACGGGTGACGCTGGTTAGTTAGTTTGCTTTTTATAGTGTCAGGGCACCCGCCGTGTATATAACCCAATAAAGGTTTAACCCCCTGATCGCCCGGCGGGTGATATCAATTAGGTTTTAGCGTCAGAGAGGGTCTGCGTCACACCCCAGGTAGCGTCAGGTTAGTGCCAGTAACGCTAACACCCACGCGTGAAGCATACACCCCCCTTAGTGGTATAGTATCTGAACAGATCAATATCTGATCTGATCAGATCTATACTAGCGTCCCCAGCAGTTTAGGGTTCCCAAAAACGCAGTGTTAGCGGGATCAGCCCAGATACCTGCTGGCACCTGTGTTTTGCCCCTCCGTCCAGCCCAGGCCACCCAAGTGCAGTATCGATCGATCACTGTCACTTACAAAACAAAAACACACATAACTGCAGCGTTCGCAGAGACAGGCCTGATCCCTGCGACTCCAGTGCTGTAGGAGGTGATTTCACCACCACAGTTAAAAAAAAAAAGCAAATATGCCGAAGCATTGGGGCAGCAGGGGCGGAGGAGCGATTTTGCTCCTAATGCCGCGTACATACGGTCGAAATTCCGACGGAGGCTTGCCCGTGGAAAAGTCCGACCATGTGTGAGCGGCATAACTTTTTTGCGGGAGGATGCCCCCATGCTTCGGCATATATAAATGGTGCATGTATGCCCATCATTGGAAGTGGGTGGATGAAGGGCGGTATTCTAATGGTGGGCATACCCACCGATCAATCTCTTTTTTCGTTCAGCCAACTGGCTGCATGAAAAAAAAAGATTACAATACATGTCCAACAAGGACCAGCAACGTACTGGTATGTTGCTGGACTTTGAATGTTTATACCAGAATGATGCCTGCGGGTTTAGGTATCATCTTGGTATCATTCTTTTCAGCCTGCGGCCGGCTTTCATGTAAAAGCAATCCTAGCGGCTAATTAGCCTCTGGACTGCTTTTACAAGCAGTGGGAGGGAATGCCCCCCCCGGATATAAAAAGCGCCATTGGGAAATAGGGAAAGCATTTTATCACACCGATCTTGGTGTGGTCAGATGCTTTGAGGGCAGAGGAAAAATCTAGGGTCTAGAAGATCCCAGTTTTTTTCAAAAAAAGAGTACCTGTCACTACCTATTGCTATCATAGGGGATATTTACATTCCCTGAGATAACAATAAAAATGATAAAAAAAAAAATACTTGGAAGGAACAATTTAAAAATAAAATAAAAAAGCAAAATTAATAAGAAAAAAAAAAGAAAAAAAAAAAGCACCCCTGTCCTGCCCTGCTCTTGCCCAATGGCGAACGCAAGCGTCGGTCTGGCGTCATATGTAAACAGCAATTGCACCATGCATGTGAGGTATCACCGTGAAGGTCAGATCGAGGGCAATCATTTTAGCAGTAGACCTCCTCTGTAAATCTACTGGGGTAACCTGTAAAGGCTTTTAAAGGCTTTTAAAAATGTATGTAGTTTGTCGCCAATGCGCGTTTGTGTGAAATTTTAAAGCATGTCGTGTTTGGTATCTATGTACTCGGCCTAAGATCATCTTTTTTATTTCATCAAACATTTGGGCAATATAGTGTGTTTTAGTGCATTAAAATGAAAAAAAGTGTATTTTTTAACCCAAAAAATGCGTTTGAAAAATCGCTGCGCAAATACTGTGTAGAAAAAAAAAATGCAACACCCACCATTTTAATCTGTAGGGCCTTTGCTTTAAAAATATATATAATGTTTGGGGGTTCAACATAATTTTCTTGCAAAAAAAAAAATGTTTTCATGTAAACAAAAAGTGTCAAAAAGGGCTTTGTCTTCAAGTGGTTAGAAGAGTGGATGTAAGCTTCCTAATGTTGTGTATAAAATGCCAGAACAGTTCAAAACCCCCCCAAATGACCCCATTTTGGAAAGTAAACACCCCAAGCTATATACTGAGAGGCATGTCGAGTCCATGGAATATTTTATATGTTGACACAAGTTGCGGAAAAACAACAATTTTTATTTTATTTTATTTTTTTGCACAAAGTTGTCACTAAATGATATATTGCTCAAACATGTCATGGGCATATGTGGAATTACACCCCAAAATACATTCTGTTGCTTCTCCTGAGTACGGGGATACCACATGTGTGAGTCTTTTTGGGAGCCTAGCCACGTACGGGACCCCAAAAACCAAGCACCGCCTTCAGGCTTTCTAAGGGTGTAAATTTTTGATTTCACTTCTCGCTGCCTATCACAGTTTCGGAGGCCATGGAATGCCCAGATAGCACAAAACCCCGCCAAATGACCCCATTTTGGAAAGTAGACACCCCAAGCTATTTGCTGAGAGGTATTGTGAGTATTTTGCAGATCTCGCTTTTTGTCACAAAGTTTTGAAAATTGAAAAAAAAAAAAAATATATATATATATTTTCTTTCTTCATTTTCAAAAACAAATTAGAGCTGTAAAATACTCGCCATGCCTCTCAGCAAATAGCTTGGGGTGTCTATATTCCAAAATGGGGTCATTTGGGGGGGTTTTGTGCGATTTTGGCATTTTATGGCCTTCGAAACTGTGATAGGTAGTGAGGAGTGAAATCAAAAATTTGTGCCTAGAAATCCTGAAGGCGGTGCTTGGTTTTCGGGGTCCCGTACGCGGCTAGGCTCCTAAAAAGTCCCACACATGTGGTATCCCCGTACTCAGGAGAAGCAGAAAAATGTATTTTGGGGTGTAATTCCACATATAACCATGGCATGTGTGAGCAATATATCATTTAGTGACAACTTTTTGTAATTTTTTTATTTTTTTTTTGTCATTATTCAATCACTTGGGACAAAAAAATATATATTCAATGGGCTCAACAGGCCTCTCAGCAATTTCCTTGGGGTGTCTACTTTCTAAAATGGGGTCATTTGGGGGGGTTTTGTGCTATTTTGGCATTTTATGGCCTTCGAAACTGTGATAGGTAGTGAGGAGTGAAATCAAAAATTTGCGCCCTTAGAAATCCTGAAGGCGGTGCTTGGTTTCCGGGGTCCCGTACGCGGCTAGGCTCCCAAAAAGTCCCACACATGTGGTATCCCCGTACTCAGGAGAAGCAGCAAAATGTATTTTGGGGTGAAATTCCACATATAACCATGGCATGTGTGAGCAATATATCATTTAGTGACAACTTTTTGTAATTTTTTTTTTTTTTTTTTTAGTCATTATTCAATCACTTGGGACAAAAAAATAAAAAATTCAATGGGCTCAACATGCCTCTCAGCAATTTCCTTGGGGTGTCTACTTTCCAAAATGGGGTCATTTGGGGGGGGTTTTGTACTGCCCTGTCATTTTAGCACCTCAAGAAATGAGATAGGCAGTCATAAATTTAAAGCTGTGTAAATTTCAGAAAATGTACCCTAGTTTGTAAACTCTATAACTTTTGCGCAAACCAATAAATATACGCTTATTGACATTTTTTTTACTAAAAACATGTGGCTGAATACATTTTGGCCTAAATGTATGACTACAATTGAGTTTATTCGATTTTTCTTATAACAAAAAGTAGAAAATATCATTTTTTTTCAAAATTTTCGGTCTTTTTCCGTTTATATCGCAAAAAATAAAAATCGCAGAGGCAATCAAATACCATTAAAAGAAAGCCTTATTTGTGGGAAGAAAAGGACGCAAATTCCGTTTGGGTACAACATTGCATGTCCGCACAATTTACAGTTAAAGCAGCGCAGTGCAAAATTCTGAATTCCCCTCTGGTCCTTTAGCTACCAAATGGTCCGGGGCTTAAGTGGTTAAAAATGCACATAATAACGTTGGTGCTGTGGTGAGAATGGGCCCTTAAAGTCTTGACAAGACTGATGTGAGTGAATAAGTATGTAAAGCGCTATGTAAAACTGTAGTGCTTTATAAATGCCTGCAATAAATAAATAAACGTTTTAAATCAAAACTCTAGTGACATTTCATAATCTTGACATGCCCTTTACTGATTCACGTGAAAAGGAAATTTTTACATTTAAATGGCCCATTTTAAAACAAACTTTGCTGATGTAAAATGCCATGGGGTTGATTTACCCTCTTTGGACTTCACACCATAAAGTTAAATCTATTCCATATAATACAATGTTAATAAAAAAATAAAAATAAAAGTAACAAAACGATGAACTCTGGAGTTGATTTACTAAAACAGGAGAGTGCAAAATCTGGTGCAGCTGTGCATAGAAACCAATCAGCTTCTAACTTCAGCTTGTTCAATTAAACTAAGACAAAAAAAAAAAGCTGATTGGTTTTTATGCAGAGATGCACCAGATTTTGCACCCTCCAGTTTAAGTAAGTCAACCCCCATGGGTTGGAAAAAAGGGAACCTATAGGGGTTTATTTACTAAAGGCAAATAGAAAGTGGACTTTGCAAGTGCAGTTGCTCCAGAGCTTAGTGAATTTGGTAAAGCATTACTTTACAAAGAATACCCAATGGCATGCAAGGAAAAAAAATCATTTTTGCTTGCATATTATTGGATGATGGAAGTCAGCAGAGCTTCCCCATATTTACTAAGCTGTGAAGCAACTACACTTGCAAAGTGCACAGCCTATACTATAGTGTCATGTTACACCTAGAAGATGTCACTTTCACACAGCACGTTTGCAGCTCATGAAGGCCCTTTATAAATCCAAATAATCTGAAATTAAACGTCCTAGGCACCAACCACTGGTTTGGGGATGGAAGGAAGTGAGCCCATGTTTCTCACACCCAGAAGTCTGTGGCTTCAGTAATGCTCATGGTGGGGGTGACAAATTAAAAGTTTGAATCAAGAAATTGTCACTTTAGATTAAAAAATATTTATAAATGGAATCATTGCAAATAGAAGAAAATAGAGTGCAATGGCACGAAGCAATCATTGCAGTCAAATCAGTGCAGGATTTTGGGATGTTTTATATCGGTTATTGACTGGAAAAAATTTACTGAAAAAATGTATCTCATTACATCTCTAGACAAAACTTTTTTGTATTGTTGGATCTAGTGGGGTTAGAACTTCTGTCTTGTTTTTAATTGTCGTCGGCATTTTCACTGGGGAAATTTACTCAGTTTGTCCTGGTAATCATTGTCACCAGGACACTCAATGATAGGAAATCCAAAATGTTACAGTTGTCAGTGAACAAGAGGCAATGGGAAGTGTTCTATTAAAGACACTTCTGGTGATAATTGGACTTCCCGCTTAATATTTTATTTTTATTTAATTTATTAATTACGAAAAGTTTTTCTTTTTTTTGTGACTGGATTGTGTATCCAAAACAGAAAGTCAGGAAAAATATCCCCAACCAGATGCCTATAAAAAAAAAACTGACAGGCTAGAGATGTACTTTAGTAACCCCATTGCGGCTTTTACCAATGGTTTGGCTTAAGTTTGGCCTTGGAAAGTCAGCACACAATACAATAATGTAATTAATCTACAATGCATGGCAATTGTTAAGCTGGAAGTCACTGCAGTATTTATCAGAGAGAATAGAAAAGGGGGCACAATAGAAGCCCACTTAATTGGGATTGTGGCCACCACATGCTTCAATGGTGTTTTGAGGGTTAAAACGCAATTTGATAGAATACAGTATAAGTATAAATGTATTTGAATTGATGTACTGTGTCTTTAAATTTGGGATCAACAGCCAGCCAATGGGATGCGACAGAAGGTACTGGAAGCCAGGAAGGCTTTTTAAGGATTGGCTGGGCTGGGAATCTCCCTCTTTCCTGTCAGCAAGCACCAGTGAAGAACTGACAGAGACCTCAGGTATGGAGTCCCTCTTTAAAAAACTTTTGGAGAAGGCAGGCAGTGAGGGAGGTGAAGAATGGCTGAGGCGCTGCCTGTCAATAGGGGAGCTGGTGACAGACGGACAGCAGGAGCGGGACACTGAGGGCTCTGTGGCAGACAAGTCAGGGGAGCAGCTGGCCAGCCAGGAGAGAGGAGCAGAGGTCAGTGCTCAACATGTGAGAGCACGGAGGAGCCAGCCTCCGGAGCGGAGCGCCGCAGCTATGTCAGCTGTGTCAGCACAAGGGCGGAGGGAGGCGGCCGCCGAAGATGTCGGGGGAGGTGCCAGGAGCGGGCGCTGTACTCCCCAGCAGAAGAGGACATGTTCCCGGTCCCCAGGAAGAAGAGGAGGCAGGCGGACCAGGGCGGAACAGCCCGCAGCGAGTGGGGGGAGGGGGCGCCCGCCCCCCCCCCCACGACTACCAAGACAGGAGGCTGAGAATACAAGTATGCCCGCAGCGGAGGAGCCACAAGCGCTGCATAGCAGACAGGAGAATGCACAAGGTCTGCTGCTGGGAGAGGCGGTTCTGTCTGACGCTGCTCCACCTCCAGCAGTGGGTGAGTGTGCTCAAATACAGGCTTTAAATGTTCTGGTAGATTCTCTCTCTTCTTTAGTGAGAACATTGTCCCCTGTTGTTCCTCCTATTATTCCTCCTGTATCTACTTCTTCTGTTGCTGCTGCTTTGCTCAGCCCCTTACCCAGCAATGTTACTCCACCTTCTATAAGTATGAATCAGCCCACCCCTGTGGTGATGGTTCCAGGGGGTACATATGGGGATTGCAATGTGCCTTTGGCTAGGGGTAATGTGCCAGAGTCCTGCATGAAGGAAGCCATGCCTTGTGAGATGTCTCCCCTGGGGTACCATCTGAGCTTAGCAGTAAAGGAAAAAATATGGCGGGGGGATTTTATTGACATCCTATCCCTCTTGCTCTCTCAGAAAGATTTGATGGTTAAGCCAGATAAGGCTGACAAGCAGGAAGACGACAGGCGTAGGCCTGTACCTAGGTCATTCAATAACTGGCTGCAGGCGTTTTGCATCTTTGCTGGCGTCATGGCGGACAAGCATCCTGAACACAGCGGGGGTTTGTTCCAGCATGTTGATCACATTTTGGAGGCTTACAAATGTTTTGGGGGGCTCGGTTGGTTCTACTACGACGAGTCATTTCGATAGAAGTTGGCAGTCCACCCCTCGTTACGCTGGGGTATGAAGGATGTTGGGCTATGGCTGAACTTGCTCGCCCCCCAGAGGCCGGTCGCTTCTAAACCAATGGCGGTTAACTCTTTGAGTGCGGGGTTCAGGAGAGGATGCTGCTTTGCTTATAATGACAGCCAGTGCCGCTGGAATGCGGCATGTAAATATAGGCACGAGTGTGCCTATTGTGTGGGAGCTCACCCTGCAGCCAAGTGTTTTAAAAAACCAGCTAATACTGGGGCTAGTCAGAGTCCAAAGGATATTTTTCCAAAAAGCCTGCACGCCAGTGAGGCTGGAAAGCATGCGCCCGTGGCTGGACAGCTATCCAGACCAGGCGACAGCGCAATTTCTCATTAATGGTTTTGAATTGGGCTTTCCCCTCCCTGCGTTCACAGGGGTGGGATGTACGGTGGTGGGTAATTTAAAATCAGTCAATCAGTTTCCGCACATTGTCAGGGAGAAGGTTATGAAAGAGATTGCGGAAGGACGCATGGCGGGTCCTTTTGGGCACCCCTCTTTTGTTAATTTTCGTATATCACCTTTAGGGGTGGTGCCCAAGAGAGAGCAAGGTGCGTATCGAATTATACATCATTTGTCATTCCCTAAAGGTGATTCCCTTAACGACGAGATTGACGATGCGCTGTGCTCAGTCTCATATGCGTCATTCGAAGAAGCAATTGTCAAAATTCGGCAGTGTGGGCCGGGGGCGTTGCTGGCTAAGGCCGATATTAAGTCGGCCTTTCGGCTGTTGCCAATAGCTCCTGAGGCTTTTAATTCCCTGGGGTTTTATTTTGAGGGGTCCTATTTCTTTGACAGGTGTCTCCCCATGGGGTGTTCCGTATCATGTTCCTACTTTGAAGCCTTTTCCTCTTTCTTGCAGTGGGTCATTTGTTCGCAGTCAGGTTGTGATACAGTATTACACTACCTGGACGATTTTTTGTTCATGGGACCACAAGGTTCGTCGCTTTGTAATGAGCTCCTGCAGGCCTTTCGGGATATGTCTAGTCATTTTGGTGTGCCCTTGGCGGAGGAAAAGACGTGTCTCCCCACGACGGATTTGGAATTCTTAGGCATTCACATCGATACCGGTCGGATGGAATTCCGGTTGCCCGAGGCAAAATTAGCAAAGTTAAAGTCCCTGTTGCGGGCGTTTTTGTTAAAAAAAAAAAGCGTTGCTGAAGGATATGCAGTCTCTGCTGGGGGTCCTGGCGTTTGCATGCAGGATCATGCCCGTGGGTCGTATTTTTTTGCGTCGTCTTTATCTAGCAATAGCGGGTGTGAAGTCGCCACTCGCCCACATAAGGCTGACCTGTTCACTTAAGGCGGATATGTTGGTTTGGGCACGGTTTTTGGATGTGTACAACGGACGGTCTTTTTTCCAGAGTGACTTCATCTTTGCCCCAGATTTCAAACTATTCACGGATGCCGCAGGGTCAAAAGGCTTTGCGGCGATCTTGGGGAATAGCTGGTGCTGTGCAGCTTGGCCAGAATCGTGGGTGGTGCAGGAAGTCACTAGGAATATAGTTCTACTGGAACTGTTTCCTATTTTGGTGGCCATGGAACTGTGGGGGGCTCAATTTGCAAATAGGAGGATCATGGTCGAAACAGACAACAAAGGGGTTCTCTTTGCAATCAATTGCCTCTCATCGAAGTCGCTGTTGGTGGTTAAGGTACTGCGGCAAATTGTTTTTTTGTGTTTACAATTTAATGTCTGGTTGAAAGCCAAATATACACCTGGGGTCCAGAATAACCTTGCCGATGCGTTATCTCGGTTTCAGATGGACCGCTTTCGACATCTGCATCCGGAGGCGGACGTGGAAGGAATGTGTTGCCCGGAGTTTCTGTGGGATGTAATCTGGACATAGTGGCAAGAGCTATCCAGGGTTCGGTCGCACCCAAGACGTGGATGTGTTATGCAGCTTCTTGGAACAGTTGGCTATCGTTTGCAGTAGCGCTGGGAGTTAGTGATGGCCGCCCATCTGAGGGGTCATTATTAGCCTTTGTGGCATCCCTGATGCAGCAGAATTTTTCTTACAGCCATATCTCGAAAACATTGGCAGGTGTATCATTTTTCTGCCGTTTAAAGGGGTATCCTCCGTGCACGGCATATTTTTCAGTAAAACAGGCTTTGAAGGGGTATAGAAGGGTAAATTTTATACCGGATGATAGGAGACCAATCTCGCTCGAACTTTTGGCTAGGCTTTGTAAGGTGACGTCGGCCGTGTGTTACTCCAGTTTTGAAGCATTATTGTTTAAAACGGCATTCGTTCTCGCCTTTCATGGGGCTTTGCGCATCTTGGAGCTGATTCCAGGGTCTAAATTGGGCGGTTCGGGGGTTCTTTCTGAGCATGTGACAGTGGGTCCTTCCGGGGTGCACTTGTGGATCAGGCGTTCTAAGACGGATGCCTTGGGGAAGGGTACCGGGATTCATTTAGCTGCGCAGGACGACAAGTCAATTTGTCCTGTGGAAGCAGTGAATCGTTTTCTAGGGGTCAGGCCCCCGGGCCAGGGCTTATTTTTGGTTCACCAAAACGGGGGGCCCCTTACCAAATATCAGTTTGATTTTGTTCTTCATAAATGCCTCATGAGTTTGGGTTTACATAACCTCAAAATATCCTCCCACTCGTTCAGAATAGGTGCAGCATCAGAGGCGGCCCGGAAAGGGGTGTGTGATTCAGCTATTAAGGACATGGGGAGGTGGAAATCTGATTGTTTTAAATTATATGTTCGTCCTAACCTGTTTATTTAAATCCCTCAGGTCAACCTCGTATAATTTGGATTCTGGGACATTCGTTTGTCTATTGGGCGCATAAAAGAGCGGCCCTGCGTAGGTATTCTACCAATTTGTCTCTTCATCCGGAATCCTTTCAGGTGTTTTGGAAAGGAGTGCGAGGCCTGCAGTGGCATCAACTTTATTTTCAATTATGTAGGTTGGGGCAATGTTGGCCTAGGCCAGATGTTCTTGTTTTGCATGTGGGGGGAAATGATTTGGGGAATGTGCGGACATTGGATTTGCTTTTTCTAATACAGAAGGATTTGCAAAGTTTTTCTCTCACTTTTCCGGGTACTATCTTAGTATTTTCTGAAATCATTCCCCGCCTCTCCTGGCTTTCCTCTTGTCAGAGGAAGGTAATGGAGAAGATGAGGAAGCGTATAAATAGGGCAATGGAAAAATTCATGCCTACACTTAACGGGCTATCGTATAGACATGTGGATCTAGAGGGTGGTTTTCAGGGGTTATACAGACAGGATGGAGTCCACCTTTCAGATGTGGGTCTGGATATTTTCAACCTGGGAATACAGTATGGAATTGAGCAGGCCGCGGTGTTGGGGTGGGGCCGGGCATGATACTCAAGCCCGGCTTGTGGGGCATGTTATTTCATGATATTTGAGGTAATGCTGCTTGAGTTATGAGAACTAAGCAGTTACACAGTTGGTTGGTTTTCATTAAAATATGATTTTTGATGTTGAACAATAAAAATATATATGGTTGATTTAATTCATGTTTTAAAACCAATAAAGAACGCCGCGGCCATTAACTGCCAAATTTGAGTTAGTATGTTTTTTCTGATAGTACCTGGAGTAAAGTGTTAAGAGTTTGGGGATTATGTGTGGCCTACAGTCCCATAGAAAAGGGGGCACAATAGAAGCCCACTTAATTGGGATTGTGGCCACCACATGCTTCAATGGTGTTTTGAGGGTTAAAACGCAATTTGATAGAATACAGTATAAGTATAAATGTATTTGAATTGATGTACTGTGTCTTTAAATTTGGGATCAACAGCCAGCCAATGGGATGCGACAGAAGGTACTGGAAGCCAGGAAGGCTTTATAAGGATTGGCTGGGCTGGGAATCTCCCTCTTTCCTGTCAGCAAGCACCAGTGAAGAACTCCCTCCCCCCCTTCCCAGTCGCGTGCGATCTTTATGTGGTCGGGTCACCCTGGATCCAGGGGGGACATGTTATTTCATGATATTTGAGGTAATGCTGCTTGAGTTATGAGAACTAAGCAGTTACACAGTTGGTTGGTTTTCATTAAAATATCATTTTTGATGTTGAATAATAAAAATATATATGGTTGATTTAATTCATGTTTTAAAACCAATAAAGAACGCCGCGGCCATTAACTGCCAAATTTGAGTTAGTATGTTTTTTCTGATAGTACCTGGAGTAAAGTGTTAAGAGTTTGGGCATTATGTGTGGCCTACAGTCCCATTGATTTACTAAAGCTGGAGAGTGCAAAATCTGGTGCAGCTGTGTATGGTAGCCAATCAGCTTCTAACTTCAGCTTGTTCAGTTAAGCTTTGATAAAAAACAAGATAGGGAAAGGGATATTATCACCCCAGGTAGGTCAGACACCAGTAAACCTCTCCTCCAGTTTAGAAGCCACAGGTGCTGGCAATGCATATAGCAATGAGATAGGAAGAAGTTCTGGACAGCCGCACTCCAAAAATTGCCTTTTATTCATCATAACTTTAATCACAGCTATGATTAAGCACTGTTTGATAGTGTGAAACGCGTCAGCTCTTCTGTCCGTTCTGCTGTGGCATGTTCTGCTGTGTGTATTTTTGATCCTATTTTTTTGAATAAAAGGCAATTTTTGGAGTGCGGCTGTCCAGAACTTCTTCCTATCTCATTGATAAAAAACAAACTGGAAGCTGATTGGTTTCTATGCAGAGCTGCACCAGATTTTGCACTCTTCAGTTTTAGTAAATCAACCCTACAGTGTCATATACTATATTTATCAGACAAGGGACACAGTAAAACATGGACCACTAAATGTCCTAAATATTTAACCACTTGCCGACCGCCGCACGCCGATGTACATCGGCAGAATGGCACGGGCAGGCAGATGGGCATACAGTTACGTCCCTTTAAATTGCCGCCCGCCGCGTGCCTCGCGAGTGCGGCCGCGGGTCCCGGGAACTCGATGTTCCCGGGCGACCCGCGATTGCGATCGGCAACAGCAGAACAGGGGAATGCCTATTCTGCCTAGTGACACTGTCACTGATGACCGTTTCCCGTGATCGGGAACGGTCATCAGTGATGTGTCACGTGTAACCACGCCCCCTAATCACTCCCTAGGAAACACTTAACCCCTGCAGCACCACCTAGTGGTTAACCCCTTCACTGCCAGTGTCATTTTTACAGTAATCAATGCATTTTTATAGCACTGATCACTGTAAAAATGACAATAGTCCCAAAATGGTGTCAAAAGTGTCCGATGCCTCCGCCATAATGTCGCAGTCATGATAAAAATCGCTGATCGCCGCCATAACTAGTAAAAAAAAAAAAATATTAATAAAAATGCCATAAAACAGTCTCCTATTTTGTAGAAGCTATAACTTTTGTGCAAACCAATCAATAAACGCTTATTGCAATTTTTTTACCAAAAATATGTAGAAAAATACGTATCGGACTAAACTGTGCAAAAAAAAAATTTTTTTTATATATTTTTGGGGGATATTTATTATAGCAAAAAGTAAAAAATATTGAATTTTTTAAAAAATCGTCGCTATTTTGTTGTTTATAGCGCAAAAAATAAAAACCGTACAGGTGATAAAATACCACCAAAAGAAAGCTCTATTTGTGGGGAAAAAAAAAGACATCAATTTTGTTTGGGAGCCATGTCGCACTACCACGCAATTGTCAGTGCCGAATGCAAAAAGTGGCCTGGTCTTTGACCACCAAAATGGTCCGGGACTGAAGCGGTTAAAACAGTTGTAAACTGCGGATTTAAAAAAAAATTAAAAACTCTGCAAAGCATTGGCATAATGTGCTAGTATGCATTGCATACTAACATGAAATACTCACCTTGGAACAAAGCCTTCCAGTGCTGTAATGTCACCGCTGAGAGGGCTGACATCTTCCCTGGGACTTTCTCCCAGCTATGTGATTGGCTGGAGCCGCAATCACATCCCTCCCGCTAATGCGTGCGGGGGATCTCGGTTCCGGCACGAAGCTCTGAAGTAAAGCCAAGGTATGCCAGACCTTCAGAGCGCATGTGCCAGTGATGTCACTGGCTGCATGCAGGGTAAATATCTCCTAAATAGTGATGAGCCGAACACCCCCGGGTTCGGTTCGCACCAGAACCCGCGAACGGACCGAAAGTTCGTACGAACATTAGAACCCTATTAAATACAATGGATGCGAACGTTCGAATTCTAAAGTGCTAATTATAACAACTATTATGCATGTTATTGTCCTAAAAAGGGTTTGGGAACCCGGGTTTTGCACCAGGGGACATGTATCAATGCAAAAAGAAGTTTTAAAAACGGTCGTTTTTCGGGAGCAGTCATTTTAATGATGCATAAAGTGAAAAAAAAAAGTCAAATATTCCTTTAAATATCGTACCTGGGGGGTGTCTAAAGTATGCCTGTGAAGTGCCACGTGTTTCCCGTGTTTAGAACTGTCCCTGCACAAAATGACACTTCTAAAGGAAAAAAAAGCCATTTAAAACTGCTTGCGGCTTTAATGTAATGTCTGGTCCCGGTAATATGGATGAAAATCTTTAAGAAAAATGGCATAGCTACCCCATGACCCCCCCCCCCCCTACCCCAGCCCATTACCAGCCCCTTTGGGTCTTGTATGGATATTAAGGGGAACCCCGCACATAAAATAAAAAAGGCCCTATATACTCTGAACAGCCGTATACAGGCGGTGCATACAAGACAGGGACTGTAGGTTTGTTCTTATGTAGAATGTGTTTGTAATTTTGAACAGGTACATTGTTGAAGTGTAGCTCCAGCCCAAAAATCTATTTTTAAACTTTTTGGAAAACATAGGTAAGGGTTATCACCCCTGTAACATTTGTTTTGCTGTCTGTGCCCCTGTTCAGAACATTTCACCTCACTTTCCGTCCCAATGTCAACTGTTTTTGAAATGTGGTGTTTTTCTTGAAACAAGGATTGCTGATAAAGCATCAGTACAGAGGAGACACCTTTCTCCCATATTTATTCTTACAGGAGAGAATTTTCCTTCCTAGGGGTAGATTTCCTCTCACTTCCTGTTGTCTTCTTGCGTTTGCAAGTAGGAGTCGTTTGTAAGTTGGATGTTTGAAAGTAGGGACCTGCCGTATATACTCTGCAGAAATAGGCCCCTTAGTTGTTGGTGTTGGCACAACACTGTAAGCACTCACAGTTACTCTTGGTTGGTGCTGGAACGCCCTGCTGTCAACTATTATATCAGGAATTTTAATTACATATAATTGTTGAACAGTGGTAGTAAAAATTGGGCCTTTGATGGTGGTGCTGGTGCCACAACACTGTAAGCCCTGACAGTTACTCTTGGTGGGTGCAGCAATGGGCCCTGCTGTGAATTATTAGATCAAGAATTGTAATTGCATGCCCCTGTTGAACAGGGGCTGAAAAATTGGGCCTTTCGTGGTGGTGGTGGTGGTGGTGGTGTTGCCACAACACTGTAAGCCCTCAGAGTTACTCTTGGTGGGTGCAGGAATGGGCCCTGCTGTGAATTATTAGATCAAGAATTGTAATTACATGCCCCTTTTGAACAGGGGCTGAAAAATTGGGCCTTTCGTGGTGGTGGTGGTGGTGGTGTTGCCACAACACTGTAAGCCCTCAGAGTTACTCTTGGTGGGTGCAGGAATGGGCCCTGCTGTGAATTATTAGATCAAGAATTGTAATTACATGCCCCTTTTGAACAGGGGCTGAAAAATTGGGCCTTTCGTGGTGGTGGTGGTGGTGGTGGCGTTGCCACAACACTGTAAGCCCTCAGAGTTACTCTTGGTGGGTGCAGCAATGGGCCCTGCTGTGAATTATTAGATCAAGAATTGTAATTGCATGCCCCTGTTGAACAGGGGCTGAAAAATTGGGCCTTAGGCACTGGTGGCACAACACTACAACCCCTCACAGATACATTACTTGGAGCACAGCAATGAGCCCTGTTGCAAAGTATTGCTTCAAAAATTGTAATGACACGCCCCTGTTAAACAGGGGCTGAAAAATTGGGCCTTAGGCACTGGTGCCACAACACTCCAACCCCTCACAGATACTGTACTTGGAGCACAGCAATGAGCCCTATGGCAAATTATTGCTAAAAAAATTGTAATTACACGCCCCTGTAAAACAGGGGCTGAAAAATTGGGCCTTAGCCACTGGTGGCGGCACCCATAAACAAAAATGATCTTCCAAGCTATCATCATCAATCGTATCATTGAGGACTCGGAGGAGGAGGATAGCCAGTCAACATAACAGCACAGGCACTCAGCATCAGCATCAGTCTTGAAGGGATGTGACATGTTAAAATCAATTAGTCTGTTATATCAGCATCAGGTGTGTGGTAGCTGGTGGTGATCCAAGACTGGTTCATCTTGATGAAAGTCAGTCGATCAACCGAGTCGGTGGACAGGCGCACCCTGTGATCCGTGACAAATCCTCCAGCAGCACTGAATGTGCGTTCCGAAAGAACGCTGGATGCAGGACAGGCCAGTAGCTCAATTGCATACTGTGCAAGCTCTGGCCAGTGATCCATCCTCAAGACCCAGTAAGCCAGAGGATTTTCGGTGGGGAAGGTGTCCAAGTCTGACCTTGCCCCTAGATATTCCTGCACCATGTTTATCAGACGCTGGCGATGGTTGCTGGAACCGATCATACTTTGGGGCTGCGGACTAAAGAATTGTCTGAACGCATAGGTCAGACGGCCACCTTCCCCACCGCTCCTTCTTTGACTGGCCGAAGCCTCAGCAACTCGTTGTCCAGGACCAGGAGTTTGTAACCTCCCAGTCTCTGGGAACGCGTTGCACAGACCCTTCTGCAAGGCCTCCCGGAGTTGTCTCATCCTCTGCTCCCTCTGCGAAGGTAACATAAGGTCCGCAACCTTACCCTTGTACCGTGGATCAAGGAGAGTGGCCAGCCAGTAATGGTCCCTCTCCTTGATCCGAAGAATACGAGGATCCTTCCGCAGACTTTGCAGGATCAGGGAGGCCATGCAGCGTAGGTTTGCTGAGGCATTCGCTCCGGAGTCCTCTGGGTCACTAAGGACGACATGATCCGCAGCCACCTCCTCCCAGCCACGTACAAGTCCACTGGTTTCTTGGGACTGTAAATCATCCCTAAAAGACTGCTGCTGATGATGCTGAGTGCCAGCCTCCACCTCCATGCTGACACAATCCTCCTCCTCCTCCTCCTCCTCCTCCTCCTCTTCCTCTTCCTGTGCGATGGGTGGGACAGAAGGAACACTGTCTGGGTAAAGGGGGCCTTGAGAGGCAAGGAAGTCCTCCTCTTCCTGCCTCTGTTCTGCCTCAAGTGCCCTGTCCATTATTCCACGCAGCGTGTGCTCCAACAGGTGGACAAGAGGTACAGTGTCACTGATGCATGCACTGTCACTGCTCACCATCCTCGTGGCCTACTCAAATGGTGCCAGGACAGTGCATGCATCCCTGATCATGCCCCACTGGCGTGGAGAAAAAAAACCAAGCTCCCCTGACCCTGTCCTGGTGCCGTAGTCGCACAGGTACTCATTGATGGCCCTCTGCTGCGTGTGCAGCCGCTGCAGCATGGCCAACGTTGAGTTCCACCTGGTGGGCATGTCACATATAAGGCGGTTCTTGGGCAGGTTCAACTCCTTTTGCAGCTCAGTCAGGCGAGCACTGGCATTATAAGATCTGCGGAAATGCACACAGACTTTCCTGGCCTGCCTCAGGACATCCTGTAAGCCCGGGTACCTGCCCAAGAACCGCTGCACCACCAGGTTAAGGACGTGAGCCACACAGGGCACATGGGTCAGTTGTCCCTGTCGGAGGGCGGAGAGGAGGTTGGTGCCATTGTCGCAAACCACCATTCCTGGCTTAAGCTGGCGTGGCGTCAACCACCTCTCGGCCTGGCCCTGCAGAGCAGACAGGACCTCTGCCCCAGTGTGGCTTCTGTCCCCCAAACACACCAGCGCAAGCACGGCATGGCATCTTTTTGCCTGCGTACTTGCGTAGCCCCGTGAACGGCTACGGAGCACCGCTGGTTCATAGGACAAACCACAGGAAGAGGCCATGGAGGAAGAAGAAGAGGAGGGGGTGGAGGAGAGAGGTGTGTCACAACCAGTAGTAGCATTTTGGAGGCGTGGCGGTGGAACAACCTCCAACACTACTGCACCTTGTCCTGCATCCTTCCCAGCTGCCAAAAGAGTGACCCAATGGGCCATGAAAGAAAGGTAACGTCCCTGTCCATGCCTGCTGGACCATGAGTCAGCGGTAATATGCACCTTACCGCTGACCGCCCTGTCCAGCGAGGCCAAGACATTGCCTTCCACATGCCGGTAGAGAGCCGGAATAGCCTTCCGTGAGAAAAAGTGGCGTTTGGGAACCTGCCACTGAGGAACCGCACATTGCACAAACTCACGGAAGGGGGCCGAGTCTACCAACTGAAAAGGCAGCAGTTGAAGCGCTAGCAATTTAGCCAAGCTAGCATTCAACCGCTGGGCATGTGGATGGCTGGGAGTGAACTTCTTTCGACGGTCCAGCAGCTGGGGCAGGGAAATTTGCCTGCTAGAATCGGACGTCGGTGTACTGCTAGCAGAGTGGCCGCAAGTACTTGGCTGTGACACACCTAATTCTACACCTTCATTCCTCTCAGTGCATGTTTCAGAGAGGACTGAAGTTATAGTGGGGTTGGAGATCCCAGCTGATGCGGTGCAAGGAGAGGTCTGCTTTGTTCTTTGGTGTGGGTCTTTGAGGTAGGCTTGCCAACGAGCTGCATGGCAGGTCAACATATGTCTGGTCAGGCATGTGGTACCCAAGCGGCTGATGTTTTGGCCACGCGATATACGCTTGAGACATATGTTGCAAACAGCAGCTGTGCGATCTGATGCACTAGCCTCAAAAAAGGCCCACACCAAGGAACTTTTTGAATGACGGGCAGAGGCAGCGCCCTGCACAGGCGGAGCTCTGCGGTGTGATTCCGTCGGTGTACTGCCCTTACGCTGGCCACCAAAGGGCATCCTGCCTCGTTGGAGATGTGCCTCCTCCTCATCCTCCTCCTCCTCCTCTCTCCTATTAGGCACCCACGTGGAGTCAGTGACCTCATCATCCCCTCCCTCCTCATCACTGGAGCCAATCTGGCAGTATGCTGCAGCTGCTGGAACATGACTGCCAGATTGGTGTCCTTCTTGAGCATCCCCTCTGTCTGCTCTCACGCTACTGCCTTCCTGTAGCTGGGTTTCATCATCAGACCCTTCGAAACGCTGGGCATCCTCCTGGAGCATGTACCCAACACTGTGCTCAAACAGTTCGGGGGACTCCTCAGGAGGAGGACATGGTGGGTCTAGGGAAGGAGTGACTGATGATGAGTCTGACATTGATACCAGGGAAGAGGACGCTTTGGCAGCTGCTTTGCCAGTACCCTGAGCCTGGGTGAGAGAGGATGAGGAGGAGGAGGAGGGCTTGGTCATCCACTCTACCAAGTCTTCGGCATGATGTGGCTCAACATGTCCAGCTGCCGAAAACAAGGACAAGCGTGTCCCATGGCCATGTGCTGATGACAATGCACCGCGTCCACGACCAGCACTGTTGCCCCCAGACACAGAGCCTGCTTGCCCTCTTTTATTGCCTCCTGACTGTCTGCCTCTCCTTGTTTGCCTTCCAGACATTCTAATAGATGGCCTGCAGGGAGATGGGAAAAAAGCAATAAGGGCTACCTTCAGGTGTCCTTCTCTGTCCCTTTACTTAAGGATTTCTAAATATGGTTGAGGATTATTGCTTTTGCACAGAATAGCACAACGACAATTTCCCTGACTGTCCAAAAAACAAGGATTTCAAAGATGGTTGATGAGGAATGCTTTGGCACACTATAGCACAAGGAGAATTCCCCTCACTTTCCTTCTTTGTCCCTAGAAACAAGGACTGGCACAGTGAAAGAAACTGACACTCTCCCTACCTACAGTTTTCTGTCCCTAGAAAAAATGTTTTTTTAAAGCACACTATAGCACAAGGAGAAATCCCCTCACTTTCCTTCTTTGTCCCTAGAAACAAGGACTGGCACAGTGAAAGAAACTGACACTCTCCCTACCTACAGTGTTCTGTCCCTAGAAAAAATGTTTTTTTAAAGCACACTATAGCACAAGGAGAAATCCCCTCACTTTCCTTCTTTGTCCCTAGAAACAAGGACTGGCACAGTGAAAGAAACTGACACTCTCCCTACCTACAGTTTTCTGTCCCTAGAAAAAATGTTTTTTTAAAGCACACTATAGCACAAGGAGAAATCCCCTCACTTTCCTTCTTTGTCCCTAGAAACAAGGACTGGCACAGTGAAAGAAACTGACACTCTCCCTACCTACAGTTTTCTGTCCCTAGAAAAAATGTTTTTTTAAAGCACACTATAGCACAAGGAGAAATCCCCTCACTTTCCTTCTTTGTCCCTAGAAACAAGGACTGGCACAGTGAAAGAAACTGACACTCTCCCTACCTACAGTTTTCTGTCCCTAGAAAAAATGTTTTTTTAAAGCACACTATAGCACAAGGAGAAATCCCCTCACTTTCCTTCTTTGTCCCTAGAAACAAGGACTGGCACAGTGAAAGAAACTGACACTCTCCCTACCTACAGTGTTCTGTCCCTAGAAAAAATGTTTTTTTAAAGCACACTATAGCACAAGGAGAAATCCCCTCACTTTCCTTCTTTGTCCCTAGAAACAAGGACTGGCACAGTGAAAGAAACTGACACTCTCCCTACCTACAGTTTTCTGTCCCTAGAAAAAATGTTTTTTTAAAGCACACTATAGCACAAGGAGAAATCCCCTCACTTTCCTTCTTTGTCCCTAGAAACAAGGACTGGCACAGTGAAAGAAACTGACACTCTCCCTACCTACAGTGTTCTGTCCCTAGAAAAAATGTTTTTTTAAAGCACACTATAGCACAAGGAGAAATCCCCTCACTTTCCTTCTTTGTCCCTAGAAACAAGGACTGGCACAGTGAAAGAAACTGACACTCTCCCTACCTACAGTTTTCTGTCCCTAGAAAAAATGTTTTTTTAAAGCACACTATAGCACAAGGAGAAATCCCCTCACTTTCCTTCTTTGTCCCTAGAAACAAGGACTGGCACAGTGAAAGAAACTGACACTCTCCCTACCTACAGTTTTCTGTCCCTAGAAAAAATGTTTTTTTAAAGCACACTATAGCACAAGGAGAAATCCCCTCACTTTCCTTCTTTGTCCCTAGAAACAAGGACTGGCACAGTGAAAGAAACTGACACTCTCCCTACCTACAGTTTTCTGTCCCTAGAAAAAATGTTTTTTTAAAGCACACTATAGCACAAGGAGAAATCCCCTCACTTTCCTTCTTTGTCCCTAGAAACAAGGACTGGCACAGTGAAAGAAACTGACACTCTCCCTACCTACAGTTTTCTGTCCCTAGAAAAAATGTTTTTTTAAAGCACACTATAGCACAAGGAGAAATCCCCTCACTTTCCTTCTTTGTCCCTAGAAACAAGGACTGGCACAGTGAAAGAAACTGACACTCTCCCTACCTAGAGTTTTCTGTCCCTAGAAAAAATGTTTTTTTAAAGCACACTATAGCACAAGGAGAAATCCCCTCACTTTCCTTCTTTGTCCCTAGAAACAAGGACTGGCACTGTAAAACACACTGACACTCTCCCTACCTATCCTTCTCTTTCCCTAAACTAAAGGAATCCAGGTTAAGCAAGAAAGAAATAAATGTCACTGTCCCTGCCTATGCTTGTCTTTCCCTGCTCCGGAACACACTACACTAGGCCGCCGTGCTGGCGGCCTTTTATAGTGTGGGGCGTGTACTAAACACCCTCAGCAATAATTGGCCACAGGCATCCTGCCTGTGGCCAATCATTGCTCTCCTCGCTGCCGGCGCTGTGATTGGCCAAGCATGCGGGGTCACAGTGCATGCTTGGCCAATCACAGCGCCTGGATGACACTGCGATGGCGTAGTGCATTGTGGGCCGTTCGCGTCACTCGAATTTGGCGCGAACGGCCCAAATCGTTCGATCTTCGTCGAACGATCGAACAGCCGATGTTCGAGTCGAACGTATGTTCGACTCGAACACGAAGCTCATCCCTACTCCTAAACAGTGCATGTTTAGGAGATATTCATTTTAGCCACAGGTATGCCTTATTATAAAATGTATGGTGCTATCACACTGAAAACTTAATATAATTAATGAGTGAAATTAATACACCATGTAATGTGACTGTACACCTTAAAAATAAAAAATGAAAAATAAAAATTTAAGTAGCATAGGTCCAAGTGAACCCAGTATTATTCTAGTCCATATAATATGTGAACCAAAACCACAAAGATGACGGATCTGGTGTGAAAAAAAGCCGTGGAAATAAAGCTGTCAACTTTATACAATCACATCCGATGAACAACTGATAAGAGAATGGCCGCTTACCAGACAGATGATGACAATAGGCTCAGTACTGGGCTGATCTGCCCTTGGATATTCCTCCCCAAGCACCACAAAGACTCATGGACCGTCGGCTCTGGGGTTGATCACCGTGGAAGTAACTCCCAATCCTGCTCGTGATTCTGTGCTCCTCCAGATACGGTATTCTCCTATGGTGGGAAGGTGTGCTCTCCACACTCCGTTTAAAAGTTTCTTCCGCTAACTCAAACGATTTACCTCTGTATCTTCCGAGCTCACAAAACATTTACCAAGGAGGGAGAAGAAGAAGAGACCTCATGGTGCAGTATTTCCTTGTTAAAATATTTATTGCACAACTTTCACAGCATACTGACATTCATAAGTAGAAACAAAATTTTCAAAAACAGCCGCGGCTCAAGCCAGCTAGCTGTAGCGTGATGACGTCAGAGACTGAATGCTCCATCCGACTCGTTTCCCCATACAAGGCTTCTACTGGGAACGGAGGTTGCCTTCACATTTTAACATTGCAGATTCATTTTAGTTTAAATTAGCAGAGGGCAGCGTGGGTTTTTTTCCTTTATACATGCCTTATTATAGGCTTTGACCAAGCGGGTTTACAGCGGCTTTAAAGTACAACCACTTTTACCTACAGGCAAGCCTAGATTAAGGCTTACCTGTAGGTGCTAGAAATATCTCCTAAACCTACACGGTTTAGGAGATATTTACAATAGAGACTTGCAACGATGTCTACGGCACATGCGCCGTAGACAACGGCGCAGGCGCATTTTAGAAACGGCGATCGTGCTCTTTTTAAAGGAGTGGCATCATCGCGTCTTCGGCCAATCACAGCGCAGGGGCCGCGATACCCAGAAGTACCTCCGGGACGACATGTCACCGGCCGGTGCTGTGTACGGGCACCGCAGCGGGGGCTTCGATCCCAGGTGAGAATTAAATAATGAGCTAGTATGCTATGCATACTAGCTCATTATGCTTTTGTCTTGCAGGTGTAATTTTTTTATTTTTTTCAAAACTAGGTTTACAACCACTTTATGGAAGCTCAATCATGTATGAATTTTCAATCCCAGGATCCAAAGAAAGCCTAGCATCTGTTTATATATTAGGAATTATTTAAAATAGTAACTTGCCTTCGTTTTTTAGCAGATTGTTTTATCTACAATGACCATTTTTAAAAGGTAACTATTTGTTATGCAATGCAAACTAAGAAATCTTTAGACAGACATGGGCTGCCTTGCTAACCTCAATATTTGCTGTCTCTAGAATGTGCCAATGAAACTGGAGAGACGAGGAAATAAAGCCACATGTCATCCAAACTAAATGACATCTAAGCTTTTTTCGGAATGATGAATCAAGATGTATAGAGAAACTAAACACAAACTTGGACCCAGGACTACCTATTGAACATCATACAGTGTTTAGCTTCCCATACACATGGGTCAAAAACATGTGATCTCTTACCACATTTGTTCAGGTTTTCCTTTAATTGATATTTTCATATTTCAGGGAGCAAAAGCTTATGTTTTTTTTATTATCATCTGCATCGGGGTTCTCTATCACTGGGGTCTGTAAACAAACAACTTGTAGGACCCTTAGTATTACCCTTCTGCTGAAATCTCATTTACCAAAGACATTTCCTTGTTTTAATGATCTTCACCTGGCTTACAATATTTTGATAATTTTAGTCTACATATGAGGGGGAAAAATGAGTGGCCAATTAGTATACAGGAAAATCCACTTTAAAGTCTGTGTCACCTCTAGGCATGTGCCTACTAGTGATGAGCCGAACACCCCCGGGTTCGGTTCGCACCAGAACCCGCGAACGGACCGAAAGTTCGTACGAACATTAGAACCCTATTAAATACAATGGATGCGAACGTTCGAATTCTAAAGTGCTAATTATAACAACTATTATGCATGTTATTGTCCTAAAAAGGGTTTGGGAACCCGGGTTCTGCACCAGGGGACATGTATCAATGCAAAAAGAAGTTTTAAAAACGGTCGTTTTTCGGGAGCAGTCATTTTAATGATGCATACAGTGAAAAAAAAAAAGTCAAATATTCCTTTAAATATCGTACCTGGGGGGTGTCTAAAGTATGCCTGTGAAGTGCCACGTGTTTCCCGTGTTTAGAACTGTCCCTGCACAAAATGACACTTCTAAAGGAAAAAAAAGCCATTTAAAACTGCTTGCGGCTTTAATGTAATGTCTGGTCCCGGTAATATGGATGAAAATCTTTAAGAAAAATGGCATAGCTACCCCATGACCCCCCCCCCCCCCTACCCCAGCCCATTACCAGCCCCTTTGGGTCTTGTATGGATATTAAGGGGAACCTCGCACATAAAATAAAAAAGGCCCTATATACTCTGAACAGCCGTATACAGGCGGTGCATACAAGGCAGGGACTGTAGGTTTGTTCTTATGTAGAATCTGTTTGTAATTTTGAACAGGTACATTGTTGAAGTGTAGCTCCAGCCCAAAAATCTATTTTTAAACTTTTTGGAAAACATAGGTAAGGGTTATCACCCCTGTAACATTTGTTTTGCTGTCTGTGCCCCTGTTCAGAACATTTCACCTCACTTTCCGTCCCAATGACAACTGTTTTTGAAATGTGGTGTTTTTCTTGAAACAAGGATTGCTGATAAAGCATCAGTACAGAGGAGACACCTTTCTCCCATATTTATTCTTACAGGAGAGAATTTTCCTTCCTAGGGGTAGATTTCCTCTCACTTCCTGTTGTCTTCTTGCGTTTGCAAGTAGGAGTCGTTTGTAAGTTGGATGTTTGAAAGTAGGGACCTGCCGTATATACTCTGCAGAAATAGGCCCCTTAGTTGTTGGTGTTGGCACAACACTGTAAGCACTCACAGTTACTCTTGGTTGGTGCTGGAACACCCTGCTGTCAACTATTATATCAGGAATTTTAATTACATATAATTGTTGAACAGTGGTAGTAAAAATTGGGCCTTTGATGGTGGTGCTGGTGCCACAACACTGTAAGCCCTGATAGTTACTCTTGGTGGGTGCAGCAATGGGCCCTGCTGTGAATTATTAGATCAAGAATTGTAATTGCATGCCCCTGTTGAACAGGGGCTGAAAAATTGGGCCTTTCGTGGTGGTGGTGGTGGTGGTGGTGTTGCCACAACACTGTAAGCCCTCAGAGTTACTCTTGGTGGGTGCAGGAATGGGCCCTGCTGTGAATTATTAGATCAAGAATTGTAATTACATGCCCCTTTTGAACAGGGGCTGAAAAATTGGGCCTTTCGTGGTGGTGGTGGTGGTGGTGGCGTTGCCACAACACTGTAAGCCCTCAGAGTTACTCTTGGTGGGTGCAGCAATGGGCCCTGCTGTGAATTATTAGATCAAGAATTGTAATTGCATGCCCCTGTTGAACAGGGGCTGAAAAATTGGGCCTTAGGCACTGGTGGCACAACACTACAACCCCTCACAGATACTGTACTTGGAGCACAGCAATGAGCCCTGTTGCAAAGTATTGCTTCAAAAATTGTAATGACACGCCCCTGTTAAACAGGGGCTGAAAAATTGGGCCTTAGGCACTGGTGGCACAACACTACAACCCCTCACAGATACTGTACTTGGAGCACAGCAATGAGCCCTGTTGCAAAGTATTGCTTCAAAAATTGTAATGACACGCCCCTGTTAAACAGGGGCTGAAAAATTGGGCCTTAGGCACTGGTGCCACAACACTCCAACCCCTCACAGATACTGTACTTGGAGCACAGCAATGAGCCCTATGGCAAATTATTGCTAAAAAAATTGTAATTACACGCCCCTGTAAAACAGGGGCTGAAAAATTGGGCCTTAGCCACTGGTGGCGGCACCCATAAACAAAAATGATCTTCCAAGCTATCATCATCAATCGTATCATTGAGGACTCGGAGGAGGAGGATAGCCAGTCAACATAACAGCACAGGCACTCAGCATCAGCATCAGTCTTGAAGGGATGTGACATGTTAAAATCAATTAGTCTGTTATATCAGCATCAGGTGTGTGGTAGCTGGTGGTGATCCAAGACTGGTTCATCTTGATGAAAGTCAGTCGATCAACCGAGTCGGTGGACAGGCGCACCCTGTGATCCGTGACAAATCCTCCAGCAGCACTGAATGTGCGTTCCGAAAGAACGCTGGATGCAGGACAGGCCAGTAGCTCAATTGCATACTGTGCAAGCTCTGGCCAGTGATCCATCCTCAAGACCCAGTAAGCCAGAGGATTTTCGGTGGGGAAGGTGTCCAAGTCTGACCTTGCCCCTAGATATTCCTGCACCATGTTTATCAGACGCTGGCGATGGTTGCTGGAACCGATCATACTTTGGGGCTGCGGACTAAAGAATTGTCTGAACGCATCGGTCAGACGGCCACCTTCCCCACCGCTCCTTCTTTGACTGGCCGAAGCCTCAGCAACTCGTTGTCCAGGACCAGGAGTTTGTAACCTCCCAGTCTCTGGGAACGCGTTGCACAGACCTTTCTGCAAGGCCTCCCGGAGTTGTCTCATCCTCTGCTCCCTCTGCGAAGGTAACATAAGGTCCGCAACCTTACCCTTGTACCGTGGATCAAGGAGAGTGGCCAGCCAGTAATGGTCCCTCTCCTTGATCCGAAGAATACGAGGATCCTTCCGCAGACTTTGCAGGATCAGGGAGGCCATGCAGCGTAGGTTTGCTGAGGCATTCGCTCCGGAGTCCTCTGGGTCACTAAGGACGACATGATCCGCAGCCACCTCCTCCCAGCCACGTACAAGTCCACTGGTTTCTTGGGACTGTAAATCATCCCTAAAAGACTGCTGCTGATAATGCTGAGTGCCAGCCTCCACCTCCATGCTGACACAATCCTCCTCCTCCTCCTCCTCCTCCTCCTCCTCTTCCTCTTCCTCTTCCTGTGCGATGGGTGGGACAGAAGGAACACTGTCTGGGTAAAGGGGGCCTTGAGAGGCAAGGAAGTCCTCCTCTTCCTGCCTCTGTTCTGCCTCAAGTGCCCTGTCCATTATTCCACGCAGCGTGTGCTCCAACAGGTGGACAAGAGGTATAGTGTCACTGATGCATGCACTGTCACTGCTCACCATCCTCGTGGCCTCCTCAAATGGTGCCAGGACAGTGCATGCATCCCTGATCATGCCCCACTGGCGTGGAGAAAAAAAACCAAGCTCCCCTGACCCTGTCCTGGTGCCGTAGTCGCACAGGTACTCATTGATGGCCCTCTGCTGCGTGTGCAGCCGCTGCAGCATGGCCAACGTTGAGTTCCACCTGGTGGACATGTCACATATAAGGCGGTTCTTGGGCAGGTTCAACTCCTTTTGCAGCTCAGCCAGGCGAGCACTGGCATTATAAGATCTGCGGAAATGCACACAGACTTTCCTGGCCTGCCTCAGGACATCCTGTAAGCCCGGGTACCTGCCCATGAACCGCTGCACCACCAGGTTAAGGACGTGAGCCACACAGGGCACATGGGTCAGTTGTCCCTGTCGGAGGGCGGAGAGGAGGTTGGTGCCATTGTCGCAAACCACCATTCCTGGCTTAAGCTGGCGTGGCGTCAACCACCTCTCGGCCTGGCCCTGCAGAGCAGACAGGACCTCTGCCCCAGTGTGGCTTCTGTCCCCCAAACACACCAGCGCAAGCACGGCATGGCATCTTTTTGCCTGCGTACTTGCGTAGCCCCGTGAACGGCTACGGAGCACCGCTGGTTCATAGGACAAACCACAGGAAGAGGCCATGGAGGAAGAAGAAGAGGAGGGGGTGGAGGAGAGAGGTGTGTCACAACCAGTAGTAGCATTTTGGAGGCGTGGCGGTGGAACAACCTCCAACACTACTGCACCTTGTCCTGCATCCTTCCCAGCTGCCAAAAGAGTGACCCAATGGGCCGTGAAAGAAAGGTAACGTCCCTGTCCATGCCTGCTGGACCATGAGTCAGCGGTAATATGCACCTTACCGCTGACCGCCCTGTCCAGCGAGGCCAAGACATTGCCTTCCACATGCCGGTAGAGAGCCGGAATAGCCTTCCGTGAGAAAAAGTGGCGTTTGGGAACCTGCCACTGAGGAACCGCACATTGCACAAACTCACGGAAGGGGGCCGAGTCTACCAACTGAAAAGGCAGCAGTTGAAGCGCTAGCAATTTAGCCAAGCTAGCATTCAACCGCTGGGCATGTGGATGGCTGGGAGTGAACTTCTTTCGACGGTCCAGCAGCTGGGGCAGGGAAATTTGCCTGCTAGAATCGGACGTCGGTGTACTGCTAGCAGAGTGGCCGCAAGTACTTGGCTGTGACACACCTAATTCTACACCTTCATTCCTCTCAGTGCATGTTTCAGAGAGGACTGAAGTTATAGTGGGGTTGGAGATCCCAGCTGATGCGGTGCAAGGAGAGGTCCGCTTTGTTCTTTGGTGTGGGTCTTTGAGGTAGGCTTGCCAACGAGCTGCATGGCAGGTCAACATATGTCTGGTCAGGCATGTGGTACCCAAGCGGCTGATGTTTTGGCCACGCGATATACGCTTGAGACATATGTTGCAAACAGTAGCTGTGCGATCTGATGCACTAGCCTCAAAAAAGGCCCACACCAAGGAACTTTTTGAATGACGGGCAGAGGCTGCGCCCTGCACAGGCGGAGCTCTGCGGTGTGATTCCGTCGGTGTACTGCCCTTACGCTGGCCACCAAAGGGCATCCTGCCTCGTTGGAGATGTGCCTCCTCCTCATCCTCCTCCTCCTCCTCTCTCCTATTAGGCACCCACGTGGAGTCAGTGACCTCATCATCCCCTCCCTCCTCATCACTGGAGCCAATCTGGCAGTATGCTGCAGCTGCTGGAACATGACTGCCAGATTGGTGTCCTTCTTGAGCATCCCCTCTGTCTGCTCTCACGCTACTGCCTTCCTGTAGCTGGGTTTCATCATCAGACCCTTCGAAACGCTGGGCATCCTCCTGGAGCATGTACCCAACACTGTGCTCAAACAGTTCGGGGGACTCCTCAGGAGGAGGACATGGTGGGTCTAGGGAAGGACTGACTGATGATGAGTCTGACATTGATACCAGGGAAGAGGACGCTTTGGCAGCTGCTTTGCCAGTACCCTGAGCCTGGGTGAGAGAGGATGAGGAGGAGGAGGAGGGCTTGGTCATCCACTCTACCAAGTCTTCGGCATGATGTGGCTCAACATGTCCAGCTGCCGAAAAGAAGGACAAGCGTGTCCCATGGCCATGTGCTGATGACAATGCACCGCGTCCACGACCAGCACTGTTGCCCCCAGACACAGAGCCTGCTTGCCCTCTTTTATTGCCTCCTGACTGTCTGCCTCTCCTTGTTTGCCTTCCAGACATTCTAATAGATGGCCTGCAGGGAGATGGGAAAAAAGCAATAAGGGCTACCTTCAGGTATCCTTCTCTGTCCCTTTACTTAAGGATTTCTAAATATGGTTGAGGATTATTGCTTTTGCACAGAATAGCACAACGACAATTTCCCTGACTGTCCAAAAAACAAGGATTTCAAAGATGGTTGATGAGGAATGCTTTAGCACACTATAGCACAAGGAGAATTCCCCTCACTTTCCTTCTTTGTCCCTAGAAACAAGGACTGGCACAGTGAAAGAAACTGACACTCTCCCTACCTAGAGTTTTCTGTCCCTAGAAAAAATGTTTTTTTAAAGCACACTATAGCACAAGGAGAATTCCCCTCACTTTCCTTCTTTGTCCCTAGAAACAAGGACTGGCACAGTGAAAGAAACTGACACTCTCCCTACCTAGAGTTTTCTGTCCCTAGAAAAAATGTTTTTTTAAAGCACACTATAGCACAAGGAGAATTCCCCTCACTTTCCTTCTTTGTCCCTAGAAACAAGGACTGGCACAGTGAAAGAAACTGACACTCTCCCAACCTAGAGTTTTCTGTCCCTAGAAAAAATGTTTTTTTAAAGCACACTATAGCACAAGGAGAATTCCCCTCACTTTCCTTCTTTGTACCTAGAAACAAGGACTGGCACAGTGAAAGAAACTGACACTCTCCCTACCTAGAGTTTTCTGTCCCTAGAAAAAATGTTTTTTTAAAGCACACTATAGCACAAGGAGAATTCCCCTCACTTTCCTTCTTTGTCCCTAGAAACAAGGACTGGCACAGTGAAAGAAACTGACACTCTCCCTACCTAGAGTTTTCTGTCCCTAGAAAAAATGTTTTTTTAAAGCACACTATAGCACAAGGAGAATTCCCCTCACTTTCCTTCTTTGTCCCTAGAAACAAGGACTGGCACAGTGAAAGAAACTGACACTCTCCCTACCTAGAGTTTTCTGTCCCTAGAAAAAATGTTTTTTTAAAGCACACTATAGCACAAGGAGAATTCCCCTCACTTTCCTTCTTTGTCCCTAGAAACAAGGACTGGCACAGTGAAAGAAACTGACACTCTCCCTACCTAGAGTTTTCTGTCCCTAGAAAAAATGTTTTTTTAAAGCACACTATAGCACAAGGAGAATTCCCCTCACTTTCCTTCTTTGTCCCTAGAAACAAGGACTGGCACAGTGAAAGAAACTGACACTCTCCCTACCTAGAGTTTTCTGTCCCTAGAAAAAATGTTTTTTTAAAGCACACTATAGCACAAGGAGAATTCCCCTCACTTTCCTTCTTTGTCCCTAGAAACAAGGACTGGCACAGTGAAAGAAACTGACACTCTCCCTACCTAGAGTTTTCTGTCCCTAGAAAAAATGTTTTTTTAAAGCACACTATAGCACAAGGAGAATTCCCTTCACTTTCCTTCTTTGTCCCTAGAAACAAGGACTGGCACAGTGAAAGAAACTGACACTCTCCCTACCTAGAGTTTTCTGTCCCTAGAAAAAATGTTTTTTTAAAGCACACTATAGCACAAGGAGAATTCCCCTCACTTTCCTTCTTTGTCCCTAGAAACAAGGACTGGCACAGTGAAAGAAACTGACACTCTCCCTACCTAGAGTTTTCTGTCCCTAGAAAAAATGTTTTTTTAAAGCACACTATAGCACAAGGAGAATTCCCCTCACTTTCCTTCTTTGTCCCTAGAAACAAGGACTGGCACAGTGAAAGAAACTGACACTCTCCCTACCTAGAGTTTTCTGTCCCTAGAAAAAATGTTTTTTTAAAGCACACTATAGCACAAGGAGAATTCCCCTCACTTTCCTTCTTTGTCCCTAGAAACAAGGACTGGCACAGTGAAAGAAACTGACACTCTCCCTACCTAGAGTTTTCTGTCCCTAGAAAAAATGTTTTTTTAAAGCACACTATAGCACAAGGAGAATTCCCCTCACTTTCCTTCTTTGTCCCTAGAAACAAGGACTGGCACAGTGAAAGAAACTGACACTCTCCCTACCTAGAGTTTTCTGTCCCTAGAAAAAATGTTTTTTTAAAGCACACTATAGCACAAGGAGAATTCCCCTCACTTTCCTTCTTTGTCCCTAGAAACAAGGACTGGCACAGTGAAAGAAACTGACACTCTCCCTACCTAGAGTTTTCTGTCCCTAGAAAAAATGTTTTTTTAAAGCACACTATAGCACAAGGAGAATTCCCCTCACTTTCCTTCTTTGTCCCTAGAAACAAGGACTGGCACAGTGAAAGAAACTGACACTCTCCCTACCTAGAGTTTTCTGTCCCTAGAAAAAATGTTTTTTTAAAGCACACTATAGCACAAGGAGAATTCCCCTCACTTTCCTTCTTTGTCCCTAGAAACAAGGACTCGCACAGTAAAACACACTGACACTCTCCCTACCTATCCTTCTCTTTCCCTAAACTAAAGGAATCCAGGTTAAGCAAGAAATAAATAAATGTCACTGTCCCTGCCTATGCTTGTCTTTCCCTGCTCCGGAACACACTACACTAGGCCGCCGTGCTGGCGGCCTTTTATAGTGTGGGGCGTGTACTAAACACCCTCAGCAATAATTGGCCACAGGCATCCTGCCTGTGGCCAATCATTGCTCTCCTCGCTGCCGGCGCTGTGATTGGCCAAGCATGCGGGGTCACAGTGCATGCTTGGCCAATCACAGCGCCTGGATGACACTGCGATGGCGTAGTGCATTGTGGGCCGTTCGCGTCACTCGAATTTGGCGCGAACGGCCCAAATCGTTCGATCTTCGTCGAACGATCGAACAGCCGATGTTCGAGTCGAACGTATGTTCGACTCGAACACGAAGCTCATCCCTAGTGCCTACTGTGTGTAAAGGTAATACCAGCCCGGATCTACATGAACATACATGAACAACATTACCACCCTTCTTCTCCAGTCTCCTCCATTGTTTCCTCCTTTAAATTTCAGTTTACGTCCTACAAGTCTTATTGACCATTCATCTAATCATCGCATTGGGGTCTGGTTTAGATCATTTTATTTAAGCACCAACAGCAAAAGATAACCTTTGAAATTGAGTTGTACAAACACTTTTATTCAGGGCTTTTTTTCTCAAACAATAGGTGCTGGAACTCAACCACGAACCCCCCCCCCCCCAAAAAAAACCTCTGCCTTGACACACACCTCACAAATAGTAGGAGGGTCTTAAAGGGGTATTAAATACCAGTATTGCATTACATACAGAGTGCAGAGTTCAGGGGGGGTTACATACAGAGTGCAGAGCTGTCACTTGTAAACACAGAAACCGGACTTCTGTGTTTACAAGTGATTGTGGTGAGCAGGCACCAAGGGGTCTGAGCCAGAGGTGGTGGAACTGAGTTCCACCAAGTTCCACCTGAAAAAAAGCCCTGCTTTTATTAATGGAAGGTTTGGGGTTGTAATTTTTTAGTGCATAAAGAAGAGTCAGAGAGTTTAACTGAGTATTCTGCATAGTATGTAGGTACCTTAAAGTTTACTCCAAGGTAAAAGCATAACAGAAAGATCTAAAGCAGGGGGTGTCCAACCTGCGGCCCACAGGTATGCATCCCAAGATGGCTTTGAATGCAGCCTAACACAAAATTGTAAACTTAATTACATTTTTTTTTTTCAGGGGAATTTTTGTAAAAATGCATACACTTAGTGATCATGTGCGGCCGAATAAATTTTTTACAGTGTCTCTTTACTGGACTTTTGTATGTTTTATCTTCTCAAAGAACCCAAAGAAAAATATCCCACTCTTCACAATCACTTCTTATTCATGTCATCAGTTTTCGGGAGCACCTATATGTGTGAGCAACTGTTTTCAAGGATGAGCACACAAAGGGTAAAATTAGAACCAAAATATCTGATGAGCACCTTGAGAAGTCATTAAGAATCGCTACTACATCCATCGGACCAGATATTGTGTTAGTTTATCAAAAACAGTGACAAGTATCACACTCGTTTTATGTTGCCCTCTTTTACTTTTGTAATAAAAAATATAAAAAATAAATAAAGTTGAATTACTCCTATGGGTACATTATCTATATCAGTGATTGTTACCTTGTAATCTGGATTAAAGATTGTCATCTCATATATTTGCCTGAAAGGTCCACCATTCTTCATTTTATGTTCAATTTGTTGTAGTATTCAGTCATTCACTCTTATCATCATAATGAAGACTGCTGGGTAAAGGGGGACTAGCACATGATGTCATAATTACTAATTGAGAGCACAGTCATAGAACCTGTGTACAGTAGCATCTACCTTCAGCACAGGTTGGAGGTCACTGGGCCACCATTCTCACATTCACTCTTCCGATGCTAAAAGCACAGGATAGTTGCCCACCATTAGAGTGGACCGTTCTACCGGAAAGGCCACTCTTTGCACCTATCTCAGAATAACTGTGTATAGACTCAGTTTTCCTGTACAGCCTATGTGCTTTGTATTACACCGTTGCCTTGCTGAATGTCTCGCTATTATGCACAATAAATAATTACATGCACTTAAGAAAAAACACATCACAGGATAGACTTTAGACCAGGGATTCTCCAACAGGGTTCAATGGAACTCAAGGATTCCCCCAGAGGTTGCTAGGGGTTTCTTTGAGCAATGACCAATTTCTGCCTCTCAGGTAAGTTCCAACTTACATCTTTTTAGCTATCTGTAAGGGGGGATAATTTCCAATGACCACAAGGGTAAGGAGCATTCTTCCCACTGACCATCACACTAATGTATTGTGAGTGGTAGATATAGTAATTTTTAGCAGAGGTTCCCTGAGGCCGGAAAGTTAATTCAAGGGTTCCTCTGTGTTGATAAGGTTGAGAAAGGCTGCTTTAGACTGTAGGGTATAAGCTTTTCTAACAGTGGCGGCTGGTGCTCAAATTTTTTTTGGGGGGGCACAAACAAATGAAAAAAAAAAAAAAACATCAATTGCAGCCTCACTGTGCCCATCAATTGCCGCCACTGTGCCCATCAATTGCCGCCACTGTGCCATGCCAAACGCAGCCACTGTGCCATGCCATTGTCGCCACTGTGCCCATCAATTTTCACCACTGTGCCATGCCAAACGCAGCCACTGTGCCATGCCAGTGTCGCCACTGTGCCCATTAATTGTCGCCACTGTGCCCATCAATTGTCGCCACTGTGCCATGCCAAACGCAGCCACTGTGCCATGCCATTGTCGCCACTTTGCCCATCAATTGTCGCCACTGTGCCATGCCAAACACAGCCACTGTGCCATGCCATTGTCGCCACTGTGCCATGCCAAACACAGCCACTGTGCCATGCCATTGTCGCCACTGTGCCCATCAATTTTCACCACTGTGCCATACCAAACGCAGCCACTGTGCCATGCCAGTGTCGCCACTGTGCCCATTAATTGTCGCCACTGTGCCCATCAATTGTCGCCACTGTGCCATCAATTGTCGCCACTGTGCCATGCCAATTGCAGCCACTGTGCCATGCCATTGTCGCCACTTTGCCCATCAATTGTCGCCACTGTGCCATGCCAAACGCAGCCACTGTGCCATGCCATTGTCGCCACTGTGCCATGCCAAACACAGCCACTGTGCCATGCCATTGTCGCCACTGTGCCCATCAATTGCCACCAGTTTGCCCCTAAAACGCCACCAGATTGCCCCCCCCCCACCTGGCACTTACCTTTCTCGGTCAGCCATCCTCAGATCCTCCTCCACGATCCCTCGATGTAGTACCGCCCTCGATGTTGCTTCAGCCAATCAGGTTACCTTTAACCAGATCCAGTGAACCTGATTGGCTGAGATGCGTGTCAGTGTTAACCAAGGAACGCACCCCCCGTGCGTCCCCTGGTTAACTATTTGGAAGCCGATTACAGCCCTCAGGCTGTAATCGGAAAGCCTATCAGAGCCGCTGTCTCTGATAGACACTTCCACAGCCAACCAGGTGCCATTATTCAGATGGCTGGCGCTTGCCAGGGGGCCGGCCATCTGAATAGTGGGCGGCAGTGGCAGCGGCGACAATACATACATTCATGCAATGCATGAATGTATGTATTGTTTTTCAGTGGCGGCGCAGGAGCGAGAGGGGGCGGCGCTTCTGTGCCCTCTATGGACGCACCGCCTCTGTTTTCTAATCGAATCTATTTTGATTGTCATACCACGTTGCTCATATGTCAAAATTGTGTTCAATCTCATACATGTATACATGTAAAATATCAGTAATGCCTTAGATAGTGCTATAATGTCTTGCCATCAGAATTCCAGGAATTTGAAAACAATGTATGTTTCATATCAGAGGAATGATCAGAGATCCTAACTAGATCTAGAAAATGATTTGTCAAGGAGCACAATGAAGTGTTCAATGTGTGTTGCACTCGGATGTTCAGTTATCTGACAGTTCTTGTTTAGTTCTAAAGACGGGTCAGATTTCAGCTACATGAATAAACAGAAATATTTTGGAAAAATACAATAAAGTGAATGGCTGGATTGCATCGCTATTAGGCCCCATTACCTTAAAAGTAATATTACTAAAATGTAGATATTGCCTTCAGTACAATTCTGACAGCATTTATCAGCATGTCAGCAAATATTATCAGTTTCAGTAGAAGCAACATAAGATTGAGCTTATTTCATGTTATATCACCTCTCACATTAAAGCGGTATTAAACCCAAAAACAATTTTTTTTTTTATATTGCAGTTTATCAATTCTTAGATTTGCACCATTCGTTTTCTTTTTTGGGTTCTCTTTCTTTTTATGTTCACACGATGATCTGGCCAGTAAGTCTGTTGTTTTTCCAAAGAACAAGGTGTCATTGTTACAGGAATGAGACAATCCATTTACCATTGACAGAAGTGCTTGCAATGATTGGCTTTTATTTATATACGTAAAACCTTTATCCCAAAAGGAAAAAAGGGATTTTTTTAACAGCTTACCTGTAAAATCCTTTTCTTGGAGTACATCACGGGACACAGAGCGACTTAGTCATTACTAATGGGTTATATAGTTTACCTTCAGGTGTTGGCACTGGCCAATTCCAAACCGGAAGTACCCTCCCCTATATAAGCCCCTCCCACCCGGGAGCACCTCAGTTTTGTAGCCAAGCAATAAGTGTCCCAAAAAGAGGGGTGGGAGCTCTGTGTCCCGTGATGTACTCCAAGAAAAGGATTTTACAGGTAAGCTGTTAAAAAAATCCCTTTTTCTTTTTCGTACATCACGGGACACAGAGCGACTTAGTCATTACTAATGGGACGTCCCAAAGCAATGCCAAATGAGGGGGGGGGTACATAAGCTGGGCGCCATCAGGCATGAGGATCTTTTGCGGCCTGCAACACACTGCGCCCAAAGGCGACATCCTCCTGACTTCTAACGTCTACCTGATAGAATCTAGTAAACGTGTGTACCGAAGACCATGTTGCGGCCTTACATACTTGAGCCAGGGAGGCCTGGTGATGCACTGCCCATGAAGTTCCAACCGCTCTTGTGGAGTGCGCCCTAACTTTGAACGGAGGCGGTCTCTTTCTCAAGCCATAGGCTTGTATTATGACCTGTCGAATCCACTTGGCTAAAGTAGATTTTGATGCTGCCTGACCCCTTCTGGGGCCTTCCGGCAGAACAAACAAAGAATCCGTTCTGCGAATCTGAGCAGTGGCTTTTAGATAAGCTTTAACTGCTCTTACCACATCCAAAGAATGTAATAACTTTTCCTCTACTGAGATAGGTTTGGGGAAAAAAGAAGGAAGAACCACATCTTGGTTCAAATGAAACCTCGATACCACCTTAGGAAGAAAGGCTGGATGAGGACGCAATACTACTCTGTCCTTATGGACAACCAGATATGGCTCCTTACAGGACATAGCTGCTAATTCCGACACTCTTTTAGCCGAACAAATGGCTACTAAGAAAACCAATTTCCTGGTGAGAAGAACCAAGGAAATGTGTTGTAATGGTTCAAACGGTTGTTTCTGTAGAACCGACAGAACCAGGTTTAAGTCCCAAGGACATATGGGAATACTAACCGGAGGGCTAATACGCATCACTCCTTGTATAAAGGCTTTGACTAGTGAATGCGAAGCCAAGGGCCTTTGAAAAAATATTGACAAGGCCGAAATCTGACCCTTGATAGTACTCAAGGCCAGCTTCCTATCTACAGCCCACTGTAGGAAGTCCAGAATCCTCCCTATCATGTACTTACGTGGATGCCATTTCTTGGTCTCACACCACGTAATGTACGCTTTCCAGATCCTATAATAGATCTGCCTGGATACCGGTTTCCTGGCATTGATCATGGTAGATACCACAGAATTAGAGAGCCCTCTCTTTTTCAGAATGTGGGCTTCAATAGCCAGGCCGTCAAACCTAGGGCTGGTAAGGAAGGGTGGTATATCGGTCCTTGCGACAGCAGGTCCGGACGAAGTGGGAGGGTCCAAGGACTCCTCACTGACATTTTTACCATCTCCGCGTACCATGCCCTTCGGGGCCACGCTGGAGCCACCAGAATCACTGGTTTCTTTTCTACCCTGATTCTGCGGAGTAATCGCGGTAACAATTGTGGCGGTGGGAATGCATATATCAGCTTGAACCGATCCCAAGGGAACACTAGGGCATCCGAGCCGCAAGCTAGGGGATCCCTTGTGCGAGACACAAACCTGTCCACCTTTGCGTTGAATCTGGATGCTAGCAGATCTACATCCGGTGTTCCCCACCGCTGGCATATTGCCTGGAAAACCTCGGGGTGAAGAGACCATTCCCCCGGGCATAATTGTTGGCGACTTAGAAAGTCCGCTCTCCAATTTTCCACTCCTGGGATGAAAACCGCAGATATGGCTGGGACATATCTTTCTGCCCACTCCAGGATGCAATTTGCTTCCTTCTGGGCTGCACGACTTTTGGTGCCACCCTGATGATTGATATATGCCACTGCCGTGGCATTGTCTGATTGAATTCTGACAGGGGACCCCTGGAGTTTGGATGTCCATGCTACTAGGGCATACCGGGCTGCTCGTATCTCTAAGAGATTGATGGGCAGGGCCTTTTCTGCTTCTGACCACCTGCCCTGGAGAGACCATTGCTCCAGCACTGCCCCCCAGCCGATGAGGCTGGCATCTGTAGTGACCACCTTCCAAGAAACCGGACTGAAGGGTTTCCCTCTTTCCAGATTCTGGGGCACCAACCACCAATGGAGGCTCTTGCGAACGGAAGGGGACAGGGACATTGGTAAGTCTAAAGCCTGAACTTTTTTGTTCCAGGCTGACAATATGGCCCTTTGCAAATTCCTTGAATGGAATTGACCGTAGGGTACCGCTTCGAATGAAGCCACCATCTTTCCCAGCAGCCTCATGCAGAGACGTATGGATGGTTTTCTTTTTGTACCCACTAAGTGGGTCAAATTTCTTAAAGACGACACCTTCTCTGGAGGTAAGAAAATCTTTCTCTGATTTGAATCCAGCCTTAGCCCTAAGTATTCCAGACTTTTGACTGGTCTTAGAGCTGACTTGTCCCGGTTGATAATCCAACCGTGATATTCCAGATACTCGATTGTCTTGTGAATAGCTACTTCCAGCTTTTCCACTGAGTGGTCTATTAGTAGCAGGTCGTCTAGATACGCCATTATCGTTACACCCTGTGTTCTTAGATTGGCCAATAATGGGGCCAGAATTTTTGTGAACACTCGTGGTGCTGTGGCCAGACCGAAAGGTAAGGCTCTGAACTGAAAATGGCGCCCTTCTACTGCAAAGCGTAGAAATTTCTGATGGGCCGGAAAGATGGGAATATGCAGATAAGCATCCCTTATGTCGATCGAGGCTAGCCATTCCTGCCCTTGTAGGGCGGTGGCCACTGATCGGATCGACTCCATCCGAAAGGTCCTGATATTTAGGAACTTGTTTAGCCCTTTTAGATTTAATATGGGCCTCACGTCCCCATTTGGTTTGGGGACTGTGAAAAGGTTCGAGTAAAACCCGAATCCGCTTTCTTCCAGGGGAACCTTCATGATTACCCCTTGGAGCAATAGTTGTTCTAGTGCCAGAAGGAGGGATCCTCTCTTTTGGGGATCTCTTGGCACGTTTGACCTCATAAATTGGGCAGGAGGAGTGCCTTTTAACTCCAGCTTGTATCCCAGACTTACTGCGGAGAGCACCCATCTGTCTCTGATGGTGTCCCGCCAGGTCTCTGTGAACAACTGAAGTCTTCCCCCCACCCGATTGAGCGGGGGCAATACTTCATGCCTTAGGGGGAGGTTTTGTACCTCTCTTGATCCAGGGCTTCTTGTTACCCTGTGATTGTCCCTGATTTCTGCCCCCTGAATTTGACCGCGGAGGCCGTCGGAACTGCTTCACAGCCGATGTGCCCGGGACTGGAGAGGTAGGCCTCTTAAAAGAAGGACTTCTACCCTTGTTCTTAACCGGTAAGAGTGAACTTTTACCGGCAGAAATTTTCTGGATATATTTGTCCAGATCTTCTCCAAATAAGCGTTCTCCATGAAATGGGAAGCTAACCAGCAGTTTTTTACAGGGAGCTTCAGCAGACCAGTTTTTGAGCCACAGAAGCCTACGCATATGTACTATAGACAGCGTAAAGCGGGAGGCCTGTTGGATTGTATCCTTTATGGCGTCCACCGCAAAACACAAGGCTCTAGGCAGGTCAGCTAAGGCATGAGCCTGCTGATCTGGTAAGTCCCTTAAGACTTGTTTCAACTGATCTTTCACTGCTTGGCAGACTCCAATCGCTGCTACCGCAGGTTGTGTCACCATACTTGCTGTAGAGAAAGCAGATTTTAGTAAAGACTCCAATTTTTTATCTATTGGGTCTTTGAACATTGGAACATTATCTACTGGACATGTCAGTGATTTGTTAACAGAAGAGATGGCTGCGTCCACTATAGGGACCCTCCATTTTCTTATGAACTTATCCTCCATGGGATAGATCACCGGAAATCTCTTGGGGGGAGCAAATATTTTATCAGGATGCTCCCAATCCTGGTAAATAAGCCCTTCTAATAAAGGGTGGATTGGGAAGGAACAGACCGCCTGGGGAGCTTTTAGCGACCCCAGCGAGGAAACCGTAGTGGATGGTGGTTCCGCCAGAGGCATTTTAAATGCTGATCGGACCATGTTAGTCAGAGACTGAACCCATAATCTTTCAGCCTGAGAAGCTGAGAAAGGTTCTTCCACTGTTGATTCCTCTATAAGTGAATCAACCTCATCCTGATCCCCTTCAGGTAGGTCGATCTCTGTGTGGGGCTGTTCCTCCACTAACAGGCACTCTGAAGGAGGAGACGGAGATCGGACGCGCTTTTCCTGTGACAGGGAAGCAGCGATCAATGCTGTTAATCTCTCTTCCAATCCTCCCAGAGTTGAGGATAAAACCTCCTCTGTTATATATACAGGAGCAGGTGGACTGGGGACAGCCGCAGCACCAGGCATTCCTGCGGGGTTTCTACGGCTACTGACCTCTGCATTCTCAGGGGAGATTGGTGCAGTGCAAGCATGCCCAATATCCTCAGAGCCCGATGGAGACCCCTTTGGCTTCCTGGAAGATTTATTTCCGGAGCGTCTGGACGACATATCCTTTAAGCACAAAGCTGAGGTATTCCCGTCGTCATACACCAATTTTTGCTGGTAATAGTCTAACACAGGTGCTGCTATATACCAGCTGGTGTCCACTAAAGTGCCTTTCTATGGGGATGCCTGCATCAACCGCCTCTGTGTGCCACTGTTTGTTGCTAGCTCTGTTTGCATGCAGCTGACACTTGTACTGTGTCTTTTAACCATGCTGGGACGCCCGCACATGCGCAGAAGCGCCGCGGCGCGCATCGAGCGTCATCCACCCGCCCCGCCCCTTTTTTTTCATAGGAGGCGCGTGCACGCGCCCGCGCGCGCGCCCGTGCGCCAATGGCGCCCTTTTCGAAAACCAACAGAGGACTAGGAGCCAGGGCCCTTTTTGCCGGAGGGCCTGTGCGGTGGATGAACGCAGCAACAGGGCAGAGGAAGTGGATTCCCTCAGAGAAACTTACCAGCTGCCTGGATCTTTTGAGTTGAGAAAACCAAAGATCCACATTTACAAGAAAAATGGACTACAGCGGCCTCTAGTGGTTTAACACAGGTACCGCGGTCCCTGTTTTTTTTTTTTTTTTTTTTCTTGACTACTATTAAAATTTTACATTTTCAGTAGTTATAGGCAAACACAGATATTTAGCGGGAATACCGTTAGGTAACAGACAGAAAGACAAATTAGGCTTGGGGGTCCCCCAATAGAACCAAGTTCCTGAGGGCCCCCACTTACCTGATCCCCGCCGCAGGACTTTGTTTGGTCCACAAAAGTCCAAACTTCACCTATCACGGCAGGCATTGTAATTAAACCTTCAGGGACCGGGTTCCCAAGGATTCCACTCCCCTGGACCTGTATAGCACCCTGCACAGACAGCGTCTTGGTCGTGGGTATGACCAGAGCTCTGGATCCCAGGGTCCAGCCCTCCTAAGAGAAGCATTACAGGCAAAACCTTGCTCTTCTGCTGCAAGGCCCGGGTACCGACCGTTTAGCTATGAAGCTTTTTTGGTGGGATCCGGAACAGCTTACTAAGGCCCAAAAGAACCTGTACGCAAGCCCAGTGAAAACACATGTTACTCTTTGGCCAACACCTTAGACACTGGCAAAAAACTGAGGTGCTCCCGGGTGGGAGGGGCTTATATAGGGGAGGGTACTTCCGGTTTGGAATTGGCCAGTGCCAACACCTGAAGGTAAACTATATAACCCATTAGTAATGACTAAGTCGCTCTGTGTCCCGTGATGTACGAAAAAGAAACAACTATTTGATGTAATTGCTTACACGTGTGAGCTGGAGTTTAGCTTCGATTTGTTAGTGTATTTAAATCTGCTAGTCCATCTAACACTCCCTTTCCCCTAGACTGATGATGCTGATTTCCAAAGGTGCTCCTGTGCTCATTGATCCAGAGTGGGGGCACTCTAATACAGGAGCTGTATTGCTGGCCAGTTTACAGGTAAAAACAGAGGGAAAAAAGCCTAAGGCTGGGTTCACACCATCCCCGCATCCGACTCACAATAGGGGTCCAGTGCATGCTGGTTCACTGTTTCATGTGCGATTTCAGCCAGAATTTTTGGCTGAATTCAGACCTGATATGGACCAAAAGACACACAGCGTTTTTCTGCAAAACGCACCGGACCTGCTGCGGACATATGTAAACCGGCTCAGAAGAGAGCCGGTCAATATCTCCTGCTGTTGCGGTTTGGATTCAGGGAACCCGCATCCAATTCGCAATGGTGTGAACCCAGCCTTAAAAAAAAAAAAATGAATGCAGCCACCACATCTAATGATTGGTAAGCCGCGATACATTACATTTTTGGTTTTGGGTTTAATACCACTTTAAACTGGTTGCCCATTATTTGCATTTAGCAAGCACAAGAGAGTGCATATGGTATACAGAGAGAGTACAGCTGCTTTTGGGACCAAAAAGTCCATCAACCCTTAAAGCGGAGTTCCACACAAAAAGTGAACTTTTGCTTTTCGGAACCCTCCCCCCTCCAGTGTCACATTTGGCACCTTTCAGGGGGAGGGGGGGGCAGATACCTGTCTAATACAGGTATTTGCACCCACTTCCAGGAATAGACTCTTGCGGGAGTCACGCCCCTTCGCGTCACCCCCCGCTGTCTTCTGGAAAACACACTGGTCCCAGGAGACAGCGGGGACCAGTGAAGCCGTGCCGCGCTACTCGCGCATGCACAGTAGGGAACCGGGCAGTGAAGCCGCAACGCTTCACTTCCTGATTCCCTCACCGAGGATGGTGGTGGGGGCAGCCGAGAGACAAGTGATTGCTCGGCTTCGGTTGCTGTCATCGCAGGCACCCTGGACAGGTAAGTGTCCATTTATTAAAAGCCAGCAGCTGCAGTATTTGTAGCTGCTGGCTTTTAGTATATATTTTTTCGTGGGACCTCCGCTTTAATAACCAAATTTGTACTATTCTCTGCAGCAGGAAACCCTGAGGGACCTCCTTGTGATTTTGCACCAAAGCCCTTTGACTTTAAAGCGGAGCTCCCTGAAAAAATAAAATATTAAAAGCCAGCAGCTACAAATACTGCAGTTGCTGACTTTTAATATTAGGACACTTACCTGTCCTGGGGTCCAGCGACGTCGGCGGCAGAAGACGAGCGATTGCTCCTCACTCTGCTGCCCCCACCGCCATCCTCAGTGAGGGAGCCAGGAAGTGAAGCCTTGCGGCTTCACTGCCCGGTTCCCCATGGCGCATGCGCGAGTCGCGCTGCGCCATTCTGACTGGTCCCTGTTGTGTACTGGGAGCCGAGTGTCTCCCAGGACACAACGGGTATTCTGCGGGAAGCGACGTACTACCCGCAGAATACCCGCGGAGAGGACTCCCGGAAGTGGGTGCAAATACCTGTCTTAGACAGGTATCTGCACCCCCCTTCCCCTTGAAAGGTGCACAAATGAGAACCTGTCACTTAGGGGTTGATTTACTAAAACTGGAGAGTGCAAAATCTGGTGCGGCTATGCTCGGTAGCCAATCAGCTTCTAACTTCAGCTTGCTCAATTAAGCTTTGACAAAGAAAAACCTGGAAGTTGATTGGTTTCTATGCAAAAGTGCACGAGAATAAGCACTCTCCAGTTTTAGTAAATCAACCCCCTAGGTTGGATATTACCAGCGCTATCCCTGTCCAATTAGACTCTTGGGCAAAGATTGCTGCATTTACAGGTAGCAATAAGAGGTGATAGCAAGAACTTCCAAAATTTCAAACGTCTATTTTTTGTACAGAGTTTCCAAGAGACTAACACATGTCTGATAATACTTGAACATTTGGTTTACATTTCAATGAACATGCCTAAAGTTCTGGTCATAATTCCAAGAAGGGGCGCCAAAGCATTGAGAACTGTTTTTATAAAATGATGTCATGTGATATCATTATCTCTATACATTGTACTGTTGGTAGTTCCTGCTGGTCACCTGTTTTTTTTAATGTGTCTCGTGTCTCATAATAATGAATTGAGACAACAGTTAAAGTGTATCAAAATTCAAAAACAAACATTTACTTGTATTGCAGTTTAACAGTCCTTAGATGTAGTTGCTGCATCTGTTTACTTTTAAAACTTTTTTATTTATTTATTATCACCTGTTAACCAACTTAATTGACGTCCTTTTTTTCCCACAAATAGAGCTTTCTTTTGGTGGTATTTGCTCAGCTCTGCGGTTTTTATTTTTTGCGCTATAAACAAAAATAGAGCGACAATTTTGAAAAAAATGCAATATTTTTTACTTTTTGCTATAATAAATATCCCCCAAAAAAATATAAAAAAAACCCATTTTTTTTCCTCAGTTTAGGCCGATACGTATTCTTCTACATATTTTTGGTAAAAAAAATTGCAATCAGCGTTTATTGATTGGTTTGCGCAAAAGTTATAGCGTTTACAATATAGGGGATAGTTTTATGGCATTTTTATAATATTTTTTTTTTTTTTACTAGTAATGACAGCAATCAGCGATTTTTTTCGTGCCTGCGACATTATGGCGGACACATCGGACACTTTTGACACATTTTTGGGACCATTGTCATTTTTACAGCGATCAGTGCTATAAAAATGCACTGGTTACTGTAAAAATGACACTGGCAGTGAAGGGATTAACCACTAGGGGCGCTGAAGAGCTATGAGTAAGCATCATGTCTTGATGTGAAACGCGTTAGCCTTGTTCCCTGCATGTCCACTTCTTCATGTTTGATTGCTTTGGATGGTTTTTGAATATTCTTTGGATTTTTACTTTTTCACAATAAATGTTTGAACAGAGTGCGGCAGTCCAGGAAATTTTTCTTTCTCCATGGAGCAGAGCCAGCACCTGTGAGTGAAGCAGGGCGGGAGCAATTAGAGGGATTTGGAACCTTCAGAGCGGTACACCTTCTCTCATCAGGGGCGCCGAAGGGGTTAAGTATGCCTAAGGGAGTGATTCTCACTGTTAGGGGCGTGGCTACGAGTGACACGTCACCGATCTCCGCTCTGATTACACAGAGCGGAGATCAGTGACAGTGTCAGTAGGCGAGCGGGAAGATGTTGTGTTTACACTAACATCTCCCCGCTGCATCCCTCCATGAGACGATCGCAGGGATCCCCACGGCGATCGAGTCCGCGGGACCCGCAGTCCAACTCACGGGGATGACTGCAGGGTCGCGAGCGCGCCGCCGGCAGTGCGCGGGACCACACGGCAGGCAGTTAAAGGGCCACGTACAGGTACGTGATTGTGCCTGTACGAGCCATTCTGTCGACGTATATATGCTGTGAGCGATCGTTAAGGGGTTAAAGAACACCCTTTCTGTCCATGGCTACTCTCATTTCTCCATTGTATCTATGTAAGGAGCCATGGTTACTAAACAGGCTGGACTTCAAAAATGTCTGTCTTAGTTCATCTCCATTATATGGTGGATTGTTGGGACCAGTTTTCATTTTTAGTTCTAGCTCAGGATGTCTACGCTTTCTTTTCAGCTCCTGGGGAGTTAAAATGACCCTGCATTTCCGGCAAGAGCAACCGGTATTTTCTTTTCTTTCTGAAAATGTTCTGAGCCCGAAAAAATGTAATAAATGCAGCCACCAGGAGTTAGATATGCTTTCAGGAGACTAGAAATTGTCAGATTGTGACACACAACTTATTATTAAATCTAATTTGCAGGTTGTCTAACATAAAAATACTCTATAGGGAAAGCCAGATCTGACAGATACCAAGATTGGACATGGATCGAAATAGAAGTGATGGTACAAGAACCTCACCCATGTCATTGCGGCCCTCATATGAGGCATCTTCTATGCTGGTCATTCAGTATCTGGGTGGCTTCAAATGTCAGGGGTGGCCCATTATTGAGCAGATTCTTGTCAGGACACTCCCCAGGGCAGGACTATCCGACATAGATATATCAAAGATGATTCATGCCATATCACATCCATCTACAACAGTTGCATATTTAATGCAAAAAAAATAAAAATGAATAAATAAGCTGCTAAAACAGGAATGGATGTTCTTCACCACTAGAGGTAGTAAATAGCTTTAATTAGAAAATAAACAGATGCAGCGCTCTAAAAACTCAATAATATATATAAGATTGGTGTATAAAACCACGTGCTCTCATCCCAAGCACAAAATCAGAGCACCTGAAGGATGCTGTACAGTCAATCCAGATATTTAACACAATGACACAAATAATAACAAAGGTAAAGTGTAAATAATCCGTGAAATAGTGCTGTGTGCACAGAACATAAGGCCCGGTTCACATAGGGGCGACTCCTCAGGCGACTCGGTCGCCTGAGGAGTCGCGTCCCGGTCTGTGCTATGGAACCGTTCTAATAGGAGTGACCTGAGTCGCTCCGACTTAGAAAAAGGTTTCTGTACTACTTTTGGGGGCGACGCAGGGTGACTTGCATTGACTTCTATACAGAAGTCATTATGCAAATCGCCTCGGCGGGCGTCTCAAGTCGTCTTGAGATCGCGCCGCCGAGGTCGCCCCCGAAGTCGTGCCGCCCCTGTGTGAACCGGGCCTAAGTACAAAGGAAGTGAACCTCACATATAAGTTCATTTAAAAAATGTTCAATAATCTAAAATGTTCCATGTAGGACACAAGAGTGTTCGCATTCATGTGAACAGAGAAGATATTCAGCAAATACGACACCCAGGGCAGTGATTCTAACACGGGGGGGGGGTTATTGAATACTCTTACCCCTTTATATGGACACACACGCCAGCGGCGGTGAGTCAGAAAAGCATTGGATCTCCCAGGCAAGTTGCAATTCACGTGATTGACGACTTCCTGTGTCCCCCTCCGCACGAAATGGATGTTGAAGGATGTGGTGTCACCACTGCAGAAGCGACAATAACCCAGAAATCCAAACGCAAAAGCAGCAGGGAGATCAGCAACAGCAGAAACGATCTGATATGGTGTAGTAATGGGCAGGAAGTCAAGTAAGGGCAAGATGGCCCCATTCAACTCTATGCCCTTCAGTGGGGGCCATCTTGCCCTTACCTGTCCATTACTACACCAGATCAGATCGTTTCTGCTGCTGCTGATCTCCCTGCTGCTTTTGCGTTTGGATTTCTGGGTTATTTCATGGATTATTTACACTTTACCTTTGTTATTTTTTGTGTCACTGTGTTAAATATCTGGATTGACTGTACAGCATCATTCAGGTGCTCTGATTTTGTGCTTGGGATGAGAGCACATGGTTTTATTCACCAATTTTATATATATTATTGAGTTTTTAGAGCGCTGCATCTGTTTATTTTCTAATTTTTGTTCACAATATGTCTTATTGTTGATGCTAGCAGCTATAACATGTTTTTTTTTCACTAGTAGCGCAATTTTTTCCTTCAGTAAATAGCTTTAGATGACCTATTTAAAGGAAAACTCTTCCCTAGAAAATGAAAAAATATGTGTCCTTTATTAGATTGTAGTCAGATGTATGCTTTTTTTAAAGAGGTAGTAAACTGCTGCAATAAAAATAAATAAATAATAATAATAATACCATAATGTGCTAGTATGCATCGAATACTAGCATATTATGAAGTACTTACTTTAAAAGAAGCCCTCCAGCGGTGCGTTGTCACCGCTGAGAGGGCTTCCATCCTCCCCCGGTCTTCCTTTTGGGTTCACAGACTCCGGCTGTGTGAGTGGTCGGAGCCGCAATGATGTTACTTCTGCACGTGTTCGGGAGCCCTCAGTTATGGCGCGGTGCTCTGAAGGTCCAGCACGGTATGCCGAACCTTCAGAGCGCATGCACCGGTAACGTCACCGGCGGCATGCAGGGTTAATATCTCCTAAACGTGCACCGTAATAATTATTTTAGGTAAAACTCACAAAGTGGACTTTACTACCGCTTTAACCCACCTAGCGGTATTCCCGAGTCAGGCTCAGGGTGGAATTTCAGTACCTAATGCGGTAACCCTGAGCCAGACTCGGGATCGCATTGCAGGATACAGGGGAAGTTACTTACCTTGTTCCCTGGATCCTGCGATGTGTCCCCGCAGTGTATGCGAGCCGTCTCCTCGCTCGATTCACAGTGCCGAGTGCCGAGCTTCGTTCCTGAGCGCTGCGACACACGGGGCGGAGTTCGGCGCCAAATTAAAAAAGTGAAACACACAATACACATACAGTATACTGTAATCCTACAGATAACAGTACTGTATCAAATAATTACACATCCCCATTGTTCCTAGTGGTCTGCCCAGTGTCCTGCATGCAGTTTTACATTATAAATACTTTTCTTTCTGCCTGGAAACTGGAGATTGTCCATAGCAAACAAAAAGTGTCCCTTTACATCAAAAGTGGTTTTAGACCAGCTAGAAAACAGTGATAATAAATTAGAATCACTTGCAGAATTGAGCGATAGCGATTTGTGGGGAAATTCGTCATCAAACACTGAAAAACACTTTTATCATTATTATATTATTATTTGTTATAATTATTTTTATTATATTATAATTTATGATTTTGTTTTTTGAACTTTATCATACCCGGGATGTCTACTAGACTCTGGTTTGGACAGATTTAAGTGAGTTATTCCTAAGATTTACAGGCCTACAATATAAAACGCCAAATTTCCATGCAAAAATATGATACCGCTTTTAGCACCTAAAATCTGACAGAATCATACCGCCAGGGAGGTTAATGTTTCCTTCAGACTTTTATGTCTGTAGCGCTACCCCCAGTTAAGAGAGCCGCTGATATTGATTTGGGCCCTGTAGTGCACTGCTGTCAACCCCTGGCAATCGGCTCTAACCTCCCGTGGCACAGCTGGTGATAGAGGGATAGGACCGCGTGACCTCAACTGTTGGTGACGCAGTCCTATAACAAACATACACAGAATATACTTTAGAACTTCTATTAAAGTAAGCGGAACTGACACCAAATGTACTTTACCCAGATATTTTACTGAGGCTAATGGGCAAGTAATAAACAACAGTATAACAAGTTGCAGATCCCTGCAATAAACAGTAATAAAGATAAACAGAGTAATCAGAATAATAAAGTATTGCTATGCAACTCTAGCGCTGCCCTTTTACAGCTACTTCCCCTCATGGGTAGACTAACACCAAGCAATGTCTACCTATGCAGTCAGGCCTGACTGATCTAAATGGAAGTTCAGTGAAACAATATTCGCTAGCAATCTTTTCGGTGGTGCACTTGAAGAACAACTTTGTAATCCCAACGAATAGTAAAGATAAAGTATCTGTCTTTAAACAGCTCTCACCACCCGGGCAAGTCCAATTCCGTTTCCTCCATCAATTCGTCTGGGAACAGGAATCCACCGACATCCAAGTCTTCAATCCTTCTGGTGTACTGCAGCAAGGAGGATTAGATGTCTCTAAGGCTCTGCTAGGCTGGCAGAGGGCTCTTTGGAAAGGAGCACATGGCCCAGGCTTCAGGCCTTGTGCACACAGCAGTTCAGCACAGAGATCCTCTTGCTAGGAGAGGGGTGTCCAAAGAGGCCGACCAAAACTCCGCCTCCCCTTTATAAAGTCTGCCCCAGCAGTCTCTGTTCTGGAGCAATGCACCCTGGGTGCTGCAAGATGTACTGGGAGATGTAGTCTCTCTCTCCTCTGCTTTCACTTCCATAATGTCTCTTTACTTCCTCCCGACTCACCTCTCACCTGGAACTTCTTGTCTCTCTGCATTAATGGGGAACACCCCGCTACACACTCCCCCCACTTGAATTCTTTGGTCCCCAAAGATAAACTTCAACAAATACTGTTTACCATTTTGGACAATGTCGAGCATGATGTTGGCATATGGAATTCCCACCAAAACTTTGGGATGGAACTCTCTTGCCCACAGGTCACACTACCATGAGTGGCCTGCCTAACTGTGCCAGAGAGTGAGCTGGGGTTGCCCTCCACCAAATGGACGGTGGAAGGATCAGGTTGTTCAACACTTCTCCTAGCCGTTACAACAGAGTCCTCTGAGCTCGTCCCCATTTGGGGGTAAGTTAGTTTCTTGGGAGGCCTGATGACTCTGCGAGCCCTCTGCTCTCTTGGTGCTTCTGACTCTGGCACCACAGGCTCTTCTTCAGGAGTAAGTTCAGGTAACATTGCTGGTTCTGGGACCTCTGATTCAGAAGTCGACTGACGTATGGAATCTCTAGAGTCCTCCTCTGCGCAAGTGTCAGGAACATCTTCCCAGTAATCAGCTGAGGGACTGAAGGGTATGAATTCAGTAGCCTCCGGATTCAGCGTTGCATCTGGGGTATCCCCTCCATTTGGGAGATCTATGGCGGACGTTCCCAGAGTCGAGGGAGGCCACAGCCAGTCCAGTTCTCCACCTTCATCTGTACTCAATTGGGAGGCCTCCCCATCTTTGGCTCGAGAGGTCTGGGACCGAGTGTTCGGCCTAGGAATATCCAGGATAGAGGCCGGTTCAGGGGAGTCTCTCACGGGAGGTATTCTGACTGCCTCAGCAAGTGGGAGCAGGTGGTTCCGATGCCACGTCTTCAGTGGACCCACCTTTCCTTCTGGCTTTAGTTTGTAGACAGGCAAACCGGGCAACTTCCTACAGACAACATAGGGCTCAGATCTCCACCTGTCAGCAAGCTTGTGTTTTCCAGGGACCCCCAGATTGCGTAGCAGTACTCGGTCCCCGGGCTGCAGATCTTGCACTCGAACCTTCAGATCGAAATTTCTCTTGTTGCGGGCCCCCCTTTGATCCGAAGCCGCCTGGGCTTGTTCATAGGCCACCTGCAAGCTACGTCTAAGTCTGTCCACGTATCCCTTGTGGGATGTAGCTGAGGTATTGTCTATAGAAGTGCCAAAGGCCAGGTCCACAGGTAGCCTTGCTTCTCTCCCAAACATAAGTCGATAAGGGGAGTAGCCAGTGGCGTCACTTGTGGTACAGTTATAGGCATGTACTAGGGCTGATATGTGCTGACTCCAGTGTTGCTTCTTCTCTGTTTCTAAGGTTCCCAACATGTTGAGCAGGGTCCGGTTAAATCTCTCCGGCTGAGCATCTCCTTGTGGGTGGTAAGGCGTGGTTCTGGTCTTCTTTATTCCTAATGAATCCAAAAGTCTTCGGATCAACCGACTCTCAAAGTCCCTTCCTTGATCTGAGTGGAGTCTCTGTGGTAGTCCGTAATGGACAAAATACTTCTCCATAAGTATCTTGGCCACGGTGGATGCCTTCTGGTCTTTGGTTGGGAAAGCTTGAGCATAGCGGGTGAAATGGTCGGTTATTACCAGAACATTCCCCAATCCACTCAGGTCGGGTTCGAGGCAGAGAAAGTCAATGCATACCAGATCCATTGGGCCTTGACTCTGTAAGTGGCCCATTGGGGCAGCTTGATGGGGTAGGGTCTTTCTCTGAATGCATCGTGCACAGGAATGGCAATACTCCTCTACTTCTGCCCTCATGCAGGGCCAATAGAACCGATTTCTGACAAGCTGGAAGGTCCTTTCTGCCCCTAGGTGACCATGATGGTCATGCAGGGCAATTAGTACAGTCTCTCGGTGCTTCTCTGGAAGAAATAACTGCCACTTATCTTCTGAGTCATCAGAGGGGCCCCTTCGGTAGACCACTCCCTGATGTACCTGTAGCCTGTCCAATTCCTTCCTCAACAGGCGAGCCTCCTTTGAGGGGTGATGTAGGAGTTTGTTGGGATCCTGATTCTCCAGGGCTTCGAGGACCAATCTCCCCATGGGGTCTTCCAATTGGTCACACCTCAACTCCTTCTTGGACAGTCTCGGTAGGTTGTCTTCCTCCAGTTGAGTTACCCCACAATAGTGTTTGGGGACTCCTACCATGGTAACCCCTATTTCTTCTGCTCTGGTGCCTCCTTTGGCTTGGAATTCAGCCCCTTGACAAAGGGCCCGCACCCCGTCCGGTGCCACTTGGGTCCAATCTTCCCAGTCATTTGTCGTGGCATGAGACCTCCGGGACAGGGAATCTGCATCCCTATTTCCGGCTCCTGGTCTGTACTTCAGACTGAAGTTGAATCCAGACAATGCAGCCAACCACCTGTGTCCGGTGGCATCTAGTTTCGCGGTGGTGAAGAGGTAGGTCAGGGGGTTGTTGTCTGTCTTCACAGTAAACTCTGCCCCATACAAGTAGTCTTTTAGCTTGTCTACTACCGCCCATTTGAGGGCCAGGAATTCCAGCTTATGAGTGGGGTAATTCTTTTCTGAGGGGGTCAGGCTCCTGCTCACATAGGCCACTGGTCGCAGTTGTCCTTCATGTTCTTGGTAGAGTACACCACCTAGACCCTCATGGCTGGCATCCACATGTAATTCATAAGGTCTGGTAGGGTCGGCGTAGGCCAGGACTGGGGCAGTGGTTAAGCTCCTCTTCAGAGCATGAAAGGCCTCTTCACACCTTGGGTTCCACTGATCTTGAACTGACTCACCAGGCCTCCTGGGCCCTGAGTCATCCTCTTCCCCTTCTGCCTTTAGCAATTCATTCAACGGGCGGGCAATCCAGGCAAACCCCTCCACAAACCTCCTATAATAGGAGCAGAACCCCAGGAAGGATCTGAGCTCTGTTACTGTGGTGGGTCTTGGCCAGGAAGTGACTGCTTCCAACTTCTCAGAATCTGTGGCCACCCCTTCTTCAGACACTATCTTGCATAACTGCCTGTTCAGCCTTCTAACATATTCTGACAGTTTCTCATTCGGCTGCTGGAGAGTGTGTTCAATTTGATAAATCATCTCTGACACCTTCTCCAGCTGACCAAACTCTTCCTGCAGCATGGCCAGGCAATCTTGAGCTGTACAGTTTTCATTTCCAAACCGGAAGCTCTTCACCGCTTCTGCCGCGGCACCTTTCAGACTTTCTAAGACTCGCTGTCTCTTCTGTGCCTCAGGCACCTCCCATGCTTCTACTGCCTGCAATGCCTGTTCCACCCAAGTGTCAAAATCTTCCTCCCCCGCAGGGACGGGGAGCTTCCCTGAGAAGGTGCTAAGCTTCCGGTAACCGGCCTCCACATGCACCGTACTGCTTTTCTGGCACTTAATTACAAGGTCTCCTAGAGCATTCAACAATTCAGGCCCTATAGCGGCCAGCGGTGATCCCGGGCTTAATAGTTCCTTAAGCTTTTCTGCTTTAGGGGATAGTGGTGGAGATAATTGTGGGAGTGATGGCTTTGGTGTCTGAAACCATTCTTCCTTCACTGGCAGCGTATGTATCAAGTGATAGATCTGATTATCTATGGCTTGTATACTCTGACTTTTAAAATGCTCTGGGATTTCGTTTTTCCATTCTACCAGTGCGTATGTAAACGAGATCACTGGATCTGGCCTAAAATCCATCACCCATGCTTTGTGGCTCGGAGACAGTAACAATACAAGCTGTTTTATCTCCTCTTCCTTCCATCTTTCCCCCGGGAGTACAATGACTACCGCCGCGGTTGGATCGGCGCCAATCGCTGCGCACCACTGTGACATTGCCAGCGGGTCCATGCTGGTACTTCTGACCGGCTTGATTGCAGCGTGCAACGTACAAGGATCCCGGACTCGAGCCCCCACGTGTAGCGCTACCCCCAGTTAAGAGAGCCGCTGATATTGATTTGGGCCCTGTAGTGCACTGCTGTCAACCCCTGGCAATCGGCTCTAACCTCCCGTGGCACAGCTGGTGATAGAGGGATAGGACCGCGTGACCGCAACTGTTGGTTGCAGTCCTATAACAAACATACACAGAATATACTTTAGAACTCCTATTAAAGTAAGCGGAACTGACACCAAATGTACTTTACCCAGATATTTTACTGAGGCTAATGGGCAAGTAATAAACAACAGTATAACAAGTTGCAGATCCCTGCAATAAACAGTAATAAAGATAAACAGAGTAATCAGAATAATAAAGTATTGCTATGCAACTCTAGCGCTGCCCTTTTACAGCTACTTCCCCTCATGGGTAGACTAACACCCAGCAATGTCTACCTATGCAGTCAGGCCTGACTGATCTAAATGGAAGTTCAGTGAAACAATATTCGCTAGCAATCTTTTCGGTGGTGCACTTGAAGAACAACTTTGTAATCCCAACGAATAGTAAAGATAAAGTATCTGTCTTTAAACAGCTCTCACCACCCGGGCAAGTCCAAGTCCGTTTCCTCCATCGATTCGTCTGGGAACAGGAATCCACCGACATCCAAGTCTTCAATCCTTCTGGTGTACTGCAGCAAGGATGAGAAGATGTCTCTAAGGTTCTGCTAGGCTGGCAGAGGGCTCTTTGGAAAGGAGCACATGGCCCAGGCTTCAGGCCTTGTGCACACAGCAGTTCAGCACAGAGATCCTCTTGCTAGGAGAGGGGTGTCCAAAGAGGCCGACCAAAACTCTGCCTCCCCTTTATAAAGTCTGCCCCAGCAGTCTCTGTTCTGGAGCAATGTACCCTGGGTGCTGCAAGATGTACTGGGAGATGTAGTCTCTCTCTCCTCTGCTTTCACTTCCATAATGTCTCTTTACTTCCTCCCGACTCACCTCTCATCTGGAACTTCTTGTCTCTCTGCATTAAAGGGGAACACCACGCTACATGTCATTTTAGGCATTTCTGTAATTCTACATCTAGAATTCTCTCTATTTCTCATAAGGTCCAGAAAAAACACAAGGCATGGTCTTCCAATTTCCCTCCTGAGGTTGATGTAAGCTTCATTGTGTAGAATGACTGACACATCAAATCAAGGTAGTGTGGATGGGTCATACAAACAGGAGATGTTTTGTGGTCAGCTCACCCATGGCCAGAAAGAAAATTAAATCTCAGTGACAATATGAAGAAAGTACAGCAAGTATGTCACTGGCAGAAAATAGAAAGAGAGGAACTTGGCCCTTATAGGAAGGCTGTTCATTTATACAATCTGCCCATAGACATTAGATGGTGGTCTCCCAACAATACTTACATGACCCACCACCTTCTAATTGGCCTCCTTTATAATATGTCCTATCTAGGATCTCCATTGGCTATGCTACTGCTCATTTGGTACAATGACATAACACAGCGTCACCTCTTCCAGTACTGTATAAATTTGGTAATATCCAACGAATTATAGAAATTTTCTGATTTGCACAACGCATGCAAATTATTCCAAGTCCCTTCCTGAGAAGATGACTAACGCCGCGTACATGCGATCGGAAATTCCGACAACAAAACCGTGGATTTTTTTCCGACGGAATGTTGGCTCAAACTTGTGTTGCATATACACGGTCACACAAATATTGTCGGAAATTCCGAATGTCAAGAATGCGATGGCGTTCAAGACGTACGACGAGCCGAGATCAATGAAGTTCAATAGGCAGTTCGGCTCTTCTGCTTGATTCTGAGCATGCATGCTTTTTTGTGCGTCGGAATTGCATACAGACGATCGGAATTTCCGACAAGAACCTTTGTTGTCGGAAAATTTGAGAACCAGCTCTCAAATTTTTGTTGTCGGAAATTCCGACAGCAAATGTCCGATGGAGCCTACACACGGTCGGAATTTCTGACAAAAGCTCACATCGAACATTTGTTGTAGGAATTTCCGATCGTGTGTATGCGGCACATAGGTGTGCGCAGCCTGTTGCATTAGGGTGTGCACCTGAAAGCTCAAAAACTCGGTACCGATCTCTCACTGTGTTCATTCAGAAAGGGAAGAGGCCGGTAAATGACATTACCCCTTCCCCCACTCATCCTGAAATATCATCTACGTGTGCCCACTGCAGTAGCCAATGGGAGAGGAGGGAAGCCAGCCATGTTGTGGGAGGGGACACCGGGCAGCAGGAGGAATCTGCACTGCAGTGAGTGATTAGGGTGTGCCTAGGCACACCTGGCACACCCTGTGCGCACGGCTATGATGCGGCATAAGGCTAGGTTTACTATTGTGCATTGCGGGAATATGTGAAAGATGGCGCAACTTCCCTTAAAGTGGTTGTAAACCCTTATAAATTTTTTTTTTTTTTAACTACCTGTAAGAGAAAGGCATAATGAGCTAATATGACTAGCATAATAGCTCATTATGCATCACTTACCTTAGACCGGGGCCCCCGAAGCCGTCCTCGTCTCCCTCTTCAGCCGCAGCCATCTCTGCGGCGATAGCCAGAAGGTTACTTCCGGGTATCGCCGCTCCAGCCAATCACAGCGCCGCTCCGGCGCTGTGATTGGCCGGAGCGGCGGAGACGTCACTTTGCGCATGCGCGCGGGAGCCTTCACATTCGGCTACGCCCAGCGATTGCTGGGAAGTAGCCAAATTTGTAAATGGGATTAACCCCATGAATGCGCCGTTGTCTACGGCGCGCATGCGCCGTAGACAGCCGCGCCTGTCATTTAACTAAATATCTCCTAAACCGTGTAGGTTTAGGAGATATTTCTTGCACCTACAGGTAAGCCTTAATCTAGGCTTACCTGTAGGTGCAAGTTGAAAAAGTGGGTTTACAACCACTTTAAAGCCCAAAAAAAGTGCATCATTTTTGAAAGGTGTATGTCAGTGCGATTAATTCTTAATGGCACCCCAACGCATCTTGCAAACATGCACAGTTTAGTGTGCACCAAAACCCATGGTAACAGTGCACCATGCATTTTGGTGCAGTGCAATTAAAAAAAAAAAGGGTCATGCACCTCTTTTGTGTAATATTTCGTGCATAGGGCAGCTCATTGAAATGAATAGGCTGCCCTGAAATGTGATGCGCAAAAATTGCACAAAAAACGCACACACACACCGTCACACCTGCAAAGCTGTGAATAGAGCCAAAGAAAACATATATGTTCTCCAATGTCCAAGCTGACTGGCTGTAGAAGAAATATTGTTACATTTTCATACTCCTTTTATTGTTAATATGAAAATAAATGTATCAATGGTTGTAGCAGAACCTGTCACTGTGGACTTATATCAATGGATACATTGTATCTTGACTTACTCAAATAAACAAACTAGAATCAAAATAGAAATTGCATTGTTATAATCAAGAGGTTTAACATATAGAATGAATCAGTTTGATGGGAAATCGTCTCTCTTATGTTTTATAAGGCATTGCATTTCAGTCTGTGGTATAAAAACACTGTATTGTTCAAATTAAACATCTAACTGTTAACTGGCTTTTACTTTTTATTACAATTTATACAGAATGATATACATTTTTTTATAAAAATGCATAACCTTTCAATTTCACTTGACACTTTACTTTCCCTGACTTAGGGGAGAATATTGGGTATAACTGTTCACCCACAATGCGCCATATCATTAATTCAAGACACTGGTGTTGATTTACCAAAGGCAAATAGACTGTGCACTTTGCAGTTGCTCCACAGCTTTGTAAATGAGGTAAAGCTTCAATTTACAAAAAAAATAAAACAATCACATGCAAAGAAAACGAAAAAAAACAGCATTTTTTGCTTGCACATGATTGGATGATGGAAGTCAGCAGAGCTTCGGCTCATTTACTAAGCTCTGTAGCAACTGCACTTTGCAGAGTGCACAGACTATTTGCCTTTAGTAAATCAATCCCAGTATATTGACCTGTAATCCCATAATTACCACCTTGTGTTGGGTTAAATGTTGTAAGAATGTAATGTCCTACTCCTCATCACCTTTGAGTTGAATCCTAGCTTTGTATTATGCTGTTCTGTATGTTTATGCCAATTGATGTTACTTATTTGAAGGGAAACATAAACCATAAAATATACACTATATTGTCAAAAGTATTGGGACACCTGCCTTTACACGCACATGAACTTTAATGGTATCCCAGTCTTAGTCTGTAGGGTTCAATATTGAGTTGGCCCTCCCTTTGCCGCTATTACAGCTTCAACTCTTCTGGGAAGGCTGTCCACAAGGTTTAGGAGTGTGTCTATGGGAATGTTTGACCATTCTTCCAGGCACTGATGTGGACAAGAAGGCCTGGCTCGCAGTCTCCACTCTAATTCATCCCAAAGGTGTTCTATCGGGTTGAGGTTAGGACTCTGTGCAGGCCAGTTAAGTTCCTCCACCCCAAACTCACTCATTCATGTCTTTATGAACCTTGCTTTGTGCGCAGTCATGTTGCATCCCCAAACTGTTCCCACAAGGTTAGGAGCATGAAATTGTCCAAAATGTCTTGGCATGCTGACGCCTTAATAATTCCTTCTTGTCCACATCAGTGCCTGGAAGAATGGTCAAACATTCCCATAGACACACTCCTAAACCTTGTGGACAGCCTTCCCAGAAGAGTTGAAGCTGTTATAGCTGCAAAGGGGGGGCCAACTCAATATTGAACCCTACGGACTAAGACTGGGATGCCATGTGCTTGTAAAAGCAGGCGTCCCAATACTTTTAGTAATATAGTGTAGCATTGTAACTAAACAGTGTGTGCAGAGTATCCTAAATAAAATATGAAACAGCAAAGTATGCTTAGTGAATGACAGTTGAACATTCAGGGAATGCAGTTAGTCAAAGATAACCAATAAGCAGTCACATTTAAAGTGTAACAATAGGCAAAAAAAATAAGAGACTTATATGATACAGTGAGGTTTATTTACTAAAGCTGAAGAGTGCAAAATTAGGCTCATAGACACCAATCAGCTTCCAGGTTTTATCGCCGAACAAGCTGAGGTTAGAAGTTAATTGGCTACCATGGACAGCTGCACCGGATTCGGCGTGTATCCGTTTTAGTAAAGCTACCCCAGTTTGTCACCAGCATCACCACAGCACAGCGCCTCTGGATCATTGGTTCATTCATCCCAGTAGATCCATAACTTTTTCACTTTCCTTACAGGGTGACAATGCTGTTAGTTCTGCAGTGAAATCACACAGCAGCATTGTCACCCTGTGGGAATTTAACCCCTTCCTGTCCAGCCCCAGTATCCCTTTAATAGGGTCTGTACAGGAAGGAGCAGTGATTATGTGACCACTGTGATTGGCTGTCACAGTGATCAAATTTTTATACTTCAACTCTCCATGATAATGTCGGGTTCATCGTAAACTGCATGAGCAGGGTGAAAAGGACAGCTGCAAAAAAATGAAGTGTTGGGACCTGCAAACCTCAGGGCTTGAAAAGAAGGTGTTCAAGTTAGAAAAAGCGCTGTTTGCCCTTTCCCCCTCTTCAAAACATTTGAACCCCTTTCTCAGTGGCGCCCTCATGAGACTGGTATCACATCACACAGGAGATTTTTTAAAGAGGTCCTGTCCTTGAAGTCATCTGCCAGCCACAAGAACTACTACACAGCCTATCACTGGGCACGGCATGCAGGCTGCGTCCATCCAACTTTACTCCACAGGCCTGAGATGTGCTGTTTACACTTGGACACTTGTGGGTTGTTAAAGTAGGACTAAAGGCAAAAAATAAAATTGGGACAGTATGGAGATGGGTTAGAGCACCTATCTGGTCTTTATTGTCATCTATGTCCCCTGTTATGGAGAATAACCTTCCATACTTCTCCAGCATACTGTTATCACTGAGATAATAGAAAAATGGAAAAAAGGCGCCAAAAAAAGATATTATTTTTTTGCCGCCTTTTTTCAATTGTTCTATTATCTCACTGTTTGCTATCGCAATTGGTTGGCAGCCTTACACATATATATTGGAGTTGCGACATTTACTCACATCCTAGGTATCATATTGTACTGTTATCACTGATAGTAAAAAGAAAATCCCAAATTTTGAGTTGTCGCCAGAACAAAAATAAAACATCTTCCAATGGGGACTCAAGTTCTGGTGACCCTAGTTACAACCAGTGATTTCCTTCACTTTGGAAGGATTTTCTCTCACTTCCTGTTTCAGTTATGGGACAGGAAGTGAAGGAAAATCTGCCCAATGGGGCAAAGATGAAAAAAACTGACACAGGTTATAACCTTCCCTTCCTGTAGCCAAAAATGCAGGTAACGTTATGTAAAACATTAAAGAATAGTGCCTATACTGCTTAAAATCCAGTAATACATCGTCTCACCTTGCTCTGCACATGCTCGATTGCGCTCAATTTTTTGGCATTTTTGTTGGCACTGTGCTGAAAATTAGACTTGTGCACAATGGAAAATTTTGTTTCGTTTTCATTTGTAAAATATATAATTTTGTTCTGTTATATTCGTATATTCGTTATGTTACGTTAATTTGTTTTCGGATAATTTGTTATTTATGTAGAGTATCGATATTCATTATAACGAATTGATTCGTTTTCGGATAATTCGATATTTATGTATGTATATATATTCGTGATAACGATTCGTAGTTTGGAAAGTCAGTTGTTTATTGAATCCATTAACACACAAAGGGGGAGGTTTCCTAAAACTTCTGCACACAGAATCTGGTGCAGATCTGCATAGAAACCAATCAGCTCCCAGGTTTTATTGTCAAAGCTTCATTGAACAATCTGAAGTTAGAAGCTGATTGGGTACTATGTACAGCAGCGCCAGATTCTGTGTGCAGCAGTTTTAGTAAATCCCCCCCCCCCCCCCCCCCCACTTAAGTGACAAATTCTCTTCTCCTCTTCTAAAATACAATACAACATCCTTCTCACTCAGTTCTCAGGAATGCACTTTGCCAGTAATCCAGCCTCCAGCACAAAAGGAATCAGCTGATTGGACTGTAAGATTTACTCCGAGTTGATCTTTTGTTTCATTAGACCTTTACAAATGAACAAATCGTGTCAAATTCATTTGTTATTTTTGCTATAATTTCTTTCGTATTGATTGAAATTCATTCTTTTTTTATTCGGACATTTGGATGCATACGAATGTCCGAAAGATGAAAAATTTGTCCGAATTTCGATTTGTTACGAAACGAATTGCACATGTCTACTGAAAATCAGAGCCACTAGAGGCCGATCTGCTGACAGCCCAAAGATTTACTGGTGTTCAGGGGCTCTGAGCTTCAGCAAAATAGAAGCCTCCAGCAAAAAGAAACAGGAGAAATGCTGGAGGCAATTTACAACACACACTAATGTTGGTAGCATAATTATTAAAATGGAATGTATGTTCCTTGCTAAAGAACATTATTTTTTATCAAGTTGTTATGGGTAAAGTTCTGCTTTAAACTGTTTTACATCAATAAACACACTACAGTGGATTACGATTATTATTCCGTTCCAGGAGAATGCTCGTAATCCATAGCACTCGCATATCAAAGCAAGTTTCCCCATAGAAGTCAATGGAAACGAAAATAATTTGTTCCGCATTGACTTCTATGGCATGCAATACCGCATGTGGCCAGAGGTGGGGGGCGCCAGAGAGCCTTGGAAATACTCGGAAAGGCTCAGGGACAGCTCGGATGAACTCGGAAAACCTCGGAAAGGCTCAGGAACAGAGTATTTCGGAGTAATTCCAAACGGCTCCAAACAGTTCTGATCAGCTCCGCTCGGCTCCAGTGCCCCCGCACCTCTGGAAAAATGCGGTATTGCACACTGCTGTGGCTTGAATCCTGCTCGTTTTGCGAGACAACACTCGCAAACCGAGTCAGGATTTTCAACAACAAAAAATGCTTGTATTGCGAAACGCTCGTTAACCGCGTTACTCTCAATCCGAGGTTTCACTGTACTTTTTATTGCAGGAGATTTGTATAATCTCGTCTTGTTTTCTAATATTGGGGTCCAAGCATGTGATTATCAGGACTTCTACAGTCTAGCAGTCCCTTTCCTGATGGAGAGCTCCACCATATTTGTTGACCATGACTTTAAAGCATACAGTAGGTCAAGGCACAATATTTTTTTTTTTTTAAAAGTGTATAGTACTGTGAAAAAGTTTTAGGCAGGTGTGAATAAATGCTGTAAATTAAGAATGCTTTCAAAAATATATATTTGAATTGTTTTTTTTAACCACCTCCCTACTGGGCACTAAAACCCCCTTCCTGCCCAAGCCATTTTTCAGCTTTCAGCGCTCTCACACTTTGAATGACAATTGCGCGGTCGTGCGACGTGGCTCCCAAACAAAATTTGAGTCCTTTTTTTCCCAGAAATAGAGCTTTCTTTTGGTGGTATTTAATCACCTCTGCGGTTTTTATTTTTTGCGCTATAAACAAAAGAAGAGCGTCCAGTTTGGAAAAAAAACACAATATTTTTTACTTTTTGCTATAATAAATACCCATTTTTTTTCAATTAAAATTTTCCTCATTTTAGGCCGATACGTATTCTTCTACATATTTTTGATATAAAAAAATACATTGCAATAAGCGCGTATTGATTGGTTTGCGCAAAAGTTATAGCGTCTACAAAATAGGGGATAGTTTTATAGCATTTTTTATTTTTTTTAATTTTTTTATTAGTAATGGCGGCGATCTGCGACTTTTATTGTAACTGCGATATTGTGGCGGACACATCGGACACTTTTGACACATTTTTGGTACCATTCACATTTATACAGCGATCCCTGCTATAAAAATGCATTGATTACTGTATAAATGTGACTGGCAGGGAAGGGGTTAACCACTAGGGGGCGGGAAGGGGTTAAATATGTTCCCTCAATGTGTTCTAACTGTGGGGGGAGGGGACTGACTGGAGGAGGTGACCGATGGTTGTCCCTATGTACAAGGGACACACCATCAGCCTCCTCTCCCTCACAGGACGTGGATCTGTGTGTTTACACACACAGATCCACTTTCCTGCTTGGTTCCCGGGCAATCGCGGGTGCCCGGCGGCAATCGCGGCCACCGGGCACGCGCACCGGGTCCTTGGTAACGCGGCGGGCGACGCGCCGCCGGCGGCGCGCGCGCGATCCCCCTCCTTCTGAGGAACGTTCACTCAGAAGGAGAGAGCACCCATCCGGCCGTATATGTACAGTGGCCGGGTGGGAAGTAGTTCATCAATTTACAAAATGCAAAGTGAGCAAACAGAAGAAAAATATACATCTAATCAATATTTGGTGTGACCACCTTTTGGCTTCAAACCAGCATCAGTTCTTACACTTGCACACTTTGTACACTTTGTACACTTGCACAAAGTCAGGGATTTGGTAGGATTAGAGTCAGAGGTATAATTAACCAATTATACCAAGCAGGTGCTAATGTTCATCAATTTCATATGTAGGCTGAAACACAGTCATTAACTAAAACAGAAACAGCCGTGTAGGAGGCCTAAAACTGAGCGAGGAACAGCCAAACTCTGCTACTAAGGTGAGGTTGTGGAAGACAGTTTCATGTCACAGGTCATACACCATGGCAAGACTGACCACAGCAACAAGACACAAGATATAAACTGTGTAAATTATACTGCGCTGTCCATTGGGTGAGACATAAAACACTGAATTAGTGAATCTATCTCTCCATAAATTGTTGCTGCAACTTCTATGTGAGACACACACAAAAAAATATAATAAAGATAATAAAGCTGCGCAAATAGTGAAAAATGGTATATGAGCACCACCTTAAAACATAAGTGGAAGATATATATTGAATGATAAAATAATGATGATTAAATAAATTAATATAATTGGACTGGATCTTAATTGCCAATGTGACAAATAGAACTGAAGAAAGTCCCAACTGTCAATCAGACACCCACATCACATTCAGCAAAAGTCTTGTGCAGTGAAAGAATTGATGTTGAATAGTAACTGTGTGAATAGTACAGTCCAGATAGCCAAAACTGCAACGAAGTGTAGATATGGATCTTCTCGTTAGGCTAATTGGTGACTTCAAACACACAACACCCAATGAAAAGTGCCAAACACTGGATAGATGTAGATTCCACCACCATCAGTTCACACTGCCGCTTACCAGAAATGGTGATCTCCACAGAGATCGATACAAGCAGATGGCTATTCCCCAGCCAGGGTCTCTAGATGGTATCAGTTAAACTCCCGAATTTCACGCCACTCCTCTCCACATATTGCAAAGTATATATGCAAATGGAAAGAAAGCCACCATAGCGTGAAACCGATAAAACAATTTATTGTAAAAAAGTAATGCACTTACATGAAACGCAAGTTATTATGGCGTGTAGTATATTTAGCCGGCCGGCTAAGACTGCCCGTTCCTTCCGGGACTCGTTGGTATGTCGGTGACGTCAGCACGCCGCTCCTCCCTACGTCGTTTCGTCACAGATGACGTCGTCCAGGGGCACGGGCGGCGTGCTGACTCACCGCCATAAATACTCATGAATACAATAGGAACGCCCAGATCTGATCATTCAGCACTCCTGACAAATGAATCGCCATGTTGACTATTGGCAAGCATGCCCATACAGCAACAAGATGATAAGGCGATAATCCATATTGCCACCTAAAAATGTAAACACTCCTAATCATAAGACAAAAAATTATTTATATTTATTTCTGATTGGAGCCTGGGGACGAAAGAAGGAACTTTAGTCTGTAAATGGTATGCGGGCTGGCTGGTGGTGCCACGCGCAGCACAACCATAACTGACCAAATCACATCTTCCAACAACAACCCCATATATTAAGCAATATATATCGCCAACTCATATATGTTACCTTTAATAGAATTACAAGTTGGTGCATATTTATTAAATCCAACACAAATTGACAACATTAAAATATAATTAAAAAATACTATAAGATAAAGCAGCCCTCTAGCGGTCAAATTCCAACATTAGCATGGAAATAGACCCAGACAGGATGCTATACATGATGGCACTTCCAAAAAATGTTAAAAATGAAAATGCTTATTTAAATATTTGCATCGTACAGCTAGGTGATAGAACACACATCAAAGGACATAAGATGTATGGCTACCACCCCCCAAAAACAAATGCAAAAATAAAAATAGATTAAAATTAAAAGGAAAAGGAAAACAATAAGCAAAAATTTATTGGTCATTGGACCAATAATTATTCATTAGGTCGAATAATAACTTCTCACATTTGTGAGTACTCTCTGTGATATTTGTAACTCACAATACGTGATGTCATATCATCATACGGGGTCAAAAAGATGTATCCCATTATAAAAGTCTAGATGTATCTATTCAAAGATATTCACATTTCATTGTATCATAGAAACAAGAAACTAATAGTTTCCGTTCTTATGTTAAGTATAATGGTTAAATTATGTAGCTGGTAAACAGACACCACTAAATGATCAGATCTGGTTCACAGATCTCTATAACAAAAACAGAGAAAATATGAAACCATAAACTCATGTCCTATGCATTATCTATAAATGCGTTCACATCTATGTCGATGTTAAGGCCATAAGGGGTGTAGCTACGAACCCTATATATCCAAGACATTTCCATCCTCGATATCTCTCTCACTAGGGAACCTCCCCTCCAATGTGGACTATACCTATCTATACCCAAAAATAGTGTTCCAGCTGGATTACGTTGGTGATGCAAATCATAATGTCTTGAAACCGAGTGATCCTTAAATCCACTCTTAATATTTGTGATGTGCTCACCAAGACGCACCTGCATAGATCTTTTTGTTCTACCTATGTATTGCATGCCACATGGGCATTCCAACAGGTAGACCATACCCGTGGAACTACAGGTCACAAAGGCCTCGATTTTATGTTCCCTAGAGGTGCTAGTTGATTTAAACGACATTGTTTTCTTTGATTTGATTTTATTCAGTGTACATACCTGGCACCTACGACACTGGTGGTAGCCAGAAATGTTCTGAAAAAAAGAAACTTTTTTTGGGGGTGGATCAACCACATTTAGCGCTATTTTATCCCTTAGTGAAGGGACACCCCTAAAAATAACTTGTGGAGTAACTGGCAAGAATGAGTTGATAATTAGATCACTTCTCAAAATATGCCAGTGTTTACGAACAATCTTCTTCACTAAATAATGTTGGGTAGAATAGGTAGTGATAAATGGTATCAATGGTCCCTCACGTTTAGTTTTAGAATTTGTATCCAACAAAACAGATCTTTCTATTTTTTCAACTTCTTTTAAAGTTGTTTCCAAAGAGTCTGCATCATAACCTTTATCCATTAATCTGTTCTTCAAAATGTTAGCTTGAAGAACGTAGTCAGATACATCCGAACAATTCCGCCTTATTCTCAAAAACTGACTCTTGGGTACTGATTTTAACCATGATTCCTTGTGGCAACTCCCCAAAGGAATGTAGGAGTTGCGATCCGTCTGTTTGAAGTATGTAGTTGTCTTGAAGCCAGTTCCCTCCTTTCTGATTGTGAGATCAAGGAAGTGTATCCTATCCTGACTGGCCTCATATACAAAATGTATACCTCTATCGTTAGCATTGATTTTCACAAAAAATTCCTCCAATTGGGGGGCCGTCCCCTCCCATAGGAGGAGGACGTCATCAATATATCTTGCCCAAAAAGTAAGGCAAGGATTTTGATCTTTATAGATGACGTCCTCCTCCCATTTGGCCATGAACAGGTTGGCCAAACTGGGGGCATATTTGGCCCCCATGGCTACACCCCTTTTCTGTTTGTAGAAATTCTGGCTAAACCAGAAATAATTATGGTTAGCAGCAAATTCCAATAATTCCATCACAAACATTTGCTGTTCATGTGGGATTTTAGAAAGGAGATTCAAATAATATTTTACAGCAAATAATCCCAACGTGTGAGGTATGACCGTGTACAATGATGTTACATCAGCCGTAACCATCCAAGTGGATTCTGTTGTTTTCTGGTTCGCCAATAGATTGATTACATGCCGACTATCTTTAAGGTACGATGGCATTTGTTGTACCAACGGCTGCAAAAAATAGTCTACATACTTGCCCACCCGGGACGTGATGGAATCTATCCCGCTTATGATCGGACGACCCGGGGGGCAAGTGAGGCTTTTGTGGATTTTCGGCAGACAGTAAAGGATAGGAACCCTTGGTGCTTTGGGGATCAGGAATAGTTGCTCCTTCTCATTCAAAATCCCAAGTGATGCACCTTTCTGGATCAATGATTCCAGTGTTTTTTTGTATTGTACTACTGGATTTCCCAATAGAGGCACATATGTATCACTATCTCCTACAATCCTAGATAGTTCCTGGAGATAACTCTTTCGATCCAGGACAACAATCCCTCCCCCCTTATCTGCAGGGCGGATAACCAACTCTTTGTTGTTGCACAAAGAGTCTAAACCCTTTTTCAAGTTATTTTCCATTTCTTTATTTTTGACCTTCACTGATTCTAAATCCCTTAACACCACATCACGGAATATCCTTAGTGAAGGAGCCAATGTTCCTGGGGGGTTAAATGTGGAGGCATTAGACAAACCCGAATAATGATATTTGGATACATTGCATCCTCCCTGTAAAGATGGCATACTGGCAAAATGTCTTTTGATGTTAATTCTTCTTACATACTTGTGTATGTCCATGTATGTCTCAAATTTATTAAGTTTTTTTGGGGGGGCGTATTTTAAACCTTTGTTCAACAATGCAGTCTCTGATGGTGATAAAACTTGTGAGCTCAAATTAAAGATGCCCTCTCCAGTCAATTCCTTGGCTTTTTTTGATTGTGCTCTCCTCCCCCCTCTAGTTCCTCTTTGCTTTCTATTGGCCTCTTTGTGCCTTGATTGGGCCTGGGAAAACCCCAATGGTGTTGTTCATAGGAATTATCATCCGATCCATTGGAGTGGTCCCTAGGAGTCCAAGAATAATCCTGGTCTCCATAATCAAGTTGGCCTGATTGAGTCGGACCATCTCTATCTCTTAAGGGAAAAAAACGATTCCTGGAGTCACCTCCACCATTATAATCCCATTCATCCCTATCTCTTTCTGGGCGTGTCCACTCATCATGATATATATCCTGATGAAATGGTCTCTCTTGACCATAATTGTTGTAAGAGAATCTTTCAGAGTCTCTCCTTGATCTTGGAGGTTCCCTATATTGCTGGTACTGAGGTTTATTGTATTGGGTATAGTGAACTCGATTCCCATTTCCATATTGATGGTTCCAATTATTGCTTTTATTATATTGAACTCCTTTATTGGGGCCCTGAAATCTGGATGGGGATTGGTAGGATACTCTCCTACCTTTCTTTCCAGTTTTATTAATATTAAGAGTCTTCTTTGAAATTTTTTGGGGCACTTCCCTAACCTGTAGGTGTTGTATTTCCCCAGAAGGTGCTGTAGGCCCATTCTCACCTTGAGTTATGGCCTCCATCCTTGACTCCTGCTTATCTCGTTCTTCACTGGCTAGTTTTTTTTGCCATTCAAAAACGCTATTAGCTTGATAATCCCCATAGTCCCTATTGTATTTCTTTCTTTTTTTGTTTTTTTGTTCCTTTTCCTCTTTATCTAAAATTTTTAAAAGATTGGCTGATCTTTCCTTATATTCTTCCGTATCTTTAAACGGGAGAAGGCCATCTTTGAGAGATTTCACTTCCGTGTCTAATCTGGTAAGTTTGCTATTTTTTCTTTGTACCAAGAAACGTAAAAAATTGACCCCAGCTTCGTTGAAATAGCGGAACCAACTTTCCAGATCTACTTCTCCCTTTTGTGGGCATACTTCCCACCTTAAGCTCCTTGGGACCATACTCAGTTTGATGTATGTCTCTAAATATGCCACATCCCACTGAGTATGAAGCTCAGAGATGGTTAAATTTTTTAGGCGGACAAAAAGCCCTCCCATATCGCTATCTTTAGTGCTATAAGTTTCAAATACACCATCGGTGTTGACCACCTTAGATGCTCTATATTCAAATATATCCATCTACCTAAACAATCCGCTGTGAATTAATCAGGGACAATGAGTGTAAACAAATAATTGTGTCAATCCAATCAATATTGATATTGATTATATGATACTATAAATAAAAATGTGAATGAAAAACTTATTGAAGTTTCGGACTGCTGCAATATTGTGTATCTGTGGTAAATATAAACTGTGTAAATTATACTGCGCTGTCCATTGGGTGAGACATAAAACACTGAATTAGTGAATCTATCTCTCCATAAATTGTTGCTGCAACTTCTATGTGAGACACACACAAAAAAATATAATAAAGATAATAAAGCTGCGCAAATAGTGAAAAATGGTATATGAGCACCACCTTAAAACATAAGTGGAAGATATATATTGAATGATAAAATAATGATGATTAAATAAATTAATATAATTGGACTGGATCTTAATTGCCAATGTGACAAATAGAACTGAAGAAAGTCCCAACTGTCAATCAGACACCCACATCACATTCAGCAAAAGTCTTGTGCAGTGAAAGAATTGATGTTGAATAGTAACTGTGTGAATAGTACAGTCCAGATAGCCAAAACTGCAACGAAGTGTAGATATGGATCTTCTCGTTAGGCTAATTGGTGACTTCAAACACACAACACCCAATGAAAAGTGCCAAACACTGGATAGATGTAGATTCCACCACCATCAGTTCACACTGCCGCTTACCAGAAATGGTGATCTCCACAGAGATCGATACAAGCAGATGGCTATTCCCCAGCCAGGGTCTCTAGATGGTATCAGTTAAACTCCCGAATTTCACGCCACTCCTCTCCACATATTGCAAAGTATATATGCAAATGGAAAGAAAGCCACCATAGCGTGAAACCGATAAAACAATTTATTGTAAAAAAGTAATGCACTTACATGAAACGCAAGTTATTATGGCGTGTAGTATATTTAGCCGGCCGGCTAAGACTGCCCGTTCCTTCCGGGACTCGTTGGTATGTCGGTGACGTCAGCACGCCGCTCCTCCCTACGTCGTTTCGTCACAGATGACGTCGTCCAGGGGCACGGGCGGCGTGCTGACTCACCGCCATAAATACTCATGAATACAATAGGAACGCCCAGATCTGATCATTCAGCACTCCTGACAAATGAATCGCCATGTTGACTATTGGCAAGCATGCCCATACAGCAACAAGATGTTTACTAGCTACATAATTTAACCATTATACTTAACATAAGAACGGAAACTATTAGTTTCTTGTTTCTATGATACAATGAAATGTGAATATCTTTGAATAGATACATCTAGACTTTTATAATGGGATACATCTTTTTGACCCCGTATGATGATATGACATCACATATTGTGAGTTACAAATATCACAGAGAGTACTCACAAATGTGAGAAGTTATTATTCGACCTAATGAATAATTATTGGTCCAATGACCAATTAATTTTTGCTTATTGTTTTCCTTTTCCTTTTAATTTTAATCTATTTTTATTTTTGCATTTGTTTTTGGGGGGTGGTAGCCATACATCTTATGTCCTTTGATGTGTGTTCTATCACCTAGCTGTACGATGCAAATATTTAAATAAGCATTTTCATTTTTAACATTTTTTGGAAGTGCCATCATGTATAGCATCCTGTCTGGGTCTATTTCCATGCTAATGTTGGAATTTGACCGCTAGAGGGCTGCTTTATCTTATAGTATTTTTTAATTATATTTTAATGTTGTCAATTTGTGTTGGATTTAATAAATATGCACCAACTTGTAATTCTATTAAAGGTAACATATATGAGTTGGCGATATATATTGCTTAATATATGGGGTTGTTGTTGGAAGATGTGATTTGGTCAGTTATGGTTGTGCTGCGCGTGGCACCACCAGCCAGCCCGCATACCATTTACAGACTAAAGTTCCTTCTTTCGTCCCCAGGCTCCAATCAGAAATAAATATAAATAATTTTTTGTCTTATGATTAGGAGTGTTTACATTTTTAGGTGGCAATATGGATTATCGCCTTATCATCTTGTTGCTGTATGGGCATGCTTGCCAATAGTCAACATGGCGATTCATTTGTCAGGAGTGCTGAATGATCAGATCTGGGCGTTCCTATTGTATTCATGAGTATTTATGGCGGTGAGTCAGCACGCCGCCCGTGCCCCTGGACGACGTCATCTGTGACGAAACGACGTAGGGAGGAGCGGCGTGCTGACGTCACCGACATACCAACGAGTCCCGGAAGGAACGGGCAGTCTTAGCCGGCCGGCTAAATATACTACACGCCATAATAACTTGCGTTTCATGTAAGTGCATTACTTTTTTACAATAAATTGTTTTATCGGTTTCACGCTATGGTGGCTTTCTTTCCATTTGCATATATACTTTGCAATATGTGGAGAGGAGTGGCGTGAAATTCGGGAGTTTAACTGATACCATCTAGAGACCCTGGCTGGGGAATAGCCATCTGCTTGTATCGATCTCTGTGGAGATCACCATTTCTGGTAAGCGGCAGTGTGAACTGATGGTGGTGGAATCTACATCTATCCAGTGTTTGGCACTTTTCATTGGGTGTTGTGTGTTTGAAGTCACCAATTAGCCTAACGAGAAGATCCATATCTACACTTCGTTGCAGTTTTGGCTATCTGGACTGTACTATTCACACAGTTACTATTCAACATCAATTCTTTCACTGCACAAGACTTTTGCTGAATGTGATGTGGGTGTCTGATTGACAGTTGGGACTTTCTTCAGTTCTATTTGTCACATTGGCAATTAAGATCCAGTCCAATTATATTAATTTATTTAATCATCATTATTTTATCATTCAATATATATCTTCCACTTATGTTTTAAGGTGGTGCTCATATACCATTTTTCACTATTTGCGCAGCTTTATTATCTTTATTATAAGACACAAGATATACTGCACCAGCCCAGTCTCTCCCAGGCAAAGATTTCAAAACAGACTGGGGTGTCAAGATGTGGTGTTCAAGCTCTTCTGAAGAAGCACAAAGAATCAGGCAATGTTGAGGATCGTAGACACAGTGGCCGGCCAAGGGAACTAAATGCAGCAGATGGATGACACATCATGCTTACTTCTCGAAAGATGTCCAGCAGGGCCATCAGCACAGAACTGATGGAAACCAGTGAGACCCAGGTACACCAATCTACTGTCTGGAGAAGTTTGGCCAGAAGTGGTCTTTATGGAAGAATTGCAGCCAAAAAAACACACCTCCAACGTGGAAACACGGATAAGGGAATCAACTATGCATGAAAACAAAGAAACTGGGGTGCAGAAAATTGGCAGCAGGTGCTCTGGACTGATGAGTCAAAATGTGAAATCTTTGGCTGTAGCAGGAGGCAGTTTGTTTGTGAAGGATGGAGAACAGTACAATGATGAGAGGTTGATTTACTAAAGGCAAATAGACTGTGCACCTTGCAAAGTGCAATTGCTCCAGAGCTTAGTAAATTAGATGAAGGTTCACTTTGCAAAGAATACCCAATTACATGCAAGAAAAATAAAAAAAAGCTGATGTAAATTGCCATGTGTTGGATAAAGGGAACCTATAGGGCTTGATTTACTAAAGGCAAATAGACACGTTGGAAGTGCAGTTGCTGCACAGCTTAGTAAATGAGGTAAAGCTTCACTTTACAAAGACTACCCAATCATAGGCAAGAAAAAAAAAAAGCATTTTTGCTTGCACATGATTGGATGATGGAAGTCAGCAGAGGTTCTGCCCATTTACTAAGCTCTGGAGCAACCGCACTTTGCAAGGTGCACAGTCTATTTCCCTTTAGTAAATCAACCCCGTGAGTATCTGCAGGCAACAGTGAAGCATGGTGGGGGTTCCTTGCAGGTTTGGGGCTGCATTTCTGTACATGGTGTTGTAGATTTGGTCAGGATCAATGGTGTCCTCAAACCTTAGAAATACAGGCAGATACTTATCCAGGGGAGGGGACAGCTCTGCCAGGTCCCCCGCTCAAAGGAAAAGGAGGAAGTCAGGAAGATAGTTCTCCTCCAAACATCCCCTGGACCTGTGCCTAGGCTCCATGGACAGTGGTTGGGAAGGCCAGGGAGGCGTGTCCCTGGACCTGTGCCTAGGCTCCATGGACAGTGGTTGGGAAGGGCAGAGAGGCGTGTCCCTGGACCTGTGCCTAGGCTCCATGGACAGTGGTTGGGAAGGGCAGAATGGGGTGTCCATGTGCCTAGAATCCATGGACAGTGGCTGGGAAGGGCACAGTGGGTGTCCCTGTGCCTAGGCTCAATGGACAGTGGCTGGGAATGGCAGAGTGGGTGTCCCTGTGCCTAGGCTCCATGGAAAGTGGCTGGAAATGGCAGAGTGGGGTGTGCCTGTGCTCCATAGACCGTGGTTGGGAAGGGCAGAGCGGGGTGTCCCTGTGCCTAGGCTCCATGGACAGTGGCTGGGAAGGGCAGAGTGGGGTGTGCCTGTGCTCCATAGACAGTGGTTGGGAAGGGCAAAGTGGGGTGTCCCTGTGCCTAGGCTCCATGGACAGTGGCTGGGAAGGGCAGAGTGGGTGTCCCTGTGCCTAGGCTCCATGGACAGTGGTTGGGAAGGGCAGAGTGGGATGTCCCAGTGCCTAGGATCCATGGAAAGTGGTTGGGAAGGGAAGAGTCGGTGTCCCTGTGCCTAGGCTCCATGGACAGTGGTTGGGAAGGGCAGAGTGGGGGGTCCCTGTGCCTAAGCTCCATGGACAGTGGTTGGGAAGGGCAGAGTGGGGTGTCCCAGTGCCTAGGATCCATGGAAAGTGGTTGGGAAGGGAAGAGTCGGTGTCCCTGTGCCTAGGCTCCATGGACAGTGGTTGGGAAAGGCAGAGTGGGTGTCCCTGTGCCTAGGCTCCATGGAAAGTGGTTGGGAAGGGCAGAGTGGGGTGTCCCTGTGCCTAGGCTCCATGGAAAGTGGTTGGGAAGGGCAGAGTGGGGTGTCCCTGTGCCTAGGCTCCATGGAAAGTGGTTGAGAAGGGCAGAGAGGGGTGTCCCTGTGCCTAGGCTCCATGAACAGTGGTTGGGAAGGGCAGAGTGGGGTGTCCCTGTGCCTAGGATCCATGGAAAGTGGTTGGGAAGGGCAGAGTGGGGTGTCCCTGTGCCTAGGCTCCATGGACAGTGGCTGGGAAGGGCAGAGTGGGGTGTCCCTCCATGGACAGTGGTTTGGAAGTGCAGAGTGGGTGTCCCTCCATGGACAGTGGTTTGGAAGGGCAGAGTGGGGTGTCCCTCCATGGACAGTGGTTTGGAAGGGCAGAGTGGGGTGTCCCTCCATGGACAGTGGGGTGTCAGTAGTTCTCTCTGTGTCACAGAAGAATCAGGCGGCTGGCAGCTCCGTGTTGTGGGACTTGGAGGACTTGCAGTGAGTTTCCTCCCCCTCCCCCACCCCCGCTGTGTAGGAGGCTCCGGAGCAACAAGAGCAACAAGTGGGAGGGGCAGCTCCTGTCCTGGGGCAGAACCCCGAGACCCTGGCCACACGTCGGCGCTCATTGGCCGTTGCTAGGTGACGTAGCTGGCAGTCACATGACTGGAGTTAAATGCCTGGCGCTGAAGCAGAAAGGAGCAGACAATCTGCAGTGATCAGTGGCCGCCTGTCCTTCCACAATCAGCCCCGGGATTCTCCTCCTCTACAGGGGAACATGCTGCATCCAGATCCCTGCCAGGCTAATCACTGACCGCTCAACTCCGCTACTGCTTACTGAGGCGCCATACCCAACTCTGTGCTAATCGCCCATTCTCCCTACTCCCAGCCAGAGTCCCCCTGAGATCTCCCCTCTCTCCGCCATGACCGGAGTGTTTGACAGCCTGGTGTCAGACATGCACAGCACCCAAATGACCTCCAACAGTTATCACAGTCTGCACAAATCCCAGGAGTCCCCGACCCTGCCCGTCTCCACCGCCACCGACAGCAGCTACTACACCAACCAGCAACAGCAACACTGCGGAGGGGGCTCACCCTATGGACAGCTCGGATCCTACCCCTTCCATACCACCGCCATCAACGGGATCTCCTACTCTGCCAAGTCCTACGATCTGGCCTATAACGGCTCCTACAGCTCCTATGGACCCTACGGAGCAAGCCCTTCACCTACACACAACGAACCAGGTGAGAACATACCCCCCCCCCACACACGTCTGTCTTCACCCCCCATCCAGAGAGCCCAGGATCTGACCATCACCCCTAAACAGAGAGCCCAGGATCTGCCCATCACCCCCATCCAGAGAGCCCAGGATCTGCCTATCACCCCCATCCAGAGAGCCCAGGATCTGACCATAACCCCTAAACAGAGAGCCCAGGATCTGACCATAACCCCTAAACAGAGAGCCCAGGGTCTGACCATAACCCCTAAACAGAGAGCCCAGGGTCTGACCATAACCCCTAAACAGAGAGCCCAGGATCTGCCCATCACCCCCATCCAGAGAGCCCAGGATCTGCCCATCACCCCCATCCAGAGAGCCCAGGATCTGACCATCACCCCCATCCAGAGAGCCCAGGATCTGACCATAACCCCTAAACAGAGAGCCCAGGATCTGACCATAACCCCTAAACAGAGAGCCCAGGATCTGGCCATCACCCCCATCCAGAGAGCCCAGGATCTGGCCATCACCCCCATCCAGAGAGCCCAGGATCTGCCCATCACCCCCCCCCCAACTAGAAAACCCATCACCCCCTAAACAGAGAACTCATAATGTGGACGTCGTCCCCCAGCCAGAGAGAGCCCAGAATCTGGACATCAATCAACCCCCAGCAGAGAGTCCAGAATTAATTTTAGACATCACCCCCAGATCCCCCTGGACACCCCCCCCCCCCTCAGCCTGAGGGTCCTGAATCTAGAGATCACCCCCAACCCAGACCCCATCCAGAGAGCCCAGAATTTGGACGTAACCCCAGGTCCCCCATCCAGAGAGCCCAGAATTCCCACATCACAGCCAGGTCCCCCATCCAGAGAATCCTGAACATCACCCCAGTCCCCAGATACCAAACATCCCATCTGTCACCTGTAACTGGTCACAGCAAACACATGACTGAGATCTCATCACCCTAAGATTGTCCCCTTCTTAAAGAAAGTCTCCAATTCCCGGTGTGTAAACTGTGTGATTAATCCTCATTGCCGGATGGTGCCCGGTGTGCCCCTCACTGTGCCCGGTGTGCCCCTCTCTGTGCCCAGTGTGCCTCTCTGACCCCCATTCATCCATTATTGTGTTACAGAGAAGGAGGAGTGCGAGCCCGAGGTCAGGATGGTCAACGGGAAGCCCAAGAAAGTCCGCAAACCCAGAACCATCTACTCCAGCTTCCAACTGGCCGCTCTGCAGAGGAGGTTCCAGAAAACCCAATACCTGGCACTGCCCGAAAGAGCCGAGCTGGCAGCATCGCTGGGCCTGACCCAGACACAGGTCAGTACTGTACTGGTCACATACAGCACATATATTGTAATTTATTGCATGTATTGTATATGCTTAATTTATTGTTAGGATATGAAGATGAATGACTGCACTGCCATCAATATTAACATCATTTACATTAAATGGTTGTGTGTATGAATATTTTATTTATAGTGTATGTGTGTGTAATATATAAATATATATATATAGTATTTGAATTCTAAAGTAAATCGTATATCGCAAAACAATTGAACCTTCTGTTCCTTATTCCTAATTCATGAGCCTCCTATATTTCTATAGAACGTGTAATATATGAGGTTTGATATGTAAATATTTTAGGATAAGAGACTGACTCATCTACATTGCCTGAATTTTCTTAGTGATGTGAAAATGCACCTCCTCCCTCCCAGTGATATGTGACATGCCGGTATATATGGAACACACATGATGGGAGATATATATATATATATATATATATATATATATATATATATATATATATATATATATTATTGGACATAGGTTGTGGGACATATATAATAGGCTATCATTTTTGGGACATATATTATGGGCCATATATATTAGGATGTATAGTAATATACATTTGAAGGACTAATACTATGGGCCATACATTATAGAACATATAGAATTGTAAATACATTGTAGGGCATAGTATCATAGGAAATACATTGTGGGGCAAATATGATGGGCCATATAATATAGGACATATTCTATAGGCCTTATATCATGGGACCTATGTTTATGGGCCATGCATTGTGGGACATATATTAATGGGCATACATTATACGTCATACATTATGGGCCATACATTGTCTGACAAGTATTATGGGCTATACATTATAGGATATAATAAACATCCATTACAGGTAATACTGTATGTTATACAGGACATGATACACATCAATTGTAGGACATGTTTCTGGATATGTATTGTCTAACATATTAAACATCCATTGTCTGACATATATTAAAGGACATAAATGTCTGAATATCTATTGTGAGACATGTATTTTTTTAGGACATATTAAATATCCATTGTAGGATATATATTAAATTATTGGGTGTATTTGTGGGACAAGTCTTGTTATAGAACATATTAAACATCCATTGTAGGACATATATTGGATGTATTTGTGGGACATGTATTATTATAGGAATTATTAAACATCCATTGTAGGAGATATATAAAATTATTGGATATATTTGTGGGACATGTATATAATAAACATCCATTGTAGAACATAAATGATTGGATATAGTTGTGGGACATGTATTATTATAGGAATTATTGAACATCCATTGTAGGACATATATTAAATTATTGGATATATTTGTGGGACATGTATTATAATAGGAGATATATTAAATGATTGAATATATTTGTGGGACATGTATATAATAAACATCCATTGATTGGATATATTTGTGGGACATGTATTATTATAGGAATTATTGAACATCGATTGTAGGACATATATTAACATATTGGATATATTCGTGGGACATGTATTATTATAGGAGATATATTAAATGATTGAATATATTTGTGAGACATGTATATAATAAACATCCATTGTAGGATATAATGTAACCCCCCTGCTTTCTCTCCTGTGGCCCCCCAGGTGAAGATCTGGTTCCAGAACCGGCGCTCCAAGTTTAAGAAGCTGTGGAAGAGCGGAGAATTGCCCAGCGATCAGCTCCCGACTGGCAGCGAGTCCCCCGACTGTCACTCCCCGCCCCCCTCTGCAGTGTCATGGGACTTCGGAGCTCATCAGAGGTTACAGGGGCCCGGCAGTGGCCCTACCATCCAGCCCCCCAGCTCCAGCCCCAGTGCCTTCCTAGGCAACTACTCCTGGTACCAATCGTCCAATCACGCCACACACCTCCAGTCCAGCCCGATCCTGCAGCAGCCGCAGCATCACCTCCATCACCACAGCAGTCCGGCGGTGACAGCGGGGACTATCTTCTAGAGAGCACCGTGGGGGAGGGGGTTGTGACGGACTGACAAAGCTGGGAATAACCCCTTTATTTCCCGGGAGAACTCTTACTTTCTGTGTCACCGATCCGAGGTGGCCTCAGGTTCAATTCACATACCCTGCTGGTGATCTGATGAACCCACGTGGAAGGACGACCCCCTGTTGTGTTTTGCAGCACTGATCCCCCACCTCCCTCCTAAATCGGTGTGGCGTGTGAGCCACATGCAGCTCTCAGCAACAGGGCCCAAATAATCAAATACTGGGTGAGAATCGGTAGCAGATTAGCAGCATCCGATCATCGCCTTCTCTGCCAATTGCCAAGGAGGCAGCTGCCAACAAAGGGTTAATTCGATGCTGCTAAACGGTTTCAAATCTCACGTGTAGCCGAGCAATCGTGAGCAATGAAGACGATCCAAGTCTGTTATTCTGCCATGAAAACGATTGGGATTATAATTCTCTAATTATTTTATTTGTTATATGTTTTATTATCTGAGCCACTTAAAACAGGCCGGGGAAATAGAAAATGTTTATTAGTAGGCTGTAGGCAGCAATGACATAAAGAAAAATTGATGTTATTTAAAAAAAAAAAATAATATGATTTAAAAAATACATTTTATTGCAGAGTATCAGTTACAATTTCCCGGTTATAATGTGCTGTGCTGGAACTACAAATCTCAGTATGCCCATCAATCTGTCCCCATTCACTGATAATAATGCCCTGTGCTGGAACTACAAATATCAGCATGCCCAGCAATCTGTCCCCATTCACTGATTATAATGCCCTGTGCTGCAACTATAAATCTCAGCATGCCCAGCAATCTGTTCACATTCACTGGTTATAATGGGTACAAATCTCAGCATCCCCAGCAATATTCCCATACCCTGATTATAATGCCATGTGCTGAACTACAAGTGTCAGCATACCCAGTAAACTGTCCCATTCCCTGATTATGGGCTACAACATTCAGCATCCCCAGCAATCAGTTCCCATTGATTATAATGCCCTGTGCTGGAACTACAAATCTCAGCATCCCCAGCAATCAGTTCCCAATGATTATAATGCCCTGTGCTGGAACTACAAATCTCAGCATGCCCAGCAATTAGTTCCCATTCCCTGATTATAATGCCCTGTGCTGGAACTACAAATCTCAGCATCCCCAGCAATCAGTTCCCAATGATTATAATGCCCTGTGCTGGAACTACAAATCTCAGCATGCCCAGCAATTAGTTCCCATTCCCTGATTATAATGCCCTGTGCTGGAACTACAAATCTCAGCATCCCCAGCAATCAGTTCCCATTGATTATAATGCCCTGTACTGAAACTACAAGTCGCAGCATGCCCAGCAATTCGTTCCCATTCCCTGATTATAATGCCCTGTGCTGGAACTACAAATCTCAGCATGCCCACCAATTAGTTCCCATTCCCTGATTATAATGCCCTGTGCTGGAACTACAAATCTCAGCACCCGCAGCAATCAGTTCCCATTGTTTATAATGCCCTGTGCTGGAACTACAAGTCGCAGCATGCCCAGCAATTCGTTCCCATTCCCTGATTATAATGCCCTGTGCTGGAACTACAAATCTCAGCATGCCCAGCAATATATTCCCATTCCCTGATTATAATGCCCTGTGCTGGAACTACAAATCTCAGCATGCCCAGCAATTCGTTCCCATTCCCTGATTATAATGCCCTGTGCTGGAACTACAAATCTCAGCATGCCCAGCAATATATTCCCATTCACTGATTATAATGCCCTGTGCGGGAACTACAAATCTCAGCATCCCCAGCAATATATTCCCATTCACTGATTATAATGCCATGTGCTGAACTACAAGTGTCAGCATACCCAGTAAACTGTCCCATTCCCTGATTATGGGCTACAACATTCAGCATCCCCAGCAATCAGTTCCCAATGATTATAATGCCCTGTGCTGGAACTACAAATCTCAGCATGCCCAGCAATTAGTTCCCATTCCCTGATTATAATGCCCTGTGCTGGAACTACAAATCTCAGCATCCCCAGCAATCAGTTCCCATTGATTATAATGCCCTGTGCTGAAACTACAAGTCGCAGCATGCCCAGCAATTCGTTCCCATTCCCTGATTATAATGCCCTGTGCTGGAACTACAAATCTCAGCATGCCCACCAATTAGTTCCCATTCCCTGATTATAATGCCCTGTGCTGGAACTACAAATCTCAGCATGCCCAGCAATATATTCCCATTCACTGATTATAATGCCCTGTGCGGGAACTACAAATCTCAGCATCCCCAGCAATATATTCCCATTCACTGATTATAATGCCATGTGCTGAACTACAAGTGTCAGCATACCCAGTAAACTGTCCCATTCCCTGATTATGGGCTACAACATTCAGCATCCCCAGCAATCAGTTCCCAATGATTATAATGCCCTGTGCTGGAACTACAAATCTCAGCATGCCCAGCAATTAGTTCCCATTCCCTGATTATAATGCCCTGTGCTGGAACTACAAATCTCAGCATGCCCAGCAATTCGTTCCCATTCCCTGATTATAATGCCCTGTGCTGGAACTACAAATCTCAGCATGCCCAGCAATATATTCCCATTCACTGATTATAATGCCCTGTGCGGGAACTACAAATCTCAGCATCCCCAGCAATATATTCCCATTCACTGATTATAATGCCATGTGCTGAACTACAAGTGTCAGCATACCCAGTAAACTGTCCCATTCCCTGATTATGGGCTACAACATTCAGCATCCCCAGCAATCAGTTCCCAATGATTATAATGCCCTGTGCTGGAACTACAAATCTCAGCATGCCCAGCAATTAGTTCCCATTCCCTGATTATAATGCCCTGTGCTGGAACTACAAATCTCAGCATCCCCAGCAATCAGTTCCCATTGTTTATAATGCCCTGTGCTGGAACTACAAGTCGCAGCATGCCCAGCAATTCGTTCCCATTCCCTGATTATAATGCCCTGTGCTGGAACTACAAATCTCAGCATGCCCAGCAATATATTCCCATTCCCTGATTATAATGCCCTGTGCTGGAACTACAAATCTCAGCATGCCCAGCAATTCGTTCCCATTCCCTGATTATAATGCCCTGTGCTGGAACTACAAATCTCAGCATGCCCAGCAATATATTCCCATTCACTGATTATAATGCCCTGTGCTGGAACTACAAATCTCAGCATGCCCAGCAATATATTCCCGTTCACTGATTATAATGCCCTGTGCTGGAACTACAAATCTCAGCATGCCCAGCAATCTGTCCACATTCACTGATTATAATGCCCTGTGCTGGAACCACAACTCTCAGCAGTCCCATCGATCTGTGAGCGGAAGATAACGATCGTTATCCCGCCGCCGCGTTCCACTGACAGTTGATCGAATCACCCGAGCAGATGACTCATTTTTTGGATTAGGTGCCTTTTTGGATGACCTCATTTTTAATGGTAAAAGATGATTTTTTTATATGTAGATATATGAAGCCGTGTTTTAAATTATCTTTTTTAATAAAAAAAGAAAAAAAAGAAAAAGAAAAGCCGCCACACCCGTGCAGGGCTGATCTGCATGATCTGTAATCTGCTGTACAGTTTTCTTTGTCTTCTCCTCCCTGACATTCCCATGTCCTGTCTTTGTACCATCATTATTATTATTATTATTTTGTGTTATTCCTCATCCAATCCCATGCTACTGAATTCACCAACAAAGGTTATTTATTTTGGATACAATTTATCCATGCCATTTTTTTTTTCTTTTCTTTTATGAAGAGGCTATTTAAAATAAAATAAAATATTGTTTTGATGTAAATCTGATCACCTTTCTTTATTTCCATTCTCCATTCCTGTGTGTAGACAGGAGATCCACTTTTGTCTAGTGGAGATCTTTTTTTTTTTGCCTGCAAGAAGTTTTATGAGAGGTTTGATTGATTTCCCTCTGCCATAAATTGTGGTCTCGGAAGTGGGCGGGGCCGGGTCATGAATCAATCTGGAAAGATTCTGGCTTCCAGACTGGGCCACGCCCACCGCACAGACCTGGCGCCAGAGACACTTTCGGTCTGGTCTGCTGGTGACGTCACCGCCACGCCCTCTCGCGCCCTCCCGCTGTAAAAAGCTTTGGCACACGGGAGCCTGTTCGTCTTGCTGAGCAGCTTGTCTACGTGTGCTGGATACGAGGATCTATAGTGTGAGCTCCACTACTACCAATCGCTGATAAACAAAGCTTTGTGAGCGTTTAGACCCAATTTACAAAGCTTTATCTTAAGGATCTTTATTCTACCCATGTGATTGTAATGTTTAAATATCTCTGCAATCAGCTAAAAATAATTCTTTTTTTTTCTTTTTTTAACTCCTTATCCTGGTGTGTTAGGTTAGAACAAAAATCCTTATCCTGGTGTGTTAGGTTAGAATAAAAATCCTTATCCTGGTGTGTTAGGTTAGAATAAAAATTCTTATCCTGGTGTGTTAGGTTAGAATAAAAACTCTTATCCTGGTGTGTTAGGTTAGAATAAAAACCTGTATCCTGGTGTGTTAGGTTAGAATAAAAATCCTTATCCTGGTGTGTTAGGTTAGAATAAAATTCCTTATCCTGGTGTGTTAGGTTAGAACAAAAATCCTTATCCTGGTGTGTTAGGTCAGAATAAAAATCCTTATCCTGGTGTGTTAGGTTAGAACAAAAATCCTTATCCTGGTGTGTTAGGTTAGAACAAAAATCCTTATCCTGGTGTGTTAGGTTAGAATAAAATTCCTTATCCTGGTGTGTTAGGTTAGAACAAAAATCCTTATCCTGGTGTGTTAGGTCAGAATAAAAATCCTTATCCTGGTGTGTTAGGTTAGAACAAAAATCCTTATCCTGGTGTGTTAGGTTAGAACAAAAATCCTTATCCTGGTGTGTTAGGTTAGAATAAAATTCCTTATCCTGGTGTGTTAGGTTAGAACAAAATTCCTTATCCTGGTGTGTTAGGTCAGAATAAAAATCCTTATCCTGGTGTGTTAGGTTAGAACAAAAATCCTTATCCTGGTGTGTTAGGTTAGAACAAAAATCCTTATCCTGGTGTGTTAGGTTAGAATAAAATTCCTTATCCTGGTGTGTTAGGTCAGAATAACAATTCTTACCCTGGTGTGTTAGGTTAGAATAAAAACCTGTATCCTGGTGTGTTAGGTTAGAACAAAAATCCTTATCCTGGTGTGTTAGGTCAGAATAACAATTCTTACCCTGGTGTGTTAGGTTAGAATAAAAACCCGTATCCTGGTGTGTTAGGTTAGAATAAAAACCTGTATCCTGGTGTGTTAGGTTAGAATAAAACCCCTTATCCTGGTGTGTTAGGTTAGAATAAAAACCCGTATCCTGGTGTGTTAGGTTAGAATAAAAACCTGTATCCTGGTGTGTTAGGTTAGAATAAAATTCCTTATCCTGGTGTGTTAGGTCAGAATAACAATTCTTACCCTGGTGTGTTAGGTTAGAATAAAAACCTGTATCCTGGTGTGTTAGGTTAGAACAAAAATCCTTATCCTGGTGTGTTAGGTCAGAATAACAATTCTTACCCTGGTGTGTTAGGTTAGAATAAAAACCCGTATCCTGGTGTGTTAGGTTAGAATAAAAACCTGTATCCTGGTGTGTTAGGTTAGAATAAAACCCCTTATCCTGGTGTGTTAGGTTAGAATAAAAACCCGTATCCTGGTGTGTTAGGTTAGAATAAAAACTCTTATCCTGGTGTGTTAGGTTAGAATAAAAACTCTTATCCTGGTGTGTTAGGTTAGAATAAAAACTCTTATCCTGGTGTGTTAGGTTAGAATAAAAACATGTATCCTGGTGTGTTAGGTTAGAATAAAAATCCTTATCTTGGTGTGTTAGCTTTACTGCAATATACAACAAAGTAATAATTGTTTTTTAGCTGGGTCCAACCACATTTAAACACAGAGGTCACATGGCTAGAATAAAAATCTTTATCCTGGTGTGTTAGGTTGTCAATATTTATAAAAGTGACCATTATTTTTAGCTGTGTCCAACAATATTCAAACATGACAGTCACATGGCTAGAATAAAGATTCTAATCCTTTGTTATGTTAAAAAAAAAAAAAATTGTAAAAGAATAGTTCTATTTTTACCTTAGCAGTTCTAACTAAAGATGCCTAGTTGATTTTTTTTGATTTTTTTTAAAGATCTTTATCCTGGGCTGTTAGCTTTGCTGTACTATATCATACTATAATATATGAGATAGAAAGTAGACGTTTTCTTTACTAATTTATTTTTTATTTTTTTAACATAAAAAGGATAATGATCCTTATTCTAGTCATGTGACTGTAATGTTTAAATATCCTTAAAAATAAGCTAAAAATAATTCACTTAAAAAAAAAAAAAAAAAAGATCCTTATCCTTGTGTGTTAGGTTTACTGCAATATATAAGTAATAAAAGTGACAATCATTTTTAGCTGTGTTCAACTACATTTAAGCATGACAGCTACATGGATACAATAAAGATTCTTATCCTGGTGTGTTTGGTTTACCTCAATAAATATATACAAAAATTATATTTATTTTTAGCTGTGTCTCAGCCATATTCAAACTAATATGCTAGAATAAAGATCCTTATCCTGGTGTGTTAGGGTTACCTTCAATACTTAGAAAAAAAGTAGCAATTATTTTTAGCTGTGTCCAACCATATTTAAACATTACAGACACATGGCTAGAATAAATATTCGAATCCTTTGTTATGTTAAAAAAATGACAAATAAAAGTTGTACCCTTTACCTTAGCTGTTCTAACCAAAGATGCGTAATTGTGTGTGTGTGTTTTTTTTGTTTTTTTGTTTTTTTTTTAAGGATCCTTATCCTGGGCTGTCAGCTTTGCTGTACTATATTATACTATAACAGCTGAAATAAAAATTTGAAATATTCTTTACTATTTTTTTTAACATAAAAAGGATAAGGATTTTTTTTCTAGCCATGTGACTGTCATGTTTATGGGTGGACTCAGCTAAAATAAGTGTCCCTTTTTAAAAAAAAGACCCTTATCCTGGTGTCTTAGTTTTACTGCATTATAACTAATTATATATAATTCTTTGGCTGTAAGAGCTAAGTAAAAAAATTAGAACTTTTCATTACAATATTTTTGTAATATAAAAAATATAAAAAAGTAATATAAGGATCCTTATTCTAGTCATGTGACTGTTCTGTTTAAACATGGGTGGACTCAGCTAAAATAATTGTCACTTTTTTAAAGGTCCATATCCTGGTGTGTTAGTTTTACTGGATTATAACTAATTATATATAATTCTTTGGTTGTAAGAGCCATGTTAAAAATTAGAACTTTTCCTCACAATATTTTTTAATATAAAAATATAGGGATCTTTAAGCTTCATTCACACTGCCTTAAAAAAAAAAAAAAAATTTGCACTGAAACATTTTCTAGCATAAAAGTTCCTACATAGTGATCAGTGAATACTTGCATAAAATTGTGCTTTTTTTTATTTTATTTTTTTTATATACAATACCTGCTTCTGGCATACATGTATTCATGTCCTCAGATGCAGATATTTGGATTTTGTGTCCTCAGATTTTTGGATTTCGTCTGATAGATCTGGCAGTGCATGTTTATGCACCAATGTGAATATTTCCATTGAAAACAATGCAGCTGCATTCAAGTTTGCCACTAAAAAATCCTTTTTTTTTTTTTTTTTTTTGAGGCTGTGTGAATGAGGCCTTATTCTAGCTATGTGACTGTCATGTTTAAATATATGACAGTAAACCCAATACACCGTGACACCATGATAAGGATCTATATTCTAGCCATGTTTATTGTTGGACTCCACTAAAAATGAATGTCACTTTTTATATATTGCAGTAAACCCAAAACACCTGGATACGGATCTTTAAAAAAAGATATTTAGCTGATTCCAAGGATATTTAAACATTACAGTCAGGTGGCATGGCTTTGCTGCATTATATTATTAATTACACATTTTTGGTTAAAAGAGCAAAGATGAAAATTAGAACTTTTCCTTATTTTTCAACACAAAAATATTCTTCAGAGATTTTAGGGTTGATTTACTAAAGTGATTTACTAAAGTGGAGTTTTCACTTTGGATGATGTTATTTACACTCCAATCAAGTCTGAACAGAAATCCTGTTTTTTTTTTTATTATTATTTATTTTGTTTATCTACACATATAGGATAGTCAAAATGAACAGAACTTTATGTATTATGATAGCTGAACGTTCCTATTTTTTTTTTAGCAAATTAACCCTTTCAAATAATCATGTACAGTAATAAGCGAATTGAGGTCATATATAAAGTCACAATTTTCTTCGTATGTTATATGTTTTTTTTTTTATATATTATATTACATTATATTACAAAAAAAGGGGAGAGATTAAGGGGGTTCTGAAAAGAGGTGTATCATAGCAATTAAAAATACTTTTATATCCACTGTTTTATAGTTCTTACCTTTCAGTCAGTGCAAAAAAAAAAAAAAAAAGTATAGCAGGCTCTTTAGTGTTTTTACTTAAATCTGAAGTTAACATAAGGCTCCATTAAAAAACACAGTTGAACAGTTGTTTACTATGCACAGTTGCACCAGATTCTGTGTGCACTAGTTTTAGTAAATCTCTCACAGTGTAGGATCAGCATCCAACTTTAGCTTGTTCAAATAAACTTTGATAATAAAACCTGGAAGCTGATTGGTTACTATGCACAGCTGCACCAGATTCTGTGTGCACCAGTTTTAGGAAATATCCCCTACTGTTCCTTACTACTAGACAGAGTTACACAGGTGACATCAGTGTCACAACCATAGGCGTACGCATAGGGTGTGCCAGGTGTGCCTGGGCACACCCTAATCACCCCATGTACATTAGCATTATCCAGGGGCAGCACCAGGTGGGTGATTGGGGGTGCCAGTGGCCAGTGTAAATGCCCCCATTATATTAAAATCTAGGTTCAACCTGTATTTAGGGTGTAATATAATATGGTCCCAATCAACTGTCTCCCACCACCAGAGCCTCCACCCTGTGACAGCAGGTGGTATTCATGTGTGTTTAAACTTTGGGGTGCACACCCCAATGCAATAGGCTGTGCACACCTATGGTCACAACCCTACATTATACACTTTTATTATTCAATCTCCTTTACATTTACCTTCAACTATGTAGTTCAAGGGCCTGCCTAATTGCATACACATTGAAAGTGTTTATGTTTGACCTTTGGTAAATCTAAAGGAAAATTGTATAATGTATGGCCAGTCTTTCTCCACTGAGAACTTACACAGGGCTCTTCTGGTGTTTTTTTCCCCTGAAACATTGTTTATTATAACTTGAAAGCTGAACAGCTGTATGTTTAACAATTAACAAGTAACAATTACTACATTTTCTTGCAAAGATACACTTTGCAAAATGAAAGCATGTTTCTATTCCGCCCTATAAACCATCCAATTTGATAGTTTTTTGGAAACTGGCCCTATTGATGCTGTCATTTTAAGAACAAAAACAATAAGTGTGGCTCCTTTCTTTGCTGTGGGACTACAAGTCTCAAGAAGACTGTCAGGTTGATCCTTTAGCTCCAGTCCACAACATGTACACAATGGTGTTTATTTACTAAAACCGGAGAGTGCAAAATCTGGTGCAGCTCTGCATAGAAACCAATCAGCTTTCTGGTTTTATGGCCCGTACACACGATCCGAATATCGTACGACAGATCGTACGACTTTTTTCACTTAATAGTCGCAAGTAGAAATTGAATAGGTCACTAAAGTCACGAACATTCCCGTACAACAGAAAAAAAAAATCGGAAGTGATGTCATGTGTTGCAATGTATTTGTATTATATTTTCGGACGACAACTATACTGATTAAACGAAAAGCGTACGATCTGTTATCGTACGAGAAAAATGTTTGCGCTTGTGCGATCGAATAATATCAGATGAACTGACATGATCGGCTCTCGAAAGTAGTGTACACACGATCCGAAAATCGTACGATTCTTCCTCGGACGACCGTTTTCGTACGATTTTCAGGGCCATTATTGCAAAAGCTTAATTGAACAAGCTGACGTTAGAAGCTGATAGTTGATTGGCTGCCATGCAGCGCTGCAAGAGATTTTGCGCTCTCCAGTTTTAGTAAATCAACAACAGTGTTTATTGTTTTTTTTTTTTTTTTTATCACATTGTATTGTATGGAAAATATTTAACTTTATGGTCTGAAGTCCAAAGAGAAATATTTTCACACTTGTGAAGTAAAATTGTGTTTGCTTCAAACATCAAGCCATGGGCTCTACTGGGTGTTTTAAATGAACACAGGTCCATTTCACCAAGAGTCCAAATGAGTTCTTTAGTAAATCAACCCCAAGGAATTATATTATTTACTGTAACAGGATACCAGAGAGGTTAGGCTATTTTTTCAAGCAATTAAATATTTTATATTTAACAGCACCACTAAAAATAAATCACAGGGGGCTAGACTAATTAAAGATCTTATCTAATAAGATATTATTTAAACTGCTATTTATACCTACTTAGACTTGTTAACCAAATCATGAGCATGACTATATTAATAAATACATCTGTGCATTTTCTGATTGGACCAGATTTATTACATTGTAAAACCAGAATTTAGCCCTGGTTCACACTGGTGCGATTTGACATGCGATTTGACATGTCAAATCGCATGTCATATCGGCGATATTTGCCGCAAATTGCGGGCAATGGCACCGTCCTAATCGGTGCGACGCCGCATCTGCGGCGCTGCACCGATTTCAAAAAGTCGTTTCTGTACTACTTTTTGCGATTTCGGGCCGCGATTTGCATTGACATCTGTGCAGAAACCTGCACAGATGTCCCTGTAATCGCGGCCGAAATCGGGACTGAAAAGCGGGAGTGAAATCGTGCGAGTTCAGCTGAACTCGCACGGCTTCACTCCCGCAGCCCCAGCGTGAACCTGGGCTTAAAAAGAGAAAGGGCGTCTCTTCAAATTGGAAGTCTAAAGAGAATATGGGTTACTTCACTACACTTATCCTCAAAAATACTTAAACAGTAAATTTGTGTTTTTTAGCAGAAAATCCATAGCGGAAATATTTTAATTATTTATTGTAGAAAGAAAAAAGTGACATATACTGATTCACCTTTTTCAAGAAGATCACTTAAATCTCTAATAATCATTAAAGCAGAACTTCAGTAATTTTTCCATCTTTCCATCTATTAAATCTTCTGGCCTTGTTTTAACTTTGGATAGAATTTTTTTTTTCTGCCAGTAAATACCTTATACACCCCACTTCCTGTCTCTTGTCTGGTCATTAGCCTAGGCATCATGCACAGCTCTCTCTCTCACGCGCACTCTCGTGAGAGTTTGCCATGGAGGGAGGGGGAATGAGTCATAAGAGGGCCAATGAGAGCTGCATGGCTGGAGGTGTACCTCTCTCTGTGTAAATCCAGGAAGTGGACAGGCATCAGCTTCAGCTGGCCACAGTTAAAATGGATGCAGCCAGACTCAGTGGAGGGAGATTTCTGCAGCATATTTGGCAAGTACAGAATCACAGTATAAGCCCACGTTCACACTGGGGCTGCGGGAGTGAAGCCTGAGAGTTCAGCTGAACTCGCACGATTTCACTCCTGCTGGCAGTCCCGATTTTAGCCGCGATTTCAAAGACATCTGAAACAGATGTCAATGTAAATCGCGGCTGAAATCTCAAAAAGTAGTACAGAAACTACTTTTTGTAATCGGTGCAGCACCGATTAGGACGGTGCCATTGCCCGCAATTTGCGGCAAATTTCGCAGATTTGACAAATACGATTTGACATGTCAAATCGCATGTCAAATCGCACCAGTGTGAACCAGGGCTATATGAAATAATATGCAAAGTGGTTGGAGGGAAGCTTCAGAATGGCAAAGATGTTTTTATTACAAATTATGTGAGCAGACTGCAGTTCCTCTTTAACAAGTTAATGTAGTTTCCAAAGTAATTTTCAATCTTTTTGAAGCAACAGCATTCAATAAAATAATAACTAGTGGTCCTGCCACGAGTTTCCTTGTTTGGCCACTTCCTGTTTTTGGATAAAAAGCTTAGTTCCTGTCTCCCATCCACTCTCATGTGTTGTCACCCTATCACACCTACATCCAATGAGGACTACAAGCAGCCTCGCTGAAGCTTATCGCACGTGTAGGCATGTTCCACCAATGTCACTATCATGAAGCCTCTCTAAGTACCGTGCTTCCCCGAAAATAAGACCGGGTCTTATATTCATTTTGGCAACAAAAGACACCGTAGGGCTTATTTTCGGGGTAGGTCTTACCATGTAATGTGCTGTCTTCTCTCCCCCCTCTCCCTCCCTGCCTGACAGGAATCCCCAGTGTGAACTGAGTTAAAATGCTTGTAAAATCCTATAATACACTCTATTACAGTAGTATATACTGTACAATGTGTGTGTTTCTGTAATATAATTGTGCCAAATACCTTCATTATAGCGCCGCTCTGCACTTCTGTGACCCACCGGAGCTCTCTTCCCCGCAATTATATTACAGAAACACACACATTGTACATTATATACTACTGTAAAAGAGTGTATTATAGGATTCTACAATCTTTTTAAACTTGGGCTTATTTTTGGGGTAGGGCTTATATTGCAACCCTCCTGGAAAATAACACTAGGTCTTATTTTCGGGGTAGGTCTTATTTTCGGGGAAACACGGTAGTGACACACAGCAACTGCTGGAGTACATACATGTAGACACGAAACTGGTGTGAAGAGGCTGCAGGAGATCAGCTGCACTGAGATGAAAAAAAGGTGAAAAGAATATTGTCAGAAATAAAAATATCATTCAGTTAGGATTTAGATTTACTTCAATGAAAGATAGATAGATAGAAAATAAAGTCTCACAAGGGCACCTGTGGATCATATTGGATCTTTGCTACACAAGAGTAGGTGAAGCTGAGAGTCCCCTTGTGAGATTTTTTTATACGTGGACTAAATATACAAGAAAGCACCAAGACCCTGTTTGCTACTTGAAAAGGATAGAGATTAATGCATGGGGATCTCCTATGGCAACCTCCCTTAAAATTCCAGTCTCCATCTCCCCCTCATATGCAATATATTTTATGGCGAGTGCCACAGAGTGAACTCCCTCTTGTTGCATATAGAAACTGCAACACCATTAGCTTCAGTGTGGTTCTGATCCAGGGATTATGGAGGGTCACTGGACAATATAAACCAGGGGTCTCCAAACTTTCTAAACAAAGGGCCAGTTTACGGTCCTTCAGACTTTAGGGGGGGGGGGGGGCCAGACTAGGGCCATTGGGAGTAGAAAATGTCCAGTGGGAGTAAATAATACCATATCTTTGGTGTCAGTGGGAGGACTAGTGCCCCATCGTTGGTGTCAATGGAAAGAATTGATGGTGTCAGTTGGAGGAATAGTGCCTCAATGGTGTCAGCATCAGCAACAAGAATTATGCCCAATTGGAGTTGGATGGAATAGTGCCCCAAGGGCCACATTATGGCAAGCAAAGGGCCGCATCTGGCCCCAGAGCCGCAGTTTGGAGACCCCTGATATAAACTTAAGGTGGTTGTAAAGGTAGAAGGTTTTTACCTTAAAGTAGAAGTTTATCCTAACACTAAAATCTGTAAATCTACAGGCATCCACCATCTAAGATGACCCCATCTAGCCCCGTAAAGAAGAAATCACTATACATACCTTTTTTTAAGCCGCTCCGCACCGGTCCAACGTTGAGCTGTCAGCAGCGGCTTCGCTGTAGAGGCGGGTGCAGAGGACACAGCCGACAACGGAAGCCCCATAGTAAGTCTATGGGTGACATCACTCCCCATTCATTTCACAGCCATTGTAGGCGGTGTCCTCTGTAGAGCTTCCGCCGCTGGAGACTGATCAGAGTGACTTCAAAAGAGATATGTATAGCGATTTCTTCTTTAGAGGGCTAGATTGGTTAGTCTTAGATTGGTGATACCTATAAATTAAGGCTACTTTCACACTGAGGCATTTTTCAGGGGCTAAAGGGCTAAAAAATAGCACCTGTAAAGCGCCTGAAAAATGCCTCCCCTGCCACCCCAGGCGATTTGTGAGCGTTTTTAACCCTAAAGCACGGCTAAAAATAGCAGTGCTTTGCCACCGACGCCCCCTTGCCCCAGTGTGAAAGAAGCCTTACAGATTTTAGTGTAAGGCCTCTTTCACACGGGGCGGATCCGTGCAGATCCGCCCCGTGAAGCTCCGCTTGCTCAGCGGGGATCGCTCCGTTGATCCCCGCTGAGCCGACGGATGACTGGGCGGTCCCCGCACACTGTGCAGGGACCGCCCTGTCAGAGCGCCGCTCTCCCCTATGGGGAATCGGATGATGACGGACCGTAGAGTCCGTTGTCATCCGATCCGCTCCGCCGACGGAAGGAAAAATAGGGTTTTCCTCCGTCACACTTTGGCGGAGCGGAGCGGATGTCAGCGGGCATGTCTCCGCTGACATCCGTGCCTCCATAGGGCTACATGGAGGATCCGTTTCAGGTCCGCCTAAAAAACTGACAGGCGGACCTGAACGGACCTCCGTGTGAAAGGGGCCTTAGGGTGAACTTCTACTTTAATGCATTTTCTGCATTAAAGTGTTTGTAAAGGTTTGTTTATTTTTATTTTTTTAAATAACAAACATGTTATACTTACCTGCTCTGTGCAAGGGCTTTGCACAGAGCAATCCTGATCCTCCTCTTCTGGGGTGCCCCAACGGAGACCTGAATTCTTTGGGGGCACCCTTGTGGACGCGCTCACGAGTCCTACTGATGCATCTATTGACACAAACAGGAGGACTCAGCTCAGCCCCCTGCTCCCGTGTCACTGGATGTTATTGACAGCAGCGGAAGCCAATGGCTCCTGCTGCTATCAATCTATCCAATGAGGATGGAGACATCGGCTTGAGCCGCTGGGCTCGTGCTCAGTGCTGGAATGATCGGGTTCATTTAAGAAAAAGGGGTGCTCTGGGGGGCAGCTGCAGCACAACAGGTGAAATACCTTAAGACTTTACAACCCCTTTAAGGTAAAAAATCTTCTGTGTCCAGCTCCTTCCCCCCAGCCCCCCTAAATACTTACCTAAGCCTGATCTCAGTCCAGTGTTGTTCCAGAGAGCAGAGGCTCTCTCCATTCCCTCTATTCTCACTGGACACAGAGACAGCAGCAGAAGCCATTGGCTCCTGCTGCTGTTAATCACAGCCTGTGAGGAGAGAGTGTGGGAGGGCGTGGCAGAGCTGCTCTCTATGTGTCTGTGTGTCACACAGAGCAGTGGCTCAAGATCAAGCCCACATGAGTGCCCCCATGCAAAAAGCTTGCTATGGGGGCACTTGGCAGGGGGGAAGAGTCAAAAGCACCAACTGGAAACCCCAGAAGAGGAGGACTGGGCTGTCAGCAGGTAGGTTTACAATCATTTTAACTCCAGGAATTACACTACAAACACCTTTGGAGTGGGCCCTACTTATCCTGCAAGGGGTTAAATGTAAGTCTAGGGGCGGAAGAATAATCCCTAATACTTACTTTATTCCTCACTCCAGCATGCTCCCTCCATCTCTGCCACCGTTTTCCCGAAACCTCTTCTCTAAGGCTGCACAGTGACATCATTAGGTATGATGTAGGACTATTAGCCCTGCATTGTACATAAGGATGGCGAGGACCCATGCACAACCTAGAGCGCTGGAAAGGAGAGTTCCCAAGGCTGCTGAAGCAAGGAATAAGGTAAGTTTTAACCCTTTACCCCTAGACTTAACAAGCGTTTAACCCTTGCAGTGCAAGTGCAGGAGTTGGGCCACTGCAAGCATGTTTTTGTTCAACTTTGAAGAAGCTCTGTGCTGAGAGAAATAAAGGGGTACCCATTGATGACATCCTGTGGAGAATAGTATCTTTTTTAGCTTTCATTTCTGTCTCAATTACAGAACAAGCTTGCAAATCAGAAATAAAGAATCTAGCCAGTTCTATTGAGATGCTTGCTTGTTTCAGGTCAGTGCCTTAGAAAATACTGAAGCCTCTGGATTAGCATGACAGCCAGGCAATTAACATTTCCAGAAGGAGAGGTCAGCAGTGGCAGCCATATATGCCAAGCTATACTCATGGGGCAGTCACTTTTTGCAGATACCTATGAAAGCGTATGTCATCTGCACTGCATGATTATTATTTTTTTTTTGTTATATGTATGCAGGCATCTGTTGTCTTTTTTTTTTTCTTGTTAAAAGCTGAGGCAGATGGGGGCAGCCAAGCACCTGACAGGCTGGAATAACTATGTACTTAGGTGAATCAGCTTAACAGAGCTGACACTAATGGTAGTTTGACATAAAAACGGCAAACCAAATCAAGGCCTACAGCCAGCGTAAAGCTGCTATCAATCTGATGAAACGAAATATCACGTGGGATTTTACTGCTCCGTTCAGTAAACAAAAGAATACATTAAAATGAAAGAAAAAGAACTATTTCATTGAGATGACATATAAACAAATATATAGTTTCAGCTTTATGCTAATATCAGTTTGTCATTTTTAGTATTCTATACTTTAAGGCAATGGTCTCCAAACTGCGGCCTGGGGGCCAGATGTGGCCCTTTGTTTGTTTTTATCCAACCTTTGGGGCACAATTTCATCCACTGATACCAGCACTGGGGCATCATTTCCCCCACTGACACCAATGAAGAGGCACAATTTCTCCTAATGACACCAATGATGGGGTCTACTGACACCAATGATGGGACACATTTCCTCCCACTAACACCAATGATGGGGCACAATTCCTCCCACTGACACCAATGATGGGGCACAATTCCTCCCACTGACACCAATGATGGGGCACAATTCCTCCCACTGACACCAATGATGGGACACAATTCCTCCCACTAACACCAATGATGGGACACAATTCCTCCCACTGACACCAATGATGGGACACAATTCCTCCCACTGACACAAATGATGGGGCACAATTCCTCCCACTGACACCATTGATGGGGCACAATTCCTCCCACTGGTACCAATGATGGGGCACAATTCCTCCCACTGACACCAATTATGGGGCACAATTCCTCCCACTGACACCAATGATGGGACACAATACCTCCCACTGACACCAATGGGACACAATTCCTCCCACTGACACCAATGATGGGGCACAATTCCTACCACTGAAACCAATGATGGGGCACAACTCCTCCCACTGACACCAATGATTGGGCACAATTCCTCCCACTGACACCAATGATGGGGCACAATTCCTTCCACTAACACCAATGATGGGGCACATTTCCTCCCACTGGCACCAATGATGGGGCACAATTTCTCCCACTGACTCCAATGATGGGGCACAATTCCTCCCACTGACACCAATGATGGGACACAATTCCTCCCACTGACACCAATGATGGGACACAATTCCTCCCACTGACACCAATGATGGGGCACAATTCCTTCCACTAACACCAATGATGGGGCACAATTCCTCCCACTGACACCAATGATGGGACACATTTCCTCCCACTGACACCAATGATGGGACACAATTCCTCCCACTGACACCAATGATGGGACACAATTCCTCCCACTGACACCAATGATGGGACACAATTCCTCCCACTGACACCAATGATGGGACACAATTCCTCCCACTGACACCAATGATGGGACACATTTCCTCCCACTGACACCAATGATGGGACAATATTCCTCCCACTGACACCAATGATGGGACACAAGTCCTCCCACTGACACCAATGATGGGACAAAAGTCCTCCCACTGACACCAATGATGGGACACAAGTCCTCCCACTGACACCAATGATGGGACACAATTCCTCCCACTGACACCAATGATGGGACACAAGTCCTCCCACTGACACCAATGATGGGACACAATTCCTCCCACTGGCACCAATGATGGGACACAATTCCTCCCACTGACACCAATGATGGGACACAATTCCTCCCACTGACACCAATGATGGGACACAAGTCCTCCCACTGACACCAATGATGGGACACAATTCCTCCCACTGACACCAATGATGGGACACAATTCCTCCCACTGACACCAATGATGGGACACAATTCCTCCCACTGACACCAATGATGGGACACAATTCCTCCCACTGACACCAATGATGGGGCACAATTCCTCCCACTGACACCAATGATGAAGCATTTTTTCCCCCCACTGACCTTTTCTACTCCCACTGGCCACAGTCCGGCCCCCCTAAAGTCTAAAGGACAGTAAACTGGCCCTTTGTGTAGAAAGTTTGGAGACCCCTGCTTTAAGGCATCATACACCCTTAGTACAGAAATCTGTGTTATGGGGTTGTACTTGCTGCATACAGTAAGAATCAGCTATAATGCCTGATACCCACCCTGAATGCAGCTTTTATCACTGATACCTGTCCTAATTGCAGGTTAAGGGAATAACATTGGTTATATCGTTACAATGGCATCTGACAGTCAGTGGGATATATTAGACAGCAAAAAAACATGTGGCCCCTGAAGTTGATAAATTGGAAGCAGAAAAAATGGGCATCGTAGTCTGTTCTGTATGGGGGCTGCGTAGCCTCAGACCGGTCAGGGTGCCCATGCTGACCCGTATTCACAGCCAAAAGCACTTACAATAGGTACGTGAGCGCTGTTAAATAATGGAAGAAGGTTGTCTGGTCTGATGATTCACATTTTCTTTTACATCATGTGGATGGCCAAGTGCATGTAGGTTGCTTACCTGGGGAAGAGATGGTACCAGGATCAAGTATAGGGAGAAGGAAAGTTGGCAGAGAAAACCTTGGGTCCTGCCATTCACGTGGATGTTACTTGATACCACCTACCTAAACATTGTTGCTGACCAAGTATACCCTGATGGCAGTGGTCTCTTTCAGCTGGATAATGTGCCCTGCTACACTACAAAAATGAATTGCGAATGGTTTGAGGAACACAACAATGAGTTGGAGATGGTGACATAGCTTCCAAATTCTCCAGATCTCAATCCTATCGAGCATCTGTGGGATCTGCTGGAAAATCAAGTCTGATCCATGGAGGCCCCACCTCACTACTTACAGGACTTAAAGGATCTGGTATTGACTACATGGTACAACACAATCTCCTGCGTTTAGGGGCTTAGTCTATAGGTGGGTAGTGTAGCCAACCCTTTGGATAGAGTGTGGAATGCCAATGGTCTTGCTGCCCTCCTCAGAACAACGGGTATCCTTAGAACTGAAACATTATAGAAAGAAAAGGAGGGCGCACCGACCTTTTGCATTACCAAAGATAAAATGTATTAAAAAATGTAACAGCAAAAGTAATACTCACAAACAAACATTATAAAAAGGCTTGTCAGTACTCCAGCAAATGGAACCGTGTCTCTAGACAGCTGCAACCTGGACCGGGTGTTAGGGGGGACGCAAATGGCTTACACGTTACAAGGGAGGACCCTCTTCCTCAGAGTCACAGCAGTAGTAGACATGGTGCCAGATATCACAGCATATCTTCAAAGGTTTAGTGGCATCCATGCCTCAACAGGTCAGGGATGTTTTAGCAGCAAAAGGGACCTACTAAATATTTGGTGAGTGGTCCTCCAATTATGGCTGATCAGTGTATATCACTGATACATACCCTGATTGCAGGTTATATCAACTTCCCCACCCTGATTGTAGCCTGCAGTACACATGTCAAGTTGCATGCTTAGGACCAAAACTAAAATTATGTGTGCCATACATAGGATCTCTGACACTTACAAACAAAAAGTATCTTTCACATAATGGCATTATCTGGATGATTTACTAATGGGGTAGAAACCATTCACTTATGCATAGTGAAATAAAAATATACCTGTGTTTTGTCCAATCAAATATGTGCTAAAATGTGCAATAAAAAATCCTGCTTTTTTTGAAGTGTGCAGGATTAGGCATTCATCCTCACATTATTTACTAAGCTACATGAACAGTCAGGGCTGGAAATGGGGGAGGGGTAGGCAGTTGCAGGGGGCACCACGTGGTGAGCATCCCACCACATTCACGCTCCAGATTGGTGGTGACTAGGGTTGAGCGAACCCAAACTGTAAAGTTCGTGTTCGTACAGAACTTTTGGGTTTTTGGTACCCGAACCCGAACCCGAACGATTTACTGTATGTTCGGGTTTGGTGTTCGGCAATGTAATGGCGCGTTGCAGGGCAGTCAATCAACATTTGTTTAACTCGTGTGCCCTTAGAAGCCATCACAGCCATGCCCACTAATGGCATGGCTGTGATTGGCCAGTGCAGTATGTGACCCAGCCTCTATATAAGCTAGAGGCACATAGCACAACACGTCACTCTGCTTTAGATAGTGTAGGGAAAGGTTGCTGCTGCTGCTTTGAGGGAGAGAATTATCATAGGAGTCCTGATTCAGAAATCAAATTACTCAGCGATCTACATAGCACAGCACGTCACTCTGCTTTAGATAGTGTAGGCAAAGGTTGCTGCTGCTGCTTTGAGGGAGAGAATTAGATAGGAGTCCTGATTCAGAAATCAAATTACTCAGCGATCTACCTTGATTTTGTTGTGTGCGTGCAGTACGCAATCTTTTTACCCTGCCCTGAGCCCAGTGCCAGAGAAAAGATAACTTTTATCTGTCTGTTAGTTAGGTTGGCGTCGGTGGGCATTTTATGCAAGCTTAGTGGACCAGCACTGCATATGTTACTGTGAGATACACCCTTTAGATACTGTTGCTCTATTCTGCTATTCAAAAAACACCCATTTAGGGCCCAAAAAAATATTTTGCAGTGTTTCCTGCATATCTGTACGTGTGAGATACACACTTTAGATACTGTTCTTCTATTCTGCTATTCAATTTTTTTTTATTTAGGGCAAATAAAAAAAATTGTGTGCGTTTCCTGCATATCTGTACGTGTGAGATACACACTTTAGATACTGTTCTTCTATTCTGCTATTCAACAAACACCCATTTAGGGCAAGATCCTAAATTTGAGAAATATGAGGAGAACGTCAAATAAGGGACGTGGCCCCGGTCGTGGTGCTGCTGGTGGAGCTTCTGTTGCAGGGAGAGGACGTGGTCGATCTGTGCCAGCTACACGCACAAGTAAAACACGCACAAGTAAAACACCTTCCTCAGGTGCGAGTAGGCGACAGAGCCTGCAGCGGTATTTGGTCGGGCCTAATGCGGCTCTACGAATGTTGAGGCCAGGACAAGTACAGGCGATAGTAGATTGGGTTGCTGACAGTGCCTCCAGTTCCTTCACATTGATTCCCACCCAGTCTCCTGCTGAAAGATCAGAGTTGGCACCTGCAGCCGATGTCCATCAGTCTTTCACCTCACCCCCTTGCAAATCAGCCAAGCAGTCTGTCCAGAGCCAATGCGAAGAAGCTCATGTTCATTAAAAGTAACCAGGCATGGATCCCACAGGACTTGTCCGTACCTTGTGCAGAATAGACATGTATACCGGCCTTACCCAGCCATTGTTGTATTTTTGATCTTTCTCACTCTTTTGGGGTGTACCCTAATTTAAAAATAAATAAAATTAAAAACAAAAACCAGTGTTGGCTACCTCGTCCTCCTCCACCGCCGCTTCCACCTACACCGCCACATCCACCGCCACCTCAACCCCCTACTCCATATGGACCTCGTCCTCCTAGGTCAAGATTATTATTTTTTATTTTTATGTATTTTATGTTATTTTAAGTTAGTTCCCTATCCACATTTGTTTGCAGAGCACTTGCCATGCTCTTAACAACATTTTTCTGCAATTTGCAGCCCTCTAGCCCTTTCCATTACTTTTTTAGAGCCATTTTAGTCCTCAAAAGTTCGGGTCCCCATTGACTTCAATGGGGTTCGGGTTCGGGGTCAAGTTCAGGTGAAGTTCGGGTCCCGAACTCGAACTTTTTTGCGAAGTTCGGCCTAACCCGAACATCCAGGTGTCCGCTCAACTCTAGTGGTGACTAGTGGACCACCGCAGAATACCTTCTACCAGGCTATGGCTTTCTATCTGCTCTGATGGCTACTGCTCCACCCGCTCATCCCAACCACACACTAGAAATGTGCACCTGCTCATTCTCCAATGGCTGGTAGGAAGCAAGCGAATGGCCATGCATGCACAGTGCACCTTTAATGGCAACTATGAGCATCTGAAGCCCGGGGGAGGAGAATGGGTACACCAGAGCACACTGGGTGGTACGTTTATCTCCACCATGCCTTATGGGGGAGGGGGGCACAGTTCTGCATCTTCACCCTGGGAGCTGGTTGAGCCTGTCCTGGCACTGTGAACAGTCTCTATACCCTTAGTTTATCATCCCCAATCAGTGACGGCCTGTTCATTAGGGGCGCAGGGGCGCCACCCCCCAAATCCATGCACCCGGCCCCTAATCTACATGCAGGTGCGCCGGATGCATGGATTCCAATGTTTTTTTGTTTTTTTTAGAAGCACATGATTAGAGCCGGATGATTGACTTCAAAAGAGATAATTGGCTTTAAAAAGGGTGGGCTTGGGGCACAGAGCACTGCGCCCCGAGCCCTCCCAGTTGTGTGACATTAGCAAATGAATATTCACTAATGTCTTCCTGTTTCTCCTCCCAGCCAATCAGAATGTGGGTCCTGAGTCCTGATTGGCCGGGAGTCCTAAGACCCGATTGGCCAGGAGGAGAAGCAGTGACCTCCAGGAGACGCAGGGGAGGAGATGCAGGGGGGAAGCCGTGACCTGGATGGGGTAAGTGTGGGCTGGCGACGGCCATTTGACGAGCGACGGGGGGAGTGGCAATCGAGCAAGCGATGGGGGGCTGGGGGTGGGTTATGTGGTTGATTGGCTGGCTGGGGTGGGTTATGTGGTTGATTGGCTGGCTGGGGTGGGTTATGTGGTTTGTTGGCTGGCTGAATGGGGGGGAGAGGGTGGCTGGCTGGCTAGGGTGGGCCGCCCCCCAAGAAAATTGAGCACCAACCGCCACTGTCCCCAATAATAATCATGGTTCTACTATGTGTAGACCAAAGTGAAGTATGAAGTAAAATATATCGCAGTTTAGAGAACATTCTTATTTGCATACAACAAACGAGGATATTATAATGTGCAAATATTTATGGCTATAATCAGAAACCTGTAAAAAAAAATTCACATGGCCTGTTTGTATCACTCTTGAAAAAATGACATATAGTTCCTTTGAATTTAAATGGAGGACTTCCAATCACAGACTCTGCTACTGTAGTGAAAGCAAGATTGCACCTAATGGTGACAATTGCCATAATCAACACATATTAGAGATCAGTGTATATGTCGGTATTTATGGTAAAGATGCAAAATGCTCAAGAAAACCTTTTCTGTTCAATATATTAATTTAATATTAGCCAGTGTTTGTATCTCAGATGATTAGGGCTTTTAAATCATAATTGCATAAAAAGCATCTACATCTCATTAGCTTTAACTTAACTGATTAACTGACTTGAAGGTTAGATAGTTGTTTATCAAATGGTTTGGACTATGCACAATCCACCTCCCTACATTTGCATAAACACTTATGCTTACTGGTCCTGAAATGTTAAAGTTATATACCTGTTTATATGATGCTGTTTTGTACTCATTTACCAAGCATAGCAGATATTTTAAGTGCAGCCAAAATAAAAAACACAAAAATCAGCACAAGGGACATAACTTACAGTCAGTAGGATGTGTCCATTGTGCTAATGCTTCTTCTATTAGGTGAAATCCTCTTTTGTCCATGTCCCCACCCCCCCGCCCCACAGGGTAGCCACCTGTCCGGGATTCATCCTGCCAGTCCGGGTTTTAAATCATGTGTCTGGGTTTCAGTCTGCATAAAACCTGGACACATACCTCCCAATCATTCTTGGATTTCAAGTGAATCTGTCCTGCAGATGTGGATTGGAGTTCTGGAGCCAGTGTAGGAGCAGGTTCCTGGCACTGGGCTCCACTCAGTGAGGTATCCTCAATGAGTGCATCATGTGCCCTCACACAGTGCACCCAGTGAGGATTCCTGTTGGCAGCGCCTGCCTGTGCTCTGGTTTCATTCACCACGCCATTTACCTTTGCAGTCATTGGTTGCTAGGACCGCTGGCATTCTAGCAACCAATGACACACTTTGCCACTGTGCACAGTGGGAGGAAAATAGCACTTTGTAGAGCTGCCCCACTTCCCAGCTCCGTCCCAGAACTCGGGCTCCCACTTCCTGGTTCACAGTGGGGCTGCCACATGGTAAGGTATTCTAATAGGGGTCTTTAAGGGGCAGGGGCGCTGATACAAGGGAGTCCTTGATCTAATGGGAGTCTCTAAGGGGGGGCACTGATATAAGGGGTCTTTGATCTAAAGGGTGGTTTCTAAGAGGTGTGCTGATCTAATAGTTGGTCTCTAGTCTAATGGGGGTATGTAGGGGGGTGCTTATATAAGGTGACTCTGATATAATGGGGGACAGCAGCGAATAGCGGTGGCCGCCGGTAACCTGTTATTATAATGAATGGCACTGGCGGCTGCACCTACCTCCTATTCTCACTGGCCTTAATCTCCAATGTGAATGTAGCCTTGGGGGTGCTGATTAGAGGTCGACCGATATATCGGCCGGTCTATATCGGCCGATATTTGGCCATTTTTGATAAATCGGCATCGGCCGATTATTATCAAAATTAGGCCGATATTTTACACTAACCGCTGCTCCTTCTCATTTCTCCACACTAAGCAGCTCTGGCAGCATCAAGCGCCACGCTGAGTGTCTCAAACTTACATGTAACAGAGAGGAAGGAGAGAGGAGCTGTCAGCTCAATGTCGGGGGTGGGCGGGACCCAGCAGCTATATTACACCAGCCAATGGGATGGCATCTGGGCGGGCCGCTATGTGTATGTGACCCCGCCCCCTTCTAAAGCAGCCCAATCATTGGCTGATGTAATTTAGCTGCTGGGTCCCGGGTTCCACCCACCCCCACATCGAGCTCATTCTGACAGCTCTCTCTCTCTCCTCTCTTGTCAGTTTCACACAGTTACACTTGGCTTAGTGTGAAACCTGCCAGTGCCACCAGCCAGTGCCAGCAAGTGCCATCTGTCAGTGCCAGCAAGTGCCATCTGTCAGTGCCAGCAAGTGCCATATGATCTGTCAGTGCCAGCAAGTGCCATCTGTCAGTGCCAGCAAGTGTCATATGATCTGTCAGTGCCAGCAAGTGCCATCTGTCAGTGCCAGCAAGTGCCATCTGATCTGTCTGTGCCAGCGAGTGCCATCTGTCAGTGCCAATAAGTGCCAATAAGTGCCATCTGTCAGTGCCAATAAGTGCCATCTGTCAGTGCCACCAGCCACCACCAATCAGTTCCATCTGTCAGTGCCACCGCCAATCAGTGCCAACTGTCAGTGTCATCTGCCACTGGCAGCCAGTGTCACCGCCAATCAGTGCCACCTGCCAGTGCCAACCAGTTCCAATTGCCAGTGCCACTGCCCATCAGTGCCACCTACCAGTGCCATCTGTCCCAAACTAGTGCCATCTGTCAGTTCCAAATCAGTGCCAATCAGTGCTACCTGCCAGTGCCACCTGTCAGTTCCAAACCAGTGCCACCTGTCAGTTCCAAACCAGTGCCACCTGCCAATGCCAACCAGTGCCAGCCAGTGCCATCTGTCAGTTCCAAACCAGTGCCACCTGCCAGTGCCAACCAGTGCCATCTGTACTGAGGACATCAAGTGTGTGCTAGAGTGACAGGAGTAAGCAGGAAGGAGTGGAGTGGGTGTTTTTTTTTTTTTACATCAGCCTAAAATATCGGCCACAAAAATCGGCATTATATATCGGCCATCGGCTGCCCCAATTTCTAAATATCGGCATCGGTCATCGGCCAGAGAAAAACCCATATCGGTCGACCTCTAGTGCTGATATAAGGAAAGTCTGATCTAATGGGGGGTCTCTAAGTGGGGGTGCCTAAATAAGAGGATCCTGATCTAATAGGGGGTACTCTAAGGGGGGGGGGGGCGATTTTTTGCCATGCATTAATAAACTGTTCAGGTTTGGCTTAAAGAAAAGGTGGCAACCCTAGACCCCCCACCCCCCATGCCATAATATTCAGTGCAGCAGGGGTTATTAGAACTAATGCCTCGTACACACGATCGCGATTTCCGACACGAAAAACATGTTGTTTTTTTTCAGCAGGAAAATGGCTGAAAATTGTCTTGCATACACACGGTCACACAAATCTTGGCTGAAATTCCGACCGTCAAGAACACGGTGACATGTAATGCGAAGTTGTCTTTATGTTTGTATCTGTGTCTTATCTTAAAAAAAAAAAAAAAACGCGGTGACGTACAAGACGTACGACGAGCCGAGATCAATGAAGTTCAATAGGCAGTTCGGCTCTTCTGCTTGATTCTGAGCATGCGTGTTTTTTTGCTCATCGTAATTGCATACAGACGAACGCGATACGCTATAGGAATTTTTCCTGTCACGAAAATAGAGAACCTGCTCTCAATCTTTTCTTGACGGAAATTCTGACAAAAAAAGTGCGATGGAGCATACACACGGTCAGAAATCGCGACAAAAAGCTCACATCGCACTTTTCTCTTTGGAAATCGCGATTGTGTGTACGAGGCATTAGGGGCTGCCACAGACGCTCATTAAAGTGTTACTTAACCCAGGGCCCTGCATTCACTATATCTGGTCTCCCACAGTACACAGAACATGGAAATGCAATTATTTTAGTAAATACAAACTGCTAAATACCTTTTCTCATCAGCAGTATATAGCAGTCTTGTGATTTCTATCAGTTCCTGGTAAAGCTTATTGGAGAATTTTTCATACTGCACTGAGCTGACCTATTTGGAGGATGCAGGACCCCTGACCCTCTGTCTGGACAGTGCTGATTGGCCCTGTGCTGATCACATGCACTCTCCCAAGAAAAAAAAAACCTATCTAGCAATACACACCAAACTGAGCATGTGCAGCCTGACTCCAAAGGCTCTGTCTTATCCGGACTTGTCCAGGGGGACAGTGCAGGGAGGGAAGGATCTGTGTATACAAGATCAAGCAGCCTTTTTACACAATGTAGAGCAGTGTTTCTCAACTCCGGTCCTCAAGGCGCCCCAACAGGTCATGTTTTCAGGATTTCCCTCAGATGAAACAGCTGTGGTAATTACTAAGGCAGTGAAACTTATCAAATCACCTGTGCAAAATAATGGAAAGCCTGAAAACATGACCTGTTGGGGCGCCTTGAGGACTGGAGTTGAGAAACACTGATGTAGAGGATTAACCCCTTAGGTTCCACAGTGAGTATAACAAGCATGCTTTACGGCATATACAGACTGATTTTACTGTTGTGGGTTTAGTAACACTTTAAGTGTGCCCAACTATGCCCGCCCTTTCTGCCTAACTCCACCATTCATAGAAGTTGTACTACAACTTCTATAAATGGAAGGCAATCTATAAATGGAGGACATGCAGATGATTGGTCAGTTTGCCCCTCTATTCATGTATCCTGCTTCATTCATATAAACTTTAGTATAGCTTGTGTGAATGGCAGAGCTGGGTGGAAAGGGCGGGCATAGCTGGGCACAAAACGGAATATATGCAGATTAGCAATCCTTAGATGTGGAGGTTGCATTATTTTTCTCTTTTTTAGCCTTTCATTTCTTTATTGTCCCGGGGATTCTGCCAGACACACTTTCTGTCCTAGGGTGACAATACTCACTCAATGTATTGTATTTATGGATGACCAGCGTTGCCACCCAGAGACAGGACTACAGAACACTCTCCCTCTTCTCAGCTACATAACATAGACAGGTGGTGTAAGATAACCGAGCAGGGCTGGTAGACATGAAACAATGCTGCAGAGTCCACAGGAAGTTACAAGCTCACTGGCAGGATCAACAGATATATCTGAGAGAAGGATGAGTACCCTAAAGAGCCAATCAGTTGTGCTGTAGTGCAAAGAGTATGCTGACAGGAGGAGAGAACAGAGTGACAGAGATCTGCTTTTTACTGTCTGTTCACAGGTTTTTAAAGGGACAAGACCTGTTCCTGAACTGCAGCAGTAAAATGTAGGTCTTCTTCCCTGCCAAAGCATGGCTGTGTAAATCTCAGGACTGGATGGATGGAAATACAACTCCTTCAGCAGGTAAAACATTACTCATATATGTATGCCATCTGTGTGTTTAGCTGTTTGCCTGGAATTCAGCTTTATCGGTTACACTATCCTCAATTCACCTGCAGAGACATCTGAACTTGGGCACTCGCCTTAGTTAGAAATAGTTGAAATGAGATCACTTCATGCCGCTCAGTTATATCCCGTGGGGTGATATAAAATCAATTTATAAAATTGGGGAGATTGCAGCTTTTATTTACAAGACATTTGGTGATTTTCTGGTGTCTGAAGCTAATCATTATTATTACTGTAGTTATGTTCCCTATACTTCTGCTTGAACTGAGTCTGTAGCAGCTAAATAGGGGGCTTTCATTTGTGCAGTAAAAATGAAAGCGAACAGGAGGAATGGTAAAGAGAAAATGACTTTAGGAAGTTTGCTTGGAGTCTTTTATACAAGGTGATTTAACCCCCCATTGCATAAAAGGAAGCTCAGGTCTTTTCCAATTTATTTGTAATCTACTATTTTTCTTAAAGCGGAGTTCCACCCAAAAGTGGAACTTCCGCTTAAACCACTCCTCGCCCCTTACATTCCACATTTGGCATGTCATTTTTTTTGGGGGGGGAGTGGGGGCTTCAGTAGGAGTGGGACTTCCTGTCCCACTTCCTCCTTCCGCCCTGGGCTCGCCTAGGCCACTAGTCATATCGCCTAAGGCGGCCCCTCCCTGTAGGCGATCACCTGGGACACGTGAAAGGCCCCAGGCGATCGCCTGTCCACTCAGGAAGCGCAGCGCTGCTCGCGCATGCGCAGTGAGTGCCCGGCCGTGAAGCCGAAAGCTGTCACGGCCGGGTGCCCACAGTTAGGATGGAGGCGCCAGCGGAGAGGGGGGGAAAGGAGCGAAGCTCCGGGCGGCCGCGTCGCTGGACAGTGGAACAGGTAAGTGTCTGTTTATTAAAAGCCAGCAGCTACACTTTTTGTAGCTGCTGACTTTTAATAAACATAAAAAAGGCTGCAATTCCCCATTAAATTAATTTTATCCCTTTCACGCCGAGCGGACGCATATATGCGTCCTCGGCTTTCAGGGGTTATACCGGGATGATGCCTGCAGCCGCAGGCTTCATCCCGGTACCGTTGTTTAGAGCGGGCGATCGGCTTTCCTGGTATAACCACCGATGTGGCTAAAAGCCGCTCGGTTGTTATACCGGAGGAGCGGGAGGGGACATCCCCCCCCTCCCGCCGCCTTCGCCGCTCTTACCGGGCCTCCCGTCCCACCGGGAGACCCGATCCACGATCCGCCACCTCGGGCGGCTACACAGAGAGTGAATCAAAGCCGTGAATGGCTTTGATTTTTTCTCTGCACTGTAACCACGGAAGCGACGTCATGACGTCACGTCCGGGTTACTCGGCTGCCAATGGCGCCGAATTTAAAAAAGTACACAGTATTCGGAATCGCCGTTTTCGGCGATCTGAATACTTTGAAGTGCAAAGGAGGGATTGGGGGTCTTTTAGACCTCTGATCTCTCCATAAAGAGTACCTGTCACCACTTATTACTGTCACAAGGGATGTTTACATTCCTTGTGACAGCAATAAAAGTGACCAAAATTTTTTTTTTTTTAAAAAACACTATTTTTAATTATAAAAAAAATAAAATACATAAGAAAAAAAATAAAAAAATTTAAAGCGCCCCTGTCCCCACGAGCTCGCGCGGCAAAGAAAACGCATACGGAAGTCGCGCCCGCATATGAAAACGGCGTTCAAATCACACATGTGAGGTATCGCCACGATCGTCAGAGCGAGAGCAATAGTTATAGCCGTAGACCTCCTCTGTACCTCTAACCTAGTAGCCGTAAAAAAAAATTAAAGCGTCGCCTATGGAGATTTTAAGGTACCGTAGTTTGTCGCCATTCCACGAGTGCGGGCAGTTATAAAGCATGACATGTTTGGTATCTATTTACTCGGCGTAACATCATCTTTCACATTATACAAAAAAATTGGACTAACTTTGCTTTTTAATTTTTTTAAAATTCATGAAAATTAATTTTTCCAAAAAACTTGCGTTTAAAACACCGCTGCACAAATACTGTGTGATATAAAATATTGCAACAATCGCCATTTTATTCTCTAGATTCTCTGCTAAAAAAATATATATAATGTTTGGGGTTTCTAAGTAATTTTCTAGCAAAAAATCTGCATTTTAACTTGTAAACACCAAATGTCAGAAATGGGCTTAGTCATGAAAGGGTTATTTTAGATTTAAAAATGTTAATAAATTCTATGATTCCAAACTGATACATTGTAACAGTTTTTTTCCCCAAAAAATAATAACTCTGTATCAGTGTGTTTGTATATCTGCCGTGACACAGATGGATTGCACAAATGAATATTTGCTTTGCATATAGTTGAGAATGTAATCAGCTTAAAGATGTGTCTCTCCTCCTTATTGAGACCAGGGCCCAGTGACTTCTTCCTAAAGCCTAGTACACACCGCTAGTTTTTGTCGTTCAACCCAGCGGGCTGAACAAAACTAAACTGGCAGCTCATGGCGGAGCCGCTGTACTAACAATCCAATGTTAGTACAGCCATCTCCCCTGCTGTTCTATTGTGCTCTGACAGGGGTGCGTCCCCCCTCCCCCCGCTAGAACACTCCGGTCAGCCGTTGGCTAAGAGCGTTGATGGGGACTCGGTTGGCAGACTTTTTTCAGCCATGTCCCTTCAAAAGAAGGCAGCTGAATGTCAGCCTGTTTCTAATGAACCAGCTGAGGCAGCCGACATTCGCCCCTGTGTGTATGGGGCTTTAACCACACAAAATGACAGGGATACAAAATATGTATTGATATGCTGGAAGGCTCAAGATGGGGCTGAGTGTCACTTTGGGGGGGGGTTCTGAAGAGGGTCTGCAGCAGAATTGGGGGCTCCATAGGGGATTCTGGAGGGAGCTGGGGGCAACTGTGGGGTATGGGGTCTCTGGAGGGGGCTGTAGGGTACTGCAGGGACTAGGGTCCAATGTGGGACACTTTTGGAGTTTTGTAAGCACCAGAGGGGCTGGAGGATCTGCAGAAGGCCAAGGAGCACTGAAGAAGGCCGGGGGGCACTGTGGGCAATTGGGGGGCACTGTGGGGGCCGAGGTCTTCAGGGGGCCTTAGGGCATTGTGGGAGGTTGAGGAGAACAGTGGATTACTATGGAAGATTGGGTGGCACTGTGGGAGTTGGTAGGCTCTGTTGAGGTTAGGGGGTCTGCAGGTGGCTGGAGGCCCAGGAGGATGAAGGCCACGGCCTGGTGGTTGAAAACCACTGGCTTAAAGTGGAACTTCACTTTCAAAATCAACATTCATTTCTTAATGCTTCTAACATTAGTAAATAAATAGGAAAGTATATCATATTTACTTGTTTTAAACTTTTTTTTTTTTACATTTCTTCAGATTTTCTCTGGTTTCTTGCCTAGGCAAATGTTGTCATAGATCCCAAGAGTCTTCAAGAGAGGTTTTCTCAACTAAGCACACTCTCCTGCATGCATGCTTGAGCCAAGGGCAGATGGATTCCAGGAAGTAAATGTTACTCAAGATGACCATGGCCAAAAATGCTAGGGGGGTGTTTTTCAAAGTGAGTTCTCAACAAAATAAAGCATGGAGTCATGGATGGATGCGGGAGTTTACTTTGAATGTTAAAAAATTATGAAATAGTGTTTTAGTTTGTGGTGCTCAGGTGCAGTGAAGATCTGCTTTAAAGTGCATGTTTACCAAATCACTGAAATCTCACATAAGCTTAAAGTTGAACTTTGGGAATTGGACAAAATCTACCTTTGCAGGGGCAAAATGTCTACCTTTTCAGTTAGCCCCGGTTCACACTGAATGCCACTTTGAAATCGCGCTACTTCACCTGAATTAGCACGATTTCAAAGAAGCAGGTCAGTGCGATTTCAGGTGCAACTTGCCAGACATCTGTGCGACTTCATGCAAAGATGTCTATGCATGTCGCACCTAAAATCGCAAGAATTAGTGCAGGAACCTTTTTTTCAAATCGATGCAGCACTGCAAAGTTGGAGTCGCACTGATTTGAACGGTTCCATTGCTGACAATAGGGTGCAACTTGTCATGCCAGTTAGAACTGTAAAATCGCATGACAAGTCGCACCAGTGTAAGATCTACTTTAATGTAAATATTATTATTAACATTTACAAAAAAATGCTTCCATTTTGAATTTGTATATTATACATTTACACCTATCAGCCATATTATTTTCTACATAAGATAACTAGAGTATTCTTCATTCTAAGAGCCTATAAATTTCAGGGAATAATTGTCTGGTCCAGGGGCAGTCGATTGATGGGGTCTGTTTTTTCACTGCTGATTACTACTTTTGAATCAGCCCATTATGTTTATCTTAATCTTAGCAGTTGTTCAGCAGGATTGTTGACTGTGCTGCCTGATATACAGATAGCCACTGGAGGAAGAAGCTGCAAACCTGTTTAGGAAATATGTTTAGTGAAATGGTGCAGTAATAAAACCCACCCTCAATGGAAATATGCTATAGTAAAAGGAACAGTGGACCTTTATTTCTGCTTTCCTATAGAAAAACACTAATAGAGATGTCTATTAAAATTGCCATGCATGTACAAATGTTGAGATATTTTACATTACATTTAGGTTTTCTTTGCAGCGTTGCCTTTGTGTTGTATTTTCAGTTACTTCAGGCCGAAGGGAAGCTAGCTCCATCCTTGGGAAATTATTACCTGGAAGACAAACCATACTCGGGAGTAAGTATGTATTGGTGGAGTGCTGGATCCCAAGGTAGACAGAAATCAGGGCAAAATATCTAATGTTTGTCTAAACAAAAATACTTTAGGTGCATATTTTACACAGGATCCTCTGCTAGCAAGAACCTGCCTCCCATGCAGAAAATATGCATATGCTCCTGTGAATAAAGCCTATACATATGTAAGTATACATGAAAAAGAGCACCAAACAAATAGTAAAGTCCAGATAAAATCTTTAGTTCATAGTATCTGCTGAAGAGCCAACACATTTCAGAAGTCTAACCCTTGGTTTCCATCCATGCGTGTCGAGAACACGCACAAAATTGCGCTCTCCCGGCACACAGAGAAACGCACTGCTTTTTAGCAGACACGTGGGGGTGCCATTAGTTATTAATGCATCCCAACGCATCAGCAAACACATGCGCCAAACCCAGGGCCGCCATCAGGGGGGTACAGGCAGTACACCTGTAAGGGACCCGGAAGTCCCCAGGGGCCCGGATAGCAGCCCCCCTTTTTTTTATTTCTTTTTTTTTTTCGTAAGGGGCCCGGAGGTCCCCAGGGCCCCGGATGGCAACCCCCCTTTTTTTTTTTGTAGGGGCCCAGAGGTCCCCGGAGGTCACCTGGGGCCCGGAGGTCCCCAGGGCCCCGGATGGCAACCCCCCTTTTTTTTTATAAAATTATTATTTATTTATTTATTTATTTATTTTCATGTATTTTTTGTAAGGAGCCCAGAGGTCCCCAGGGCCCCAGATGACAACCCCCCTTTTTTTTTTTTTTTTATATACATTTTTTTTATTTCTTTTTTTGTTTTTGTAAGGGGCCAAGAGGTCCCCCGAGGCCCAGAGGTCCCCAGGGCCCCGGATGGCAACCCACCCTTTTTTTTTGTTCTTTTGGGTTTTCCTTGTTTGTCAGCACCCAAAGCCCCCCCGACCTCAACAATTCACGGCGGCAGCACCCCCCCCCCCCCCGCTTCTCAATTCGTGGCACCCCCCGCTTCTCAATTCGTTTCTCCCCTGCTCCAGGGGGCCCATGCCTGAAGCTGTGTAAGGGGCCCCAAAAAGCACCACACAGTTCTTTGCGGTGCAATTTTACAAATGGGTCGGGGACTTCTTTTCTTCTTTTCCCATGTTTCTGGCTTCATTGAAATGAATGGGCTGCCCTACAGGCTACATACATGCACCCCCACATGTAATAATGTGCACCAAGCCTAGGTGTCCACCTTTATTGAAGCTTTACATTGTTAGACAAAATAAAAATCAGCTGCTATATTTGCACTCCTGCAAATCGCATCCAGAATTGGTCCATCTTCTGTTTTTATTTTTTAAAGCCTTGATGAATGGGGTTCCTTAGGACCTTCAAAACATGTTGGCCTTTACTACTTGTATGGCGCTCTCATTCTGCTCTACTTTATAATTTGATTCAAGAACTGAACATTGCTTCCTATGTATTGAGAATCTCCTCACCCAAAGAAAACTCTTCCCGGAGGGAGTTTTAACCACACCTGGGGGGTGGGGGTTCAGCGCTCTGAAACTCTCGTTCATCACAAACAGCAAGAATGCAAGGTATGGTGACATCCATGGAGATTATTATTTCCCGACACAGCCTGAAGTTCATCTTTAACATCTCTATTACAAAGTTTTACAAATTGGCAATTGTCCCTTCTTTAGTAAATGTTGCCCCTTTCTATTCTACCCTCAATCTTCCATGCACATACAATATGGTAAAATGGACAAATAATATGACCTCATATGCCCTGGAAGTTGATTCTAAATGAAAGCATACAGCTAGAGTTGTTCCCTTGGACCATCTGCTTATTAATTGTATGCAGTATGACAGTATGCAGGGGCGGCTGCTCCAAGTGTCAGAGGGGACATTGCCCCCAGGCCTGTCCCAATTTATAACAATAGAGGCATCTGGGTTACCAAAGAGCATAAGCCATTTCCGGAGTTACTTGTAGGAAGCTGATGATGTGAAACAAACAAAAGTGGAAGAGCAGCAAATAACTAAACAACTCCGCCACATAGTAAGAAACATGTACCGTGGATCTAAATTGCTAATTCTGTAGCAGTAAGTTGCTTGGAGTTGGGAAATCTGGATATTGGAGGTAATTATTTGAAATGGTTATATCCACTCGTTACCTAACATTGTATTATAAAATGATTCTGTCCACTGTGGGCTCATTCACACCAGGGCAGTCAACTTCAGTGCATTTAAAGCTGAATTCTACGATCAAAACAAAAAATACCCCTGCACTGCAAGGGTTAAATGCTCATTAAGTTGAGGGGTAGAGGAATAAGGTGTGATGCTTACTGTATTCCTCTTCTTGCAGGCTTCCGGCAATCCCCTCTTCGCTCCGATGCTCCGGGCTGTGGCCGGGCCCTTGCTATTCTCACATACAATGCAGAAATATTGGCTCTGCATTGTATCTGGTGATGTCACAGGAGTATCTTTAGCCGGCCATCCAGGATTAATTTTTTTTTTTTGTTCAACCCAAAATAAAATGAGCCTATTCTCCATGCAAACCTTCAATGTGGATGGGGGAATCCTGCCACTGTACTATTGCACTCTGCCAGTGGGGAGCTTCACTGCTAGTAGAATAGGATGGTCAGTGTTGCCGGCTATAGCCAATGACACTGATCGTTCACTAAAAACCCAACAAGCTGCCCCCTGCTGTACTGGCTGATATTCAATCTAAGTATGGCTGGCTTTAGAGAAAGCCCCTGTTGAAGTACTGTTGTACGAAACACGTAGGGCTTGTTTCAACCACTCCACTTATTGCCCCATTTTATTCTTCTAAATGTGATCACTTTTTATGTAGTGTCGGTTTTTATCCAATAAACCCACAATTGATCTACACTATCGGAGCCCCCCCCCCCCCTGTTTTTTTGTCTTTTCCCCATGCCTTGGTGAATCGATTGTTTTGAGGTTCGGCTCCTGTGTGTCTTCCATGGTCCAGACAGGCATGGTTGCATGTGTCAGTCTTTCAACACGTATGTGAGGACCACTCTGATGTCCAGCCCAGCTTGAATTCCTTCCAGATCCAGGACAGCTGGAACAAGCATCGTCTGCAGGTGCAATTCGGGTCCACGACTTCCATTCAAGATTCCTGATGGTGAGAGTCTTCAGACAAGCCGCAGAGAATTGCCTTTTGGATTTCCCATGCTCTAATGATCTACTGTCGCTGACACGTAGGTCCACCTGCTCTGGTAAGAGTATTTCACCTATTTCATCAAAAGAAGGGTTTATTCGATGGTCTATATGGTTCCACATCCAGCTTCACCATTCGTTTACATTATTTTGTTATGGACATTGTTTGTCACTAATCACGTTTATGTGGACTCTAGTGTCACTACTATTATTGTTTGCACATTGTTTAGGACCCAGGTTCAATCTATGGTCCCTATTCCTCCATACCTAGACTTAAAGGCTAAGGTCACCTTTTCAAAAAAAGTAATATTTGCACATCTATTTGCAGGAAAAAAAAGTGCATTTATAATTTTGCTGTAGGCAGTGTGAATGAACTGCCTACAGCAATGTGCAAATGTGCATGCTGATTAGTGCGCTTGCAGTTCATTGATACTACAAGTCCGTCTACCGCGGTGGAATATGGGACCAGTACCGAGACAGGGTCATCCAGTGCCCAGGGCAAGGATCCAGAATTGCACACCCCTCCCCCATTGTTAACACATGCTTTAGAATGGGTGTACCACCCTGCGTCTATTCCTTGGCCTTTCGCTTCACTGCGACAGGGGCATCTGTCCCTCCTGCCCACCCCTTGTTCCGGCCTTGGGAGAGAATTGTAGTTTATTCATTCGAAGGTTCCTGTGAATGAATGATGCAGCTGTGCAGGGCTCTGCTGTATTCAAAATGTGAATGTGGTGCGGGGAGAGCCCCTGCCTGCTGTCTCGAGAGGAGACAAGTTACATGTTACACACTATATATGGGTGAACCTATCCTGGAGCATTTAACCCTTGAAGTGAGGGGGGCCTCCCAATCGATCAACTTGGATACAACCAACATGCCGAGTTTTACCTTTGATTATCGCTAGTGGCTACTACAGCCGCTAGCAATAATCACTGTCTTCTCCTGGAGATGATGCTCCCCCCCCCCCCCCCCCCGGCAGGAGAAGACAGCGGCCCGGCACGAGGAATTCCCGCATTAACACTATCTGTTCATTTCTTTCCTGCCCACACTCCATGTATGGCTGGCCTTAGGCACACAGTAAACCCCTTATTGCCCCTATATGTTAACCCCTTCCTAGCCAGTGTCATTAGTACAGTAACCACTGATCCCTGTATTAGTGTCACTGGTGATGTCAGTGCCAGTTAGTTCCCACCCAGTGTCAGTTAGTGTCAGATTGGCTATTACAGTCCCACTATAAATCGCTGATCATCGCCATTACTAGTTTAAAAGAAAATTAATTCATAAAAATTCCAGTATACATACCATAGTTTGTAGACGCTATAACTTTCATGCAAACCAAACAATATACACTTATTAGGATTTTTTCGACCAAAGTCATGTAGCAGAATGCATTTTGGCCTAAATTTATAAAAGTTATTTTTTTTGTATGTTATATAGCAGAAAGTAAAAAATATTGTATTTTTTTTTAGTTATTTTGAAACAAGCGAAAAACCCAGTGGTGATTAAGTACTACCAAAAGAAAGCTCTATTTGTGTGAAAAAAATTATATAAATCTAATTTGCGTACAGTGTTGCATGACTGCGCAATTGCCAGTTAAAATAGCGCAGTGCTGAATAGCGAAAAAGAGCCTGGTCAGGAAGGGGCTAAATCTTTTACTGAAGTGGTTAAACAATAGGAAATGTTCTAGTTTTCTTTTGCCCGTGTGCTATACCCGTGTTTGCAGAGCACAGGCGTACACTCAAGTACAGCCAAGCACAGCTAATCAATTCCATGGGTGGCTGTACACAGAACCTGGGCTTTCCAGGTGGGGAAAATACACCAGAATTGATGTTGCACCAGCTCAGGAGCCCATGTGCAAGAAGCCAAAGGATAGGTTTACACCTGTGTCCAAACTGACGCTCCTCTGAAAAGCAATCTGCATTCGGATTTCTTTTCAGAGCCGTTTGACAGGTGGTGAGGGGGTGATGTGACTCTTCCTTACAGTCTGTTTTTACCCTATAATTAACCCACAAACGCACTGCAACTGCATGCATTGTACACAGTTGCGGGATATTTGCGGCGCTTCCTCATTCACTTGAATGGGTCGCTTTCGCCGATCTTGCTGCCCACCAAGTGTGATGTGTTGTATTATTTTTGCCATGGGCACAAAGAGAAGCATCGCAACCATGACATATATACACCCCCATCCGCTGCCCTTGAAGGCTTATGGTGGGGCGCTAAAATCACGGCTCAACCGCACATTTTTAACACCTACCAATTGCAAGTCTGATTCCTTAAATTGGTTCTAAAGCCTTGTTTTTTACATTAATGCATTCTCTGTATTGGTGTTCAAAACTTTCTGCGCCCAGGATCCCTGCCAGCTACCACTTATACTAACCCGAGCCCAAGCTCAATCCAGTGCTGTGCACTAGAGCAGAGCCTCTCTCCGTTCGCTCTCCTTCGCTCTCCTTCTCACAAGGCAGATTGATAGCCATTGGCTCCCACTGCTGTCAATGAAATCCTTTGAAAAGGGAGCCGAGCCATGCTGCGTGTGTCTATAGATGCAGGCAGTGGAGCTCAGGATTGAGCCGGCAAAAGTACCCCCATAGAAAGCAGCTTCTTATGGGGGCATTTGCTGAAGAGGAGGAGCAGCGGCAGGGGACCCCACAAGAAGAGGATCAGGGCTGCTCTGTGCAAAACCAATATACACAGCAGGTAAGTATGACATGTTTGTTTTTTTTAGAAAAAAATAATGTTAAGGTTTGGAATCACTTTAATGTAAGTTCAAAAGTGATTTTTAATCTTTTTTAAATATTTTTATATCTGCAGCTTTCATTAAAATAATCACTGGTGATCCTGTCATGGATGTCTTTGTGTAGGCATTTTCTGTTATAGGGTGACAACGCTCTGTCCTTGTCTCCTGTGTTGTCACCCAGGAAGCTGATAGAGACTAGAAAGTGCTCTTTTTAACTTGCAGGCTTGGCAAACAACACACAGGATCACAGCTCTCTGGAAAGTAGGAAAACTAGTTGCCATGATAACATCACATCAGTGCATTGTATTATAGAGCTGTGTGTTGCATTATAGAGGGGTGTGTTGTATTATAAAGGGGTGTGTTGTATTATAAAGGGGTGTGTTGTATTATAAAGGTGTGTGTTGCATTATAGAGGGGTGTGTTGTATTATAGAGGGGTGTGTTGCATTATAGAGCAGTGTGTTGCATTATAGAGGGTGCGTTGTATTATAGAGGGGTGCGTTGTATTATAGAGGTGTGTGTTGTATTATAAAGGGGTGTGTTGTATTATAGAAGGGTGTGTTGCATTATAGAGGGGTGCGTTGTATTATAGAAGGGTGTGTTGCATCATAGAGGGGTGTGTTGTATTATAGAGGGGTGTGTTGCCTTATAGAGGGGTGCGTTGCATTATAGAGAGGTGTGTTGCATTATAGAAGAGTGCATTGCATTATAGAGGGGTGTGTTGCAATATAAAAGAGTGTGTTGCATTATAGAGGGGTGTGTTGTATTATAGAGGGGTGCGTTGCATCATAGAATAGTGCGTTGCATTATAGAGGGGTGCGTTGTATTATAGAGGAGTGTGTTGCATTATAGAAGGGTGCGTTGTTATATAGATGGGTGCGTTGCATTATAGAAGGGTGTGTCGCATTCTAGAGGGTGTGTTGCATTATAGAGGGGTGTGTTGTATTATAAAGGGGTGTGTTGCATTATAGAGGGATGTGTTGCATGATAGAAGGGTGCGTTGCATTATAGAGGGGTGCGTCACATTCTAGAGGGGTGCGTTGCATTATAGAGGGGTGCGTTGCATTATAGAGGGGTGTGTTGCATTATAGAAGGGTGTGTTGCATTACAGAGGTGTGCGTTATTATATAGATGGGTGCATTGCATTATAGAAGGGTGCGTTGCATTATAGAGGGGTGCGTCACATTCTAGAGGAGTGTGTTGCATTATAGAAGGGTGCGTTGTTATATAGATGGGTGCGTTGCATTATAGAAGGGTGTGTCGCATTCTAGAGGGTGTGTTGCATTATAGAGGGGTGTGTTGTATTATAAAGGGGTGTGTTGCATTATAGAGGGGTGTGTTGCATGATAGAAGGGTGCGTTGCATTATAGAGGGGTGCGTCACATTCTAGAGGGGTGCGTTGCATTATAGAGGGGTGCGTTGCATTATAGAGGGGTGTGTTGCATTATAGAAGGGTGTGTTGCATTACAGAGGTGTGCGTTATTATATAGATGGGTGCATTGCATTATAGAAGGGTGCGTTGCATTATAGAAGGGTGTGTCGCATTCTAGAGGGGTGTGTTGCATTATAGAGGGGTGTGTTGCATTATAGAAGGGTGCGTTGCATTATAGAGGGGTGCGTTGTTATATAGATGGGTGTGTTGCACTACAGAAGGGTGCGTTGCATTATAGAGGGGTGTGTTGCATTATAGAGGGGTGTGTTGCATTCTAGAGGGGTGCGTTGTATTATAGAGGGGTGCATTGTTTTATAGAGGGGTGTGTTGCATTATAGAAGGGTGCGTTGCATTATCGAGGGTTGCGTTGAATTATAGAGGGGTGCGTTGTTATATAGATGGGTGCATTGCATTATAGAGGGGTGTGTTGCATTATAGAAGGGTGCGTTGAATTCTAGAGGGGTGCGTTGCTGTATAGAGGGGTGCGTTGTATTATAGAGGGGTGCGTTGTATTATAGAACGGTGTGTTGCATTATAGAAGGGTGCGTTGCATTATCGAGGGGTGCGTTGCATTATAGAGGGGTGCGTTGTTATATAGATGGGTGCGTTGCATTATAGAGGGGTGCATTGTATTATAGAGGGGTGCGTTGCATTATAGAGGGGTGCGTTGCAGTATAGAGGGGTGTGTTGTATTATAGAACGGTGTGTTGCGTTATAGAAGGGTGCGTTGCATTATCGAGGGGTGCGTTGCATTATAGAGGGGTGCGTTATATTATAGAGGGGTGCGTTGCATTATCGAGGGGTGCGTTGCATTATAGAGGGGTGCGTTGTTATATAGATGGGTGCGTTGCATTATAGAAGGGTGCGTTGCATTATAGAGGGGTGTGTTGTATTATAGAGGGGTGCGTTGCATTATAGAGGGGTGCGTTGCATTATAGAAGGGTGCGTCACATTCTAGAGGGGTGTGTTGTATTATTGAGGGGTGCGTTGTATTATAGAGGGTTGCTTTATATTATAGGGGGTGCGTTGCATTATAGAGGGGTGCGTTGTATTATAGAGGGGTGCGTTGTATTATACCGGGGTGCGTTGTATTATAGAGGGGTGCATTGTATTATAGAGGGGTGCATTGTATTATACCGGGGTGCGTTGTATTATAGAGGGGTGCATTGTATTATACCGGGGTGCGTTGTATTATAGAGGGGTGCATTGTATTATACCGGGGTGCGTTGTATTATAGAGGGGTGCGTTGTATTATAGAGGGGTGCGTTGCATTATAGAGTGGTGCGTTGTATTATACCGGGGTGCGTTGTATTATAGAGGGGTGCGTTGTATTATACCGGGGTGCGTTGTATTATAGAGGGGTGCATTGTATTATACCGGGGTGCGTTGTATTATAGAGGGGTGCATTGTATTATACCGGGGTGCGTTGTATTATAGAGGGGTGCATTGTATTATAGAGGGGTGCATTGCATTTTCGGAAATGTCTTGCTTGCTGCATCTTTTGTGCGATTTGGTAAAACTGTGTATTACATTATAGTCAATGGCAATGCATGGAAAGTGTTCCATCGCGTTGTGATAAGTGTGTTTTTCAACTTTCACATCTGCAGGAAAACGCATGAAAAAGCAAACAAAACCCGCTCTTGTGTTGCATTTTAACAAAGTTTGTTCCAGATTTATCTCAACAATTCAACACAATCAACAATTTCCTCCAACATGAAAAGTTCTTATCTACCTCCACGCCCGCATTACCAATACGACGGCATTTCTATATGAATTTGTCATAACAATAGCGGCAAGCAGTAAAAGTGTCACAAATAAGAACGACTTGAATTTATCATCTTCGTCAATAGAATGCCTTATTAAAGCGGAACTTCCGCTTTAAGTGCTGGTGACCCCGACATGCCACATTTGGCATGTCATTTTGGGGGGGGGGGGGCGCGTACCCAGTTTTTACAGGCACCCAGCTCCCACTTCCTCCCCTGGCACCACGGCGCCGAAAGGAAGTTCACCTCTCCCCCTCCCTCCCTGCAATCTTCTGGGACACGTCACAGGTCCCAGAAGATTGCCCAGACATTCACATTGCGGCTCGCCCATATGCAGTGTGCCCACAGTTAGAATACCAACGCTGCGGAGAGGAGGGGGAGAGGAGCGAGGCTTCTTGCTCCCGCATCACTGGACTGTGGGACAGATAAGTGTCTGATTATTAAAAGTCAGCAGCTACACCTTTTATAGCTGCTGACTTTTAAATGGGTGCAACTCTGCTTTAAATTCCCTGCAATGTATTACCCCTTTTAGGGCTCATTTACACTTGTGTTGCCCTCTGAAGACTATTCTGCACGGGATCGCTCTTCGGAGGGGCATTTGACAGGAAGCAAGAAGGCATAATGTCACCTGCTCACCGCCTTAACCTCTACAAACCCGCACGCAGTTCCTGCATGGCTCCTTTCGGTTGAATGGGTTATATTCGGCAGGCAATACTGTCCTCTAAGTGTGACCACAGGGATCAATGTTGGCGCGCTGCCATGCAAAGAATCGTGACTGTGGCATATGTGCCCCAACTTCTGATGCCTTTGCAGCTTAACCGCTTGCCACCCGTATCACTTACATATACGGCGGCAAGATAGCTCTGCTTCGCCAGATCAGTTCTGGGTACGGGGTGTGCGTGCCGACAGCAGTGGTGTGATTATACACAGCAGATGCCGATCAGCGGGTGCTGGCCAATTGATGACCGCCAACACCTGCTGATCATTGGTAAGACCCACAGGACAGAGCTCTGTCTATGTAAACAAGGCAGAGCTCTGTTCTGTCAGTGGGAAAGTAATAGATTCTCTTTCTCCGCAAAGCAGGGAATAAAATCCATCACTTCCCTTAGTAAAAGCATCACATAGTACACCAAAACACTGGCTAGGCACACATTGCACCGCTTTTAAAGCGCCTCAAAGATTCTTGACGCTTTTTTTAGCACTATAGCGCCTGTAAAGCACCACAGTCTGAAAGTAGCCTTAGACCCCTTTTACACTGAGGCGATTTTCAGACGCTTTTGCGCTAACTGCCTTGCATTCATTTGAATGGATACTTTCACACTGGGGCGGTGCACTTGCAGGGCGGTAAAAAGTCCTGCAAGCAGCATCTTTGGGACGGGTGGTTTGGAGCACTTTAACCACTTGCTGACCAGCCACCGCACATTTACTGCAGCAGGTCGTCTTTATTGCGTGAATCAACGTACCTGTACGCTGCTTCTTGCAATTAGTGCAGTGGGCGCGTGCACGGTGACGGGGGCGATGCACGTGGCAATGTAAACAAACAGATCCCCATTCTGACAGGGGAGGAGAGAAAGATCTGCTCTTCCTAATGATTAGTAACACCAATCTCTCTCTACTCCCAGTCAGTCCCCTCCCCCCACAGTTAGAACACACACACACACACGAGGGAACACATTTAACCCCTTAATCGCCCTCTAGTGTTAACCCCTCCCTGCCAGTGTCATTTATACAGTAATCAATGCATCTTTATAGCTCTGATCGCTGTATAAATGTCAATGGTCCCAAAAAAGTGTCAAAGTGTCCGATCTGTCCGCCGCAATGTCGCAGTCCCGATAAAAATCACTGATCGCCGCCATTACTAGTAAAAAAATTATAATAATAATAAAAATGCCATAAATATATCCCCTATTTTGTAGACGCTATAACTTTTGCGCAAACCAATCAATATACACTTATTGCGATTTTTTTTACCAAAAACATGTAGAAGAATACGTATCGGCCTAAACTGAGGAAGACATTTTTTTTTTTATATATATTTTTGGGATATTTATTATTGCAAAAAGTAAAAAATATTGTTTTTTTTTCAAAATTGTTGTTTTTTGTTTGTTTGTTTATAGCGCAAAAAATATAAAACCGCAGAGGTGATCAAAAAACAGGAAAAGAAAGCTCTATTTGTGCGGGAAAAAATGACATCAATTTTGTTTGGGTACAACGTCGCACGACCGCGTAGTTGTCAGTTAAATCGACGTAGTGCCGTATTGCAAAAAATGGCCGGTCATTAAAGCGGTTGTATAGTCTTTTTTTTTACTTTTACCTACAGGTAAGCCTATACTAAGGCTTACCTGTAGGTAAAAGAAATATCTCCTAAACCTTAGGAGATATTCCCCTTGCACTGCGCCGCTGACTGCAGCGGCGCATGCGCACAGGGGATTCTCGGCTGAAGGCCCGGCGGACGCCGGACCTTGCTGGAAAGAAGTCTCCCGCGCGCACGCACGGGAGTGACGAATCGTGGCTCCAGCCACTCACAGCGATGGAGCCGCGATACCCGGAAGACACGCCGAGGCATAATGTCAGCTGCCTCGGCGTGGACCGGGAGGGACATCGACGCCTTGTTCTAAGTTAAGTATTTCATAATGAGCTTGTATGCTGTGCATACAAGCTCATTATGCCTTTTCCTTTACAGGTGTAAAAAAAATAAAAAATAGTCAGCGGGTATACAACCGCTTTAAGGGGATAAATCCTTCCGGTTCTTAAGTGGTTAAAAAACGCCTCAAAAACGCCCCTGCCCATTGAAATAAATGTAATAAAAGTGCTTTAAAAGCACCACAAAGCACTGCAAAATGGCTTTCTTTTAAGGTCACGTTGTCACGTGACCATAAAAAAGCGCACTGCTGGCGCCTCAAAAGCGCGGCAAAAACGACTCACAGTTTTTACAGCGCTTCAGTGTGAAAGGGGTCTTATTATTATTATTGTACATGATTTATATATCCCCAACATTTTTCACAGCACTATACAATACAAAGGGAGACAGTACAGTTACAACACAATAAAATACAAGCGGCTCAGAAGAGCTTACAATCTAATAGGGTCTAACAGGGTGCTCTCCTCAGTCAAGGTCAAGGTGACTGACCAGCACTGCGCAGTAATGGCCGCACATGAGGTTCTGCAGCAGCTGCACATAAAGGGGAATGGCATTTGCTGGATTTGTGGAGTTTAGTGTCTGCTGCCTTTCCACAGAGGGGAGTAGCTGAGGATCTGCAGCAGACAAGATGATTAAGAGTTCTAAACCGGAGAGCCCCAGGCAGGGAATGTCAGGAGATGAAGGCTGAGAACAGGCCCCAGCAGGAGCCGGGTGGCGGCGGTGTGGGATGGGAAGGGCCCTGGGAGGGCCGGGGGTGGCTCTCCTAGGCGGAGGAGCAGAACGCTGGCGCCTTGGCATTGCGGCTTGCCGCTTTATACACGAGAGGGCGGCTCTGTCAGGGCGGGAACCGGGCTAAGCCTGGCTGGCAGAGGATTCCTGTCAGAGCCGGGGGGCCAAGCCGGGCTACTTGTCTGGCCGGACTCCTCCTCAGGCCATGTGTTATCTGAGTGCCTGTCATGGCTCCATCCCATTATAGTGTGTCATTGTCATATCAGCTGTACACAGCAAGCCAGGAAAACACGAATAAATTCTATAAACCTCACTTCACACTCTTCAGATGCAAATCTCACATCATACTATTCCAATGCAGGAACGTGCATTAACCTCTTCAGCCCAGGGTTACCAACTTTCAGTAAATTTATGAACAGTTTGTAAAATCTGTATTTTTTGCATCAGTCCTTGAATGTCCATTATGGACATATAGGCTGCATGTCCGTAACTGACATTCATGGACAGATGCAACAATTGTGGATTTTACAAACTCTTCGTAAATTTACTGAAAGTTGGCAACCCCGCTTCAGCCCCAGACCATTTTGCTGGTCAATGACCGGGCCACTTTTTGCGATTCGGCACTGCGTCGCTTTAACTGACAATTGCGCGGTCATGCGACGTGGCCTCCAAACCAAATTTTTTTTCCCCACAAATAGATCTTTCTTTTGGTGGTATTTTTGTTAAAACTTTGTTCATTGAGGTCAGTCACAGCTTAAAGGGGGGTTCCACCCGCATTTTTTATTTTATTTTTAAAGTCAGCAGCTACAAACACTGTAGCTGCTGACTTTTAATAAGGACACTTACCTGTCCTACTCGCCCGCGATGTCAGCCCCCCCCCCCCCGAGGCCGATCCCTCTGCGCTGGCAGCTCCCGGCGCTGCCATCCTCAGTTAAGGGAAACAGGCAGTGAAGCCGGGTGGCATAGGGCAGGTTGGGGTGATATAGGGCAGGGTGTGGTGGCATAGAGCAGGTTGCGGTGGCATAGGGCAGGTTGGGGTGGTATAGAGCAGTTTGTGGTGGCATAGGGCAGGTTGCGGTGGCATAGGGCAGTTTTCGGGGGTATAGGGCAGGTTGCGGTGGCATAGGGCAGGTTGCGGTGGCATAGGGCAGGTTGCAGTGGCATAGGGCAGGTTGCGGTGGCATAGGGCAGGGTGAGCTGGCATAGGGCAGGGTGCGGTGGCATAAGGCAGGTTGCGGTGTCATAGGACAGGGTGAGGTGGCATAGGGCAGGGTGCGGTGGCATAAGGCAGGTTGGGGTGGCACGCATAGGGCAGGGTGCGGTGGCATAGGGCAGGGTGCGGTGGTATGATGCCAGGTTAGGACTCTATGTAGTGACATGTGCAGCAGTGCAGTAACTTACAGCATGCCTGGAGATGAAGACACTCTGGCTGTTGTGTCCTCGTTTCTTTCTCCTTCAGCTGTGGGATCAGCCAGAGTGAACGAGTCTGTGGGAGGAGTGGAGGGGCAGCCACACCCCCAGCTCCGCACACCAACTCCGGCTGCCTCCGGAGACATTGGAGATGATGGGGGAGACGTGACATGTTGTCCCGCGGCCCACCGGGCATATGCCCGGTATGCCCTATGGCCAGTCCGGGCCTGACAAGAAGACACCAAGTGTAGGACGAGGAAGAAGATCCACCGCGGAGGATGAAGAGGCAGAATAGGGACTTCCGCATAGCAACCGCCATTTCTGGTAAGTAAAACATTTTTTCTTTTTTCTTTTTTTTTTTTATTTATTTGTAGATTTTTGTTTGAAATTTTTTTTTTTCAGGGTGGAACTCCACTTTAACAAATATGGTACGATATGTGTCTAGCATTGACAAACATTTTCTCCATTCAACAATGACAAAAGAAGGAAAAGCGTGTGGAGCACAGTAGATTGTGGCATTTTGAAGGTTAGGCATATATGTAGAGTTCAGGGCATTGGAGCCCCTGTCATCTAGCTATGGCCGGCGAAGGGTCTCAGCTACCAACAGTGCAGTGGTCAACTAGGCCCACTGCCTTTCTATTGGATACGTCACCTAGGCTGTGTAAACCCTCCCACTGGGGACATCGGACACTTTTGACACCATTTTGGGACCATTGCTATCAGGGCTTTTTTTCTCAGACAATAGGTGCAGGAACTCCCCCATTCTGAGTCACCCCTTTTCTCCGGCCCTACCCACCTCCCAGTACCATCCCTTTTAGACAATATAGAACCAAGTATCATTTTGTGGTGCTAAGTAATTTGTATGGAATTTGGTAATGATATCAAGAAAAGCAGTAAAATAGATCCCCTGCAGCCAGCAACAATAGATCCCCCTAACAACAATGGACCACCCACAACAAAATTTCCCCACCAGCAACAATAGACTCCCGGCAGCATCAACAGATCTCCGCACAGCCAGCATTAACCACTTGCTTACTGGGCACTTAAACCCCCTTCCTGCCCAGGCCAATTTTCAGCTTTCAGCGCTGTCACGCTTTGAATGACAATTGCGCGGTCGTGCGACTTGGCTCTCAAACAAATTTGCGTCCTTTTCTTTCCCACAAATAGAGCTTTCTTTTGGTGGTATTTGATCATCTCTGCGGCTTTTATTTTTTGCGCTATAAACAAAAAAAGAGCGACGATTTTGAAAAAAAACACAATATTTTTTACTTTTTGCTATAATAAATATCCCAATTTAAAAAAAATATATATTTTTTTTTTCTCAGTTTAGATCGATACGTATTCTTCTACATATTTTTGGTCAAAAAATTGCAATAAGCGTTTATTGATTGGTTTGCGCAAGTTATAGCGTCTACAAAATAGGGCATAGTTGTATAGCATTTTTATTAATATTTTTTTTTTTTACTAGTAATGGCGGCGATCAGCGATTTTTATTGTGACTGCGACATTATGGCGGACACATCGGACACTTTTGAAACAATTTTGGGACCATTTTAATTTTTACAGCTATCAGTGCTATAAAAAATGCACTGGTTACTGTAAAAATGACACTGGCAGTGAAGGGGTTAACACTAGGGGCGAGGAAGGGGTTAAATGTGTGCCCTGGGAGTAATTACTACTGTGGGGGGAGGGGACTGACTGGGGGAGGTGACCGATCTGTGTCCCTATGTACAAGGGACACTGCATCGGTCTCCTCTCCCTGACAGGACGTGGATCTCTGTGTTTACACACAGAGCTCCACGTCCTTGTCTGTGTACCGGCCGATCGCGGGTGCCTGGCGGACATCGTGGCCGCCAGGCACGCGCATCGGCATGTCAGTGACGCGCCGGGCGCGGTCGCGCGCCGCCGGCGGTCGCTCGCGCGCCCTCCAGTGGCCGGAGGAGCAGAGGACGTCTATTGACGGCCTCCCGGATATCTAGAGCCACCTTGGGGCCGTCATTCGTCTATGGCCGGGGCTCCATCTAGTTAATAGACTTTCTGGCTGCCATCAACAATAGATCCCTCCCCAACAGTAAATCTCTTTCCGCAACAACTGACCCCCCCAGCAAAAATAGGTCCCCCACCAGCAACAATAGATCTCCCCAGCAACAATAGACCCCCCTGCAAAAATAGATCCCCAGCAGTGAGCATCAATACCCTGCAGCACACCCCTTGTCATTACATACAGTCAGTCCAGGAGGTGCCGGAACTGCATTCCCCCGCGTTCCCGCTATAAAAATGCTGTAAAAATGACACTGGCAGTGAAGGGGTTAACATGTAGGGGGGCGCTGAAGGGGTTAAGTGGGACCTAGGGAGCGATTCTTACTGTTAGGGGGCGTGGCTTTCCGTGACACGTCACTGATCGCTGTTCCTGATGACATGGAACACGATCAGTGACAGTGTCACTAGGCAGAACAGGAAGATGTTGTGTTTACAATAACATCTCCCCATTCTTCAGCTCTGTGACCCGATCGCGCCACACGCGCGACCAACAACACTGCTGGCAATTTAAAGGGGACGTATATATACGCCCTTTTGCCTGTCCATGCCATTCTGTCGACGTAAATGTTCGTGTGGCGGTCGGCAAGGGGTTAATGTAACCGCAGCAAGCGACAATGCACGCTACTTGCGTTTGTGTGAATTGCACCGCATTCATACATAGTGCAGCGCCTGGCAGTTTTCTGCATTGGAAGAAAACCAGTCACCGCTAGGACACAGAAAATAATGTTTTTTTATGAGCCCTGTTTGCCCGGAGGTGCGGCCCAGTGCGCTGCAATAAATTATAGACCTGCTGCATTTTATCGCAGCGCATAAAAAGGCACCGCATGTCACCATACAGCAGTGAAACGCACCGCACTTCTGTAAGGTGACATGACTCAAGTGTCACTATAGGCACTTCACATAGACCCTTTTCACACTGGGGCTGCGTTAGCGCTAAAACGCCGCTCAATTTAGCGCTGTTTAAGCAGCACCTTTCGGCTGCTAGCGGGGTGCTTTTAACCCAAACAAAGGGGTTAAAAATGCCCATGTTGCGGCGCTTTTTAAAGCGCTTTGGAAGCGTTGCATATCCATTTCAATGGTAAGGGCGTTTTGGGAGTGCTTTATACAGCGCTCCCACACAGCCCCAAAGATCCTGCTTGCAGGACTTTTCCTAACGTCCAGCAAGCGCACCGCCCCAGTGTGAAAAGTCACTCTGAAATAAATGGGAGGCGGTTTTCAGGCGCTCTTAATGTTTACAAAAAATAGGGACCTGTGTTATGTGGTAAAGTGTGTATCACATCACCCTATACCTCCGGCTCACTGCAACCAAAATGGACAACTGTCCGCACACTAAACCACTCCGGCAGTGTGAATTAGGTGGTTTAGCCACAGTTTTGCTGCCCCCTGACTGCTCTCCTGAATGAGGACATGCAGCCGCTCAGGCTCAGGCTATGCTTTGCAGCCGCAGCAAAAATGAAACAGCATGTTACATTATGCAGGCGTTACGGCCACAAAATATGACCATAGGCGTGCACAGGGGGTGTGCCTGGGCACACCCTAATCACCCTGCGGTGCCGATTCCCCCTACTGCCCAGGCTTCCCCTCGTGTTGCGGGACTTTTCAGGAAGGAGAGTAGGGGAAGTGGCTAATCAATATGTCATTAACCAGCCCCTCCCTTTTATAAATGAACACAGTAAACACACTCACTCACTGCATTCATTCATAACTGAAGCATAGTAATCTGTGTGTACTATGCTTCAACTTGTGAATGAACAGGAAGCCGCTCAGCACAGAGCACTTCCCATTCATTCACTGTCTTGTGCAGCTGAGGCTGCAGAGAAAGGCATGTATGTTTGAGCATTGGGGTGCACACCTATGAATACGACCCATGCAAGTCTATAAGGCTGTGCCACAGCTGCCTCCAGCCATGTGCAATAAATGCAATTGTGGCACAATATTTACCGGGTTAAATCAGGTGCCTCCACACTGCCTGTTAAACGCCTCTAAAAAGCAATCTATCAAAGATCGCAGTGTGCTGCCAGGAAAGGCGCATGTCATCTTTCAGGGTCATTGAGGGTCATTACCAGTCTGTTCATTTTGAATGTGCATTCTAACACAGCATATGTTAACCACTTGCCAACATGCCAAACGCGCTATAGCCGAATGACAGTTACAGCACAGCCGTCCAGTTCTGGGAGGCTGTAATATGACATCCTCCTGTGATTGCACCCGCCGCATGCCCACTGCGGTGCGTGGGCGGCGCGCTCTGTGATCAGCAGTGTCCCCCGGACACTGCTGATCACAGATTGAGATAAAGAGCCAATCAGTGGCTCTTTACCACATGATCAGCTGTGTCCAATCCAAGCCAGTTATCGGCTTTCCTTTTCTCACAATAACAGCATCAGGAAGGGAGAAGAGAGTCCATAACTGGATTCTGTAAAAGGGACATGTACACTGATAATTAGTGTCCTGATTATCAGTGCAGTGCCCACCAGTGCTGCCAATCTGTGCCCATCAGTGCTGCTAATCAGTGCCCATCAGTGCTGCCAATCAGTGCTTCCTCATCGGTGTCACCTATCAGTGCCGATCAGTGCCGCTTACCAGTGCCCATCAGTGCCCCCTATCAGTGCCGTCGCCTATCAGTGCAGCCTCACCAGTGCCCATTAGTGTAGCCTACCAGTGCCCACCAGTGCCGCTGACTAGTGCCCATCAGTGCCGCCGCCTATCAGTACAGCCTCATCAGTGCCCTCCAGTGCCGCCTCATCAATGCCCATCAGTGAAGGAGAAAAATGACATGTTTGCAAAAAAAATTATAATAAACTATAAAAAAGTGGGGGGGTTTTCCCCCCAAATTTTCTGTCTTTTTTCACTTATTTAGCAAAAAAATTAAAACCACCAAGAGAAAGCTCTATTTGTGTGAAAAAATTTGAAATTTCATTTGGGTACAGCGTTGTATGACCGCACAATTGTCATTTAAAGTGTGTCATTTAAATTGGCATGGGCAGGAAGGGGGTAAAAGTGCCCAGTAGGCGGATACTTTATTCGTCTATACAAATAAAGAATTTAAAAAAAAAGGTGCCCAGTAGGCAAAGTGGTTAATATGTAAAAAAAACAACAAACAAAAAAAAAATTAACCACTTCTGGACTGCTTACTGTAGATGTACGGCTACAGGTTGGCCTAGCTGCACTTGATCATGTACATGTACGTGATGCAGTATTTTTATGTAGGGGACCACCCCGGCTGTGCTGTCATTCACTACAGCAAAAGCCAATCAGCGAGTCCCAGCCAATGATTTATAGCTGGAAACCGCTGATTGGCTGAGTGAATGACAGAAGAGAGCTCTGTGTTGGTAAACAACACAGGGCTCTCTACAGACAGCATGCAATGTGCTGGTTTTTGTTTCCCTGCAAAGCAGAGCGTAAAATCCGGCCCATTGCTTAGTAAAGGCAGTACACACAATAAACATTGTTAGGCACACAGTTAACCCTTTGATTGCCCCTAAATCTTAACCTCTTCCCTGCCATTAGTGTCATTAGTACAGTGATAGTGTATATTATTAGCACTGATCACTGTATTAGCATCACTGGTGAATTCAGTGTCAATTAGTCAGTTCCCACAAAGTGTCAGTTAGTGTCAGATTGGCCGCCACATATCACAGTCCCATTATAAGTTGCTGATCACCACCATTACTAGTATAAAAAAATAATAATAATTCCAGTATATATCCTATCATTTCTAGACACTATAGCTTTCACACAAACCAATTAATATACAATTAATGTGATTTCGTTTTTTTACTAAAGACCCAGTGGTGATTAAATACCACCAAAAGCTCTATTTGTGTTAAAAAAAAATAATATAAATCTAATTTGGGCACAGTGTAGCATAGTAGCGCATAGCAAAAAATGGCCTGGTCAAGAAGAGGGTAAAATCTTCCGGAGCGTAAGTGATGAAAATGTGTGTGCACTAATGCAATGCACCCAAATGGCAATGTGTGATCCTAGCATAAAGGTCTGACCACAGCTAGACTTGTTGAACTTATGCCCCATACACACGATCATTTTTCATGCCGTTTTTTAAACCAACGTTTTTCTTGTCATTTTTTTTCATGTTTCCTCTCAAGCCTGTCTTGCGTACACACGATCATTAAAAAAAACGCTCGAGCAAAGTGCAGTGACGTACAACACGTACGACGGCACTATGAAGGGGAAGTTCCGTTCGAATGGCGCCACCCTTCATGTTAGTAAAGTTTGTTGAGCAACGATTCGCGCTTTTCAGCCTCGTGCTCTTCAGTCCGTTACTGCGTGACGAATGTGCTATCTCCATTACGAACGCTAGTTTTACCAGAACGAGCGCTCCCGTCTCATACTTGATTCTGAGCATGCGCATTTTTTTTCACGTCGTTAAAGCCTACACACTATCGTTTTTCACGTTGTTAAAAAAAAACGACATGAAAAACGCTGTGAAAAAATAGAGCATGTTCGAAATTTTTAATGGCCGTTTTTCACGTCGTTAAAAATGCTCTGGAGCATACACACGATCATTTTTAATGGCCATTTTTAATGGCATGAAAAACGATCGTGTGTATGGGGCATAACAGTTTTTCTTTCAAAAATCTAAAATCAGACATTTGTGGAAGGTGAAATGCAAATACTAAAGGCTGTGGGTGGGGCCAGGAGGTGTGGTACCCAATACAGGGAGAGAACTCACACCGAGACCAGTCGGAGATACAAGTTCTTGTATTTGAAGACATGCGAAGGCAGAAGATACAGGAGTATTTGAAGAAATGTTGTTGCTGTCACTTGAAATAACAGTATACTGGGAGTAATAGTTGCAGTAACAGGTATGATTAGTACTCCATTCCAAGACAGTACAGTCCCATAATGGCACATGTAGTAGTATAAGGCAAGGAAGGCATCACCAATTTGTACCAACATGACACAAAGCATCAACACAGGAATGCAGTGATGTTTCTTCACGGTCCCAGTATGGCACAATACAGGCAAGGCCTACTTTTCCCAGGGCGGCATCTGCTGGAGGGGTGGCTGACTGGCGGAATTACAAGACTCAGCTAGCGGTTCTGAGAGACTGTAAGAAGGTTGGACTTCTCTGCTTTTTGGCTAAGGTCAAGCGCAGTATAGTTCTTATCAGTGTTCAGAATGGGCGCTCTTCAGCCTTTCTGGCCCGCTGGTGTTCCTGCTGGTATGAGGGATCTTCCGAATGGGCAAGGAAAGCGGACATAGTGTGCACCACATTAGGTGGGGGTCAGGCGTACATCCCTGGTACGGAGGGTTCCGATTAGTACAGTGCCTCTTGATTTAAGCAGTGTTACCTGGTCTGGCCAGAGGTTGGGAAGGCGCTCTTACTACAACTATGGGTTTGGGACCACTCTGTGAGAATGAGCACTAGGCCACTACACCTCTTGCTTTTTTTCTGTGCCATGCCACAGAGGCTAGGCCTTTTGGCTGAGACCAGGGTAATTTTTGTTACCAGGCCACAAGGCCTAGCCAATGCACTTGCACTGGCACTTTTTTGCTTTGCATATGTAGCACAAAGATCCCTTTCCTGCTTACCTCTCCTAGCAGGTGGGACACACCATGCCACATGCCCAGTGTCCTCCTTGATGAAGAGGGTGAGCGGTGTTATCTATTTTTGGCTCCTGCTGCGAGTTATCTCTTTCTGTTGGTTCTTCACCCTAGAGTGTAGGTAGAAGTCTATTCTCTCTCTCAAGGAAGGCCAATGTCCAGACAGTATCAAACCCAATAAAAAAAGGTTTATTTTGCTTTGGTTAAGAACGTGACAGGAACGGTTGGAGATAAAGAGAAGTGAACAGGGAGGAAGGTTCAGGCACGCGGCACTTAACAATCACTCGCCGCCACTCAGGCCTGAGTGAGTTTTGCTCACCCGAATAGTCCCCCTAAGAGAGGTCCTAGCAGCCGGTGTGGAGCACGGAACATTTCCTTGTGGTTTCCTAGGGATACGATCAGGAGATAATCTTTAAGTCCCGAACTTCCCAGTCTAGTAACACTTGAGTCCTTAGGTGCCAATGGGGCACGTTACTAGGCTTGTGGCGGACTATGGAATCCTTCCCTCCAATAGGTAGCCAGGCCTCTCCTGAGACAGTGACTTCTCTCACGATCCCCTTGGGTAGATCCTCTCCTGGTTGCCTCTCCTTCAGAGCGGGTCACCCCTCACTTGGGTACCCTGGGATTCCTCTTTGAGTGTGGATCCCAGCCAAAGGTGCTGGGCCTACTTACAGCGATGCAGCCTCAGGCTAAAGGTGCCTGGGGCTGGTACACACACGCACCCCTGGCCTGGAGGGCCGGAAGGCGCGAACGAACCACCAATAATGGCGTCTGCCCCTTATGTATCCTCTCCCAGCATACACAGCGGGTAGACCACGCCCACTACATGGCTGCCGAAAGAGGACACCCAATAATGCTGCAATGCTACCTGTGGTTCAACCTGAGCCTGGGGCCGCAGTGCCACCTACAGGCCACAGTGAACTGTGCTGCCAGGCAACATTACCTCAGAATAGAAACAAGTCTTTTTGAAGAATTCAACAGCCTGAGTCCAACTATGTGCTCAGGCTACCCCCTAAATTTAAGCATAGCGACCCCCAATTATTGGGGGGTCCGCTACACATATATATTTTTTCTCTCCACATGTGCGTCACTCTGCACTTATATACATGTTCCCTTTTTACTCAGGATGAAGGGCGTGGGTCTTTGAGCCTACCCTGAAGTCTAGGGGGAGGATGTGTGGTCATCAGGTTCCTTCTTTCCCTGCATTGGGGGGGTCTCTCTTTGGGGGAGCTCCTCACCTAGTACTCAATGGTTGGCTTCGACTTATCATGAGGAGAGTGGTCCACCAGACCTTTTAGCTGGGAAGACTTAAGTGTGCCTTACCCCCTTCAGGAGCCTTGTGACCCTGGGGAAGGGGGAGGAGTCAGGAAGGGGCCCTACTTTTTCAGGAGGTAGATCAAAAACACACTCTAATGCCGTGTACACACGATCGGTTTTACTGATTAAAACAGCCCGATGGACTTTTCTCATCGGACAAACCGATCGTGTATGGGCCCCATCGGTCTTTTTTCCATCGGTGAGAAAAAATAGAACATGTTTTAAATTTATCCGATGGGAAAAAAAACGATAACAAATTCCGATCGTCTGTGTGGAACTCCATCGGACAAAAAACCGACGCATGCTCAGAATCAAGTCGACGCATGCTCAGAAGCATTGAACTTCATTTTTCTCGGCTTGTCGGAGTGTTTTACGTCACGGCGTTTGGGACGGTCGGATTTTTGACTGATGGTGTGTAGGCAAGACTGATGGAAGTCAGCTTCATCGGATTTCCGATGGAAAAATCCATCGGATTAGAATCCATAGGAAATCCGATCGTGTGTACAGGGCTTGAGTGCACTTTTTTGTGTGTGTTCATAAGCACTTTGTGGTTCAAGAAGATTGCAGAAGCAGCTCTGGTGACTGGTGACTTGCGGGGCATGCAATGATATCTCTATGCTTTCCCTCCTCCTTAACACTATTTCTCTCCCTAGCAAGCGGGTACCTATCCCTTTGCTTATCCACTCACAAATGTGTGTCAAACCCCGGCAGGGTCCCCTGTCCTTGCCCCACCTAAGATGACTGCTGAAGGTCACAAGGGATCACAGTGTCCAATTGGACAGCTGCTCTTCCTGTGACACCTATGGAGGCTGCAGAGGAGCAATATTCCTCCAAGTCTCCATTCCTCTATAAAGCACCACAGCGCCACCTGCTGGATAGAGTAGAACTACATCTGCCCACAAGAAACCTCTGTGCACCGTGCTGCAACCACATCCATTGGACGTGATTGCTTGTGGCACCATTCACCTCAGTGAGGTGCAGTGGCAGTTGGTATAACCAGCTATATGTAACATGCCCTGGCTTTTTTTTTTTTTACTTTAAATAATGTGTATGGTGGCCATTGCCTGGTTTTGACAAGCAGCTGAGCTGAGGTGAGTTAAAATTGTGCCTGGTTTTGCCGCCTGACAGTGCCCATGTGAAAGGGACATTACAAATCCGAACTAAAGTGGAAGACAAGCCTAAATTTAACTATTTGTAAAAATGTTCCTTCTCATCTCTCCTACCTACCTAAGCCTGCCCACCCTGCATAAAAAAGATGTGTACCTATTTTTAACCAGCCCCAGTCTGGTCATGTGATCTCACAGCTCTGGCTCCCCTGTGTAAATGAATGTAAATGAGTGGCTGCTGCTGGGGAGAGGAGGGAGCAGCTTGAAAATAGGTAAGTACACAGATATTTTTCTACAGGTTAGTCAGGATAGGTAGGAGGAGGGGGGGGACATTTTTAAGAATAGTTATAGTTAGGGTTTTATTCCACTTTATGTAACCTGAACTTTAAATCTTTAACCCCCTGACGCCGACCACACGCATATATGTGGCCTCTCAGCACCTGATCCTTGGCGCCCAGAGGCCACATATTTGCGTGAATTGCTGTCAATGGGCACTCCAAACCAAAAGCTCCCGAACACTGCATGCAGAATTTTTGGATCACGTGACCGCCGTGACAGCCAATCACGACAGTCATGTGTTTTTAAGCCTCGCCCCGCCTCCCAGCATCATAAACCTCTCAAAGGGCAGGGAGGCACCGGCGCACACTTTAATTATTTATTGCATGTTCACATACATATAATGATGGAAATGGGAAATACAATGCCAATTAATTTTATTGTTTATTTTTTTAGGGTTGAAAATGTTTTATTGATAACATAAACAGCAAGACAAAATAATATGACAGATATATCAAGTAATGTAAAGTGGCAACGAGTGGGCCAAATGTATAAATATTAATAAAATACAATGTTATATATTATGATGGATATTTTTTCTTGATGATGGATATTTTTTCTTTGTTGACAGGAATGTTTGTTAAACTTATGCCGCGCACACACGACCGTTTTTCCCTTCGAGAAAAATGAAATTTTTTCCTTTGGACGAGAAAAACGATCGTCTGTGGGCTTCTTGTCGTTTTTCTAGACGGGAAAAATGGCATTAATCACGACGAGAAAAATTAGAACATGCTCTAATTTTTCTCGTCGTGATTCCCGTCGTTTTTTTCCGCGGCAGTTTTCCCATAGGGAAACACTGCCGCGGAGCCCACACACAGTCGTTTTTTTCGACCAAAAAAAAAAATGTCATTTAAAACGGCCGTGTGTGGGGGGAACAAGCTGTTCCTCGTTTTTCACGTGGATTTTCTCGACGGTGTTTTCACCGTCAAAAAAATCGATCATGTGTACGCGGCATAAGAGGTTCAAGAGAGGCCTGTGTTTCATCAAATTCGGCGACCTGTCAAATCTTGTAACGGAAGTGACGTTCCGTCACGGCCATCTTGGTACACCCCGCACTCAGCCACAGTAAGCCTACAGTCTGAAGTCGCCAAGCGGACATCTTTTTACACCACCGAAGTCTTGCATTTCACACTTATTTTTACCAGGAAACAGAGCTTATATCCTCAAACAAGTATTTAGAACTCTGTGACACTGTTTTGAATTTTAAAAGCAGCGGTCTTCTGCCAGATTAGCAAACTTGTGAGATTAGAAGGCTTGCCGCTGCTTTTAAAATTCAACATCAAAACAGTGTAACTGAGTTCTAAATACTGTGTTTCAGAATATAAACTCAGTTTACCGGTAAAAATAGGTGATAAAATGCAAGACTTTGTGGGTGTTAAAAGATGTCCACTTGGCGACTTCAGACTGTAGGCTTTTAGTGTGGCTGAGTGCGGGGTGTACCAAGATGGCCGTGACGGAACGTCACTTCTGTTACGAAATCTAAAGAGTCGCCTAATCTGACGGAACACCTGCATATCATATCTGTGTCTGTCACACACTACACTGCAAAATTGCCTGAAGAGATGAGGGAAATTTAACAACTGTGATAGACAACTCATTGCCAAAGATGGAAACTCAAGGCAGAAGACTGGGAATAGGGCTTGCAGCAGTTGCAGCCATGATTGTGCCCCTGTTGTAGGGAACCTCACCACTCTCTACTTACCGTGGATTTGCTCTGAAATGAAACGTAGGGTGTGCTAAGTGTATAGATGCCAGTCACATAATTCAGAGAATAATTATACAGAGCAGAAGGACACTTTTCTGTAAACTTGGTCACTTGATTTATAGAAAATCACATGGTTAGGGGTTGGGAATACAGGAAAGCATCCCCACATTCTGAGCACGCCACTCCTGCTTCCTTGGATTATGTGACTGGAACCTCATTGCCGAGGGCTGCGTTGGGTGGCTACTCCAGTGCAGTCCCACTGCATAGACAAGGCAAAATGCCTTTTCTCCTATGTGCCCAGTTCACACCACTGCGTTGCGGTGGTGTGTGGGCACAATGCATTGAAAAAAAGTACTGCACTGCACTGCCTCGCATTGCACGGCTGACAATTGAACTAACCGAGATGTCTATGTGACATCTCAATAGGTTTTCTTTCTTTTGTTTTAAAAGCATCATCACTGTGTTGATCTCAATCAGCCAGATTGCACAGCGGCTGGTGTGAAACAGCCCTCAGTGTGCTGCGCATTACAAGTAAGTGGAAATAAACTTGCACTTGGAGTTTTAAGGACAAGGCTCTGTTATGCCACTGCAAGCTCTGGTCCAGCCACAGTTAGAAACTGTTCAAATGAGAAGTATGGCCAGAGCTTTTTTGCGCTCCATTGAGGGCAGTGACTGACTTTCATTGCTCTCTATTCTGAGCAGACCAAGAAATGAGCAATCAAGAAATGAGTGATCAGTGGTCATGTGATCACTCAGTTCTCTGTCTTAGACCCCTTTCACACTGGGGCGGTTTTCAGGTGCTTTAGCGCTTAAAATAGCCTCTGCTAATCGCCTGAAAACCACCTCCCATTCATTCAAGTGTGACTTATTACACTCGGGCGGTGCACTTGCGGGACATTCCAAAAAGTCCTGCAAGCAGCATCTTTGGGGAGGGTTCAGAGCGCTGTATTTAGTGCTCCCAAAACGCCCTGCCAATTGGAATAAATGGGCAGCGCTTCCAAAGTGCCTGAAAAGCGATTCGGAAGTGCAGCAATGCAAGAGTTTTCAACCCCTTGTTTGGGATTAAAAGCTCCCCGCTAGCAGCCGAAAAGCGCAGTTTAAACAGCGGTAAAGCGCCACTAAAACGAGCAGCGCTTTACTGCTAACGCGGCCGCAGGCCCAGTGTAAAAGGGGTCTTAGAGCTGACGTGGGACAGCTGCAGCATCACATTGATAATGCAGCATAGAGGTGAGTATGAATGTTTATTTTTTTAACCACTTCCCTACCCGCCCATAGTCAAATAACGTCCACAGATGGGATCTCCCATCCTGGGTGGACGTCATATGACGTCCTGGGCTTTGTGGGGGGATATCTGAATGATGCCTGCAGCTAGAGGCATCATTCAGATATCCTTCTGTTCTGCCGGCGATTCTGTGCGCCATAAGAATGATCATAGCGGCAGTCCCACCGCTTGGTCATTCTTATAGGTGGCGGGAGGGGACATCCCCCCCTCCCGCCGCCATCCGGTGCTTCTCCGGGCTCTCCTGTGCCATCGGGGGCCCGGAGAATGAATTGTCCAGCGCCCAAGGTGAACCATAGAGATGACTGGTGACCAGATGGTCACCAGTCATCTCTATGACTGTCGAAGGCCCGGGCGCGATGTGATGACGTCACGCCCGGTTCTCAGATGTAAACAAAACCGCCATTGCGGCTAGTAAACATGAGATCGGTGAAAAAAATTTCACAATCTCATGCTTTTCAGCCTAGAGGAGAGATGCGGGGTCTTATTGACTCTGCATCTCTCCATAAAGAGGACCTGTCACAAACCATTCCTATTACAAGGGATGTTTACATTACTTGTAATAGAAATAAAAGTGATTGAAAAAAAAAATGTAAGAAATTGTAAAAATAAAAAAAATTAAGTAAAATCAAAAAATAAATAATAAAATTTTTTTTTTTAAACGCCCCTGTCCCCGTTAGCTCGCGATCATAAGCGAACGCACACGTAACTCCCCCCCCCACATATGTAAACGCCGTTCAAACCACATATGTGAGGTATCGCCATGTGCGTTAGAACGCGTGCAACAATTCTAGCACTAGACCTCCTCTGTAACTCTAACCTGGTAACCTGTAAAAAAAATTTAAGTGTCGCCTATTGAGATTTTTAAGTACCGAAGTTTGGTGCTATTCCATGACTGTGTGCAATTTTAAAGCGTGACATGTTAGGTATCTATTTACTCGGCGTAACATAATCTTTCATATTTTACAAAAAAATTTGGCTAATGTTACTGTTTTGTTATTTTTTAATTCATGAAACCATTTTTTTCCCAAAAAAAACGTTTGAAATATTATTGCGCAAATACCGTGCAAGCAAAAAAGTTGCAATGACCGTCATTGTATTCCCTAGGGTGTCTGCTAAAAAAAAATATATATATAATGTTTAGGGGTTCTGAGTAATTTTCTAGCAAAAGAATGATGATTTGTACATGTAGGAGAGAAGTGCCAGAATAGGCCCAGTATTGAGGTGGTAAAAAAAAGCCCGGGGTTGAAGTGGTTAAACACCAAAAATCTTCTCCTCCTCTCTGTTAAAAAAGGATTATTAACACAACTTAAAGCTGAGTTTCAGGCAAAAAGACAACTTGGTCTTAAGCAATAGGATTTTGGATATATATATTTTTTGGTATTTTTGGGCTTTTTAGTATCTTTTCTGCGTTTTTTCTTCTGGGCTTCCATCCTATTTCGCCGCGGTGAGATACGTCTTTTCAAAGAGTGATTTGGGCCCTCCTCCTCCCCCCCCCCCCCCCGCTGTTTTTTGGGACCTGTGTGTGTGTTCCATAACACGACACAACCATTCAGAAAGCGTCACGCGACTCGTGCATGCCCAGTAGGAAACCAGAACTAAAGCCTGAAGGCTTTACTGCCGGTTTCCCTTACTAGCAATGCCGGCGTCTGCACCCGGAGCTGATGGACAGGTCGGCTTGGGGTGCCGACATCGCTGACTCGCTGGACAGGTAAGTGCCCTGATATTAAAAGTCAGCAGCTACAGTATTCATAGCTGCTGACTTTTCATTTTTGTTTCCCCGGGCTAGAACTCTGCTTTAAAAATCCTTCTTAGTATCCCCAGGGAACAAAGTGCATATAGGTCTTGGTCCATTTCTGATCAGTGGCTGCATTGTCAGCTTCACTCCATGCTGAAGCCCAATTTATGGGCATTCCTAAGGGGGAGCTACAGCACAGCACTAGAAACTGCCCCCTGTCCTTGGTACATTCCATAATCCATAAATCATTCTCCTCTTGCTGTACCCTGCACCCCAGCAGCTGACCTTCAGGGTAATGCTGCCCACTATCCTGTGTATGTGTTCCCCTGTGAACACATACACACTTACACAACAGCTTTACATTGATGGGTTCCTCTCCCCCTGCTGTGCTAAATGACGAATAGTGTTATCTCCCCACCCCCTCAGTGGGCACTGTCATTCAAGACTTCATTAGATATTAGTCTCCTTGTGAACAGTATTGTTGGACAGCAGTGGTAGGAGGCATACACCAGCTCAGCAACTACAGCAGAGCTCAGAAAGGGATCAAGTGCTACATACACTTAGTCCCTTGGGAGGTACAGCTAGAATTATTTTAATTTTTTTTAAATGCAGTGGTACTTCTTTTAACAGGACTTAAATCTCATATCACAATGCAGTGTTTGCTTTCAATAGTAACACTACAAAGAACAGTTCATCTGGTGTAGAGCACAGGCTCAATACAGAGTAAAGTGGCAAATAGTTGGGTTGATTTGAAGAGTTATGGTTTTGTTTAGGTGAATTTATCTGCAAGCATAATTATCAGGGCAGAGTGGGCGAAAAGAATAACCAAACAGCCATTTCAGAACGTCATACATCTCTGGATCTAGGAGAAATGGTTGGAGGACCATAGTGTGCTAGACATAATCTTGCTTGAAGTCAAGGTCAGAAAATGGGGCTGATTTAGAATGGAGTAGAGAATGTAACAAAATGAAGCTGGGTTTACACTGAATACGCAATCACATGCAGGGGAATTTAAAAACACAGGATTTATCTTTACACATGATGGAACCTTAACCTTGCTAATTGAACATTCTCTACTCATTCAATAAAGCAACACCGGCATGTTTATGGAGTGATAACCCTGCTGTCATACTACTCATAAAGACAATTGAAAACAGCATTTTGCAGCACAATAATGTATCATCTTCTAGTGCAGTCATCACAAGACAAGCCTTGGACAAAAGCTGAGACAATTAACTTCTCCACCAGGTAACCTGATTTGTTCCCTAACTGAACTAACTTGGGATATGACTGGCAGAGCCATTACCGCTTGTAAACGCCAGGCTCAGAATATTGAACAATTGACCAAAATGACGCTGGCCTGGAAAAACATCCCTCGAGAAGTCATCAAATTTCTTTTCGATTCAATGCCTAACAGAATAAATGAATGTATTGCTGCAAATAGAGGCCGTAGGTCTTATTGATTTTCATTGAACAAATTGAATAAAATAATTTCAAATCATTTCAAAGTGTAATCGGTTGTTCTAGTTATTATATATCATTATTTTACAAAGTTTGATTAAAATATTTAGTCATTCCACTTTAGTCTGAAATTTTATTTTATAGTAGATAGTGAGTTAAATTACCCACTTTTTTAATTTCATATATGTCCTTCATGATTCCTCCCTCTTCCTTTTTGGAACATTGCAGTACTTCTGCAGCAGGGTAATGCTGGCCATACACTATCCGAAAAATCGGCCGAACCCATTTTCGAAAAACGGACATTCGGCCGTGAGAGCAAACGATAGTGCCATCATGTAATGACCGATAAATCATTCAGTAGACATAAATGAATCAATTTTTGTTCGTTTTTTACATATACCTAGTGCAAATAGTTCGGACGGGAAACACATTAACCTTTCAATTTATCACTCGTTCGGCAGAAATTTTTTAAACTTGTCATTTGTTTTTTCGGCTCAGAAACATCCCAACGATTATCGATTGTGGGCCAATTAACCGGGAGAAAACCAAGGAACTGGCCGAATGACCGAATTTCGGACGATTTTCCGTATAGTGTATGGCCAGCAAAAGTCTCAAGCCCTGTACACACGATCGGATTTCCTATGGACTCTAGTCCGATGGATTTGTTCATCGGATATCCGATGAAACTGTTTTCCATCAGTCTTGCCCACACACCATCAGTCAAAAAACCAACCGTTCCAAACGCGGTGACGTAAAACACTCCGATGAGCTGAGAAAAATGAAGTTTAATGCTTCTGAGCATGCATCGACTTGATTCTGAGCATGCATGGTTTTTTTTATCCGATGGACTTACCCATAGACGATCGGAATTTGCTATCGGTTTTGGATCCATCGGAAAAATTTAAAACATGTTCTATTTTTTAAAACCGATGGAAAAAAGACCGATGGGTCCCATACACGATCGGTTTGTCCGATGAAAAAAATCCATCGGGCGGTTTTCATCGGTAAAACCGATCGTGTGTACAGGGCTTAACTCTTCTTGTTGCAGTATACATAAATAATATATGAAGTATTCAAAAAGGTGAGTGAAGGCCCTCCATAATGGCTGTGCAAGGTTAGAAGATGGCATATCAAGCGCAGACCTCTCTCCTTTGGAGTCCCTGGCTGACAAATGACTTATCCTTTTAAACAAATACAGTATCTCACAAAAGTGAGTACACCCTTCACATTTTTGTAAATATTTTATTATGCCTTTTCATGTGACAACACTGAAGAAATTACACTTTGCTACAATGTAAAGTAGTGAGTGTACAACTTCTATAACAGTGTAAATTTGCTTTCCCCTCAAAATAACTCAACACACAGTCATTAAAGTGGAGCTCCACCCTAAATGGCAACTTTTGCTATTTGGATTCCTCCCCCCCTCCGGTGTCACAATTGACACCTTTCAGGGGGGAGGGGGGTGAAGATACCTGTCTAAGACAGGTATTTTCACCCACATCCGGGAGTCCTCTCTCCGGGAATCTGCGGGAGTGACGTCACTTCCCGCAGACTTCCCTTGGTGTTCTGGGAGACACTCGGCTCCCAGAACACAGGAGCACCAATCAGAACGGCGCAGCGCGACTCGCGCATGCGCCGTAGGGAACCGGGCATGAAGCCGCAGGGCTTCACTTCCTGGTTCCCTCAGCGAGGATGGCGGAGGGAGCAGCAGAGCGACGAGCGATCGCTCGTCCTCTGCTGCGGATGTCGCTGGTCTCCAGGACAGGTAAGTGTCCAAATATTAAAAGCCAGCAGCTGCTGTAGCTGTAGCTGCTGGCTTTTAATATTTTTTTTTCCGGCGGAGCTCCGCTTTAATGTCTAAACTGCTGGCAACAGAAGTGAGTACGCCCCTAAGTGAATATGTCCGAATTGGGCCAAATTTTCCCTCCCCAATGTCATATGACTCATTAGTGTTACAAGGTCTCAGGTGTGAATAGGGAGCAGGTGTGTTAAATTTGGTGTTATCGCTCTCACTCTCTCATACTGGTCATTGGAAGTTCAACATGGCACATCATGGCAAAGAACTCTTTGAGGATCTGAAAAAAAAGAATTGTTGCTCTACATAAAGATGGCTTAGGCTATAAGAACATTGCCAAGACCCTGAAACTGAGCTGCAGCATGGTGGCCAAGACCATACAGCGGTTTAACAGGACAGGTTCCACTCAGAACAGGCCTCGCCATGGTCGAATTGAGTGCACATGCTCAGCGCCATATCCAGAGGTTGTCTTTGGGAAATAGACGTATGAGTGCTGCCAGCATTGCTGCAGAGGTTGAAGGGGTGGGCAGTGGCGTTGCTATGGGGGTGCGGGCCGCACCCGGGTGACACCCGCCAGAGGGGTGACACCGGGGCTGCCGCTACACACAGTTGTTACTTGCAGAGCTGCATCGGAGCGTTGCTAGTGTGCCTGCCGCGCTCCTGCATCGAGCCGGCACAAGTTTTTCAGTCACTTCCCTGTCAGGCAGTTCCGGCTGACGTGACATCATGATCTATAGGCAGAGAAGCGCGGCGCGGGAATGAACAACAGTCAGCGCCGCGGTAGGAAGAAAGGACTCGAGGAACCAGGAGGAGGCTGACCGCCCGGGAGCCAGGGATAAGGGAAGAGACCGGAGAGGAGGAGCCCTTCTTACAGTAAGCGGCAGCAGCACTAAACACTCGGTCTGTGCACACACACACAGCACATGCCAATCCCTCAGATAAAGCATCAAGCTGTGCTGTCTGTGCCACCAGTGAGAATGGCAGTGCCGGCTCTGTCACCCCCCACCCCCCTCTCTGTCACCCCCCTCTGTCACATCCCCCACCCCCCTCTCTGTCATCCCCCACCCCCTCCCTCTTTGGCACCCCCCTCTGTCACACCCCCACCCCCTCCCTCTCTGTCACCCCCACCCCCCTTCTGTCTCACCCCCCCACTCCCTCTCTGTCACCCCCACCCCCTCTCTGTCACCCCCCACCCCCTCCCTCTTTGGCCCCCCTCCTCTGTCACACCCCCCACCCCCTCCCTCTCTGTCACCCCCCTTCTGTCTCACCCCCCACTCCCTCTCTGTCACCCCCCCTCTGTCACACCCCCACCCCCCTTCTGTCTCACCCCCACCCTCTCTGTCACCCCCCCCCCCACCCCCTCCCTCTCTTTCCCCCCCCACCCCCTCTCTGTCACCCCCTCTCCCCCTCCCTCTCTTTCCCCCCCCACCCCCCTCTCTGTCACACCCCCCCACCCCCTCCCTCTCTTCCCCCCCACCCCTCCCTCTCTGTCACCCCCCCCCTCTGTCACACCCCCACCCCCCTTCTGTCTCACCCCCACCCTCTCTGTCACCCCCCACCCCCCTCCCTCAATTCCCCCCCACCCCCTCTCTGTCACCCCCCTCCCCCTCCCTCTCTTCCCCCCACCCCCTCCCTCTCTGTCACCCCCCTCTGTCACACCCCCACCCCCTCTGTCTCACCCCCACCCCCTCCCTCTGTCTCACCCCACCCCTTCCCTCTGTCTCACCCCACCCCCTCCCTCTGTCTCACCCTCACCCCTCCCTCCCTGTCTCACCCTCACCCCCACCCTCTCTGTCACCCCCCACCCCCTTCCTCTCTGTCTCACCCCCACCCCCTCTCTGTCTCACCCCCACCCCCTCTCTGTCTCACCCCCACCCCCTCTCTGTCTCACCTCCACCCCCTCCCTCTCTGTCTTACCTCCACCCCCTCCCTCTCTCTCTCACCCCCACCCCCTCCCTCTCTGTCTCATCCCCACCCCCTCCCTCTCTGTCACCCCTCCTCTCTGTTACCCCCTCCCTCCCTCTCTGTCTCACCCCCTCCATCTCTGTCTTACCCCCACCCCCTCCCTCTCTGTCTCACCCCCTCTCTGTCTCACCCCACCCCCTCCATCTCTGTCTCACCCCCACCATCTCTGTCCCACCCCTCTCCCTCTCTCTCACCCCCTCTCTATCACCCCCACCCTCCTCTCTCTCTCCCTCTTCTGTCTCTAACCTTCCACCCCCTCTTTCCCTTTTAGGGCAAATTCACATTAAATCGGCATGAAATCAAAGAGCAGCCGGAGTAATTTGGCACTCCAGCCACTCTGCATTGCAGGCTGCTAGGGGCAGTATGATTAACAGTTCAGTGCATCATACTCCCTCCGTTTTATTTTTTGTACAAACTTTGTTTGAAGTGTATATAATGTACATTTTATTCTCCAAAATGTCGGGCAGCACGCTGTCATTTCAGGTTCTCAAAAAAAAAAGAAATGCATTCTTTTAGTAGTTTTTCTATGTTTTCTCAGTGTATAAAAAAAGTTGTGGGGGGTTGTCAATGCTGTTTGGGGGAGGGGGCGCTTCAGAGTCCAGTGCCTATAGGCTCCTGAGATGTGAATTCCGGCCCTGATGGATAGAGAGAGAGAAAAGGAGAAGAAAGGAGAATAGCGAGAAAACAGTAGGGTAAAAAATATTTGGAAAAAGTTATTGGGGGGGGGGGGGTGACACCATATTTTACCGCACCAGGTGACACCAACCCTAGTAACGCCACTGGGGGCGGGGGTCAGCCTGTCAGTGCTTAGACAATACGCCACACACTGCATCAAATTGGTCTGCATGGCTGTCGTCCCAGAAGGAAGCCTCTTCTAAAGATGATGCACAAGAAAGCCCGCAAGTAGTTTGCTGAAGACAAGCAGACTAAGGACATGGATTACTGAAATCATGTCCTATGGTCTGATGAAACCAAGATAAACTTATTTGGTTCAGATGATGTCCAGTGTGTGTGGCGGCAACCAGGTGAGGAGTACAAAGACAAGTGTGTCTTGCCTACAGTCAAGCATTGTGGCCGGAGTGTCATGGTCTGAGGCTGCATAAGTGCTGCCGTCCCTGGGGAGCTTTGAGGGAACCATGAATGCCAACATGTACTGTGACATACTGAAACATAGTATGATCCCTTCCCTTCGGAGACTGGGCCACAGGGCAGTATTCCAACATTATAATGACCCCAAACACACCTTCAAAAAGACCACTGCCTTGCTAAAGAAGCTGAGGGTAAAAGTGATGGACTGGCCAAGCATGTCTCCAGACCTAAACCCTATTGAGCATCTGTGGGGCATCCTCAAAAGGAAGGTGGAGGAGTGAAAGGTCTCTAACATCCACCAGCTCTGTGATGTCGTCATGGAGGAGTGGAAGAAGACTCCAGTGGCAACTTGTGAAGCTCTGGTGAACTCCATGCCCAAGAGGGTTAAGGCAGTGCTGGAAAGTAATGGTGGACACACAAAATATTGACAATTTGGGCCCAATTTGGAAATTTTCACTTAGGGGTGTACTCACTTTTGTTGCCAGCAGTTTAGACATTAATGGCTGTGTGTTAGTGTTATTTTGAGGGGACAGCAAATGTACACTGTTCTACAAGATGTATACTCACTACTTTACATTGTAGCAAAGTGTCATTTCTTCAGTGTTGTCACATGAAAAGATATAATAAAATATTTACAAAAATGTGAGGGTGTACTTACTTTTGTGAGATACTGTATATATTGTACATGCTGATATATACAGTACTGTGTAAAAATTTTAGGCAGGTGTGGAAAAAATGCTGTAAATTAAGAATGCTTTCGGAAATAGAGTGTTTATTATTTATTGCTATCAATTACCAAAATGGGAAGTGTACGAATTGAAGATAAATCCAAATCAGTTCAGTGTGACCACCCTTTGCCTTCAAACCAGCATCAATTCTTCTAGATACACTTGATGGAACTCAGTAGGTAGGTTGTTCCAAGCATCTTGGATAACTGACCACAGATCTTCTGTGGATGTAAGCAGCCTCAAATCCTTCTGACATTTCAGGTAATCCCAGGCAGACTCGATGATCTTGAGATCAGGGCTCTGTAAGGCCCAAGCCATCACTTTCAGGACTCCTTGTTCTTCTTTACACTGAAGATAGTTCTTAATGACAGTAGCTGTATGTTTAGGGTCATTGTCCTGCTGCAAAATAAATTGGGGGGCAATCATACATCTCCCTGATGGTGTGGCATGATGGATGAGTGTCTGTCTGTATTTCTCAGCATTGAGGACTCCATTGATCGGGCAACGCTGAGTCCCATAGACGCAATGGTCGGCCAAGGAAACTTAAAGTGGTTGTAAAAGCACAAGGTTTTTTTACCTTCATGCATAGTATGCATGAAGGTAAAAAACCATCTGTGTGCAGCAGCCCCCCCAATATTTACCTGAGCCCCCTCTGGATCCAGCGATGTCCACGAGAACCTTGGCTCCCCGGGGACTCACACTCCTGATTGGCTTTTGGCAGCAGTGAGAGCCATTGGCTTCCGCTGCTGTCAATCACAGGCAGTAAGCCAATCAGGAGACGGATGGGGCAGGGCCGAGCCGTGGCTCTGTGTGTTAATGGACACACAGGGCCGTGGCTCAGGAGTGCACCTGCTTGGGAGGGGGCAGGAGTTCCAGCGTAAGACCCAAAAAGAGGAAGATCCGGGCTGCTCTGTGCAAAACCATTACATAGAGCAGGTAAGAATAACATGTTTGGTTTTTTAATGTAAAAAAAAGAAAGAGGGTTTAGTAACACTTTAATGCAGCAGATGAAAGACACATCATGCTTACCTTCCTTCGACATCGGAAGATGTCCAGTATATATACACTGCTCAAAAAAATTAAAGGAACACTTTTGAATCAGAACTCCTGGGAACTCCTGGGATATTGATCTGGTCAGTTAAGTAGCAGAGGGGGTTGTTAATCAGTTTCAGCTGCTTTGCTGTTAATTGAAATTAACAACAGGTGCACTAGATGGGCAACAATGAGACGACCTCCAAAACAGGAATGGTTTTTCAGGTGGAGGTGTCTGACATTTTTTTTCCCTACTCATCTTTTCTGACTGTTTTTCACTAGTTTTGCATTTGGCTAGGGTCAGTGTCACTACTGGTAGCACAAGGTGATACTTGGACCCTATAAAGGTTGCACAGGCAGTTCAACTCCTCCAGGATGGCACATCAATACCTGTCATTGCCAGAAGGTTTGCCGTGTCTCCCAGCACAGTCTCAAGAGCATGGAGGAGATTCCAGGAGACAGGCAGTTACTCTAGGAGAGCTGGACAGAGCCGTAGAAGATCCTTAACCCATCAGCAGGACCGGTATCTGCTCCTTTGTGCAAGGAGGAACAGGATGAGTACTGCCAGAACCCTACAAAATGACCTCCAGCAGGCCACTGGTGTGAATGTCTCTGACCAAGCAATCAGAAACAGACTTCATGGGGGTGACCTGAGGGCCCGGCGTCCTCTAGTGTGCTCTGTGCTCACTGCCGGACACTGTGGAGCTTGATTTGCATTTTGCATTTTCCATTTAACACCAGAATTGTCAGGTCCGCCACTGGTGCCCCATGCTTTTCACAGATGAGAGCAGGTTCACCCCAAGCATATGTGACAGATGTGAAAAGGTTTGGAGAAGCCGCAGAGAACTTTATGCTGCCTGTAACATCGTTCAGCATGACCGGTTTGGTGGTGGGTCAGTGATGGTCTGGGGAGGCATATCCATGGAGGGACGCACAGACCTCTATAGGCTACACAATGGCACCCTGACTGCCATTAGGTATCGGGATGAAATCCTTGGACCCATTGTCAGACCCTACGCTGGTGCAGTGGGTCCTGAGTTCCTCCAGGTGCACGACAATGCCCGGCCTCATGTGGCAAGAGCATGCACCCAGTTCCTGGAGGATAAGAAAATTGATACCATTGAATGGCCCCCACGCTCACCTGACCTAAATCCAAAAGAACACCTCTGGGACATTATGTTTCGGTCCATCCGATGCCGCCAGGTTGCACCTCAGTCTGTTCAGGAGCTCAGTGATGCTCTGGTCCAGATCTGGGAGGAAATACCCCAGGACACCATCCGTCGTCTCATTAGGAGCATGCCCTGATGTTGTCAGACATGCATACAAGCACTTGGGGGCCACACAAACTACTGAGGACCATTTTGAGTTGTTGCAATGAAATTTCAACAAAATGGACTAGCTTGCTGCATAATGTTTTCACTTTGATTTGCGGGGTGTCTTTGAATTCAGCCCCCTGTAGGTGGATAATTTTCATTTCCATCAAATGATGTGCCATCCTTTCATTCCTAACACATTACCCAGTCCATATCAGTATAGATATCAGCATGAGATTTCGCCCCGTTGAGATCTGATGTGTTTTCAAAGTGTTCCTTTCATTTTTTTGAGCAGTGTACTGTATATATAAAAAAATTGTTTATATATATATATATATATATATATATATATATATAATATATTTGACTAGAACTTTTGCATAGTATATAATTTTTTCCCATATCTAATATACTTGCCATATAAGTAAAATTATTTAAACAACTTTATGTGCACCCTTGGAGGATATGTTAATATGCAAGTTTTGACTATTTCTTGGTGGTTTTACTGACCAATACATAAGCAGTGCTCGTCTTGAGCAAGAGAATTAAGAATTTGTCAGATTATTCCAGGTATGGGGTTGCTTGTGAAGTTGTTTAAGTTGTTTACGCTGTAAGAGCCCACATTTTATTCATTTAGGCACACTATTGATTTGCAGAAAGCCAAAGTGTTACTTTTAAGGAATGGTCTAACCACAACAGGTAAATAAAATATGGTGTGTCTTGTATGAGTTTTATTGTTTGGAAGGATACAATGCTATTTGCAAAACTAAAATATAAAATAGACATGCAGACATATAGATATAGCCATTTGGAATGCAGAACTATTTCCTACCAATGAATAGCACACCCATTTTCTTGTTATAAAAAAAAAAATGAATAGCACACCCATGAGCCACAAGAGTGTTTAACTATATAAACTCTTACAGGAGGGTGTAGGATGGTGCAGCATTGTGGGCTGAGGGATTGTGCTCATGTGCTTCACCCTGACATCTTCTGTCTGTAAAGTGATTTAGAAGAGACACAGCCCAGCCAGAGTGACTCTTCCCAGTAAACAGACAGGTAGATGTAGGTGCTTTCATTCCTCAGATCTGCAGTGACTCAGTGGATTTGGTGGTGATCAGCCCCAGGGAGGAAACATGCTGTAATGTAGCAATCAGTGACAGAGCAGATCCCCTGTCCATGCTGCACAACGACTGACTCATCACCCCATCTCCTGCTACTACTTACCTCCCTTCAGCAAGGCTCATAAATCACCTTCATTGGGTAGTGAAATATGTTTCAATACTTACAGCTGACATGTGAATCATTCTGTGTACATAAGCAAAAGGATGTTAACAAATTTGTATTATTGTTGTTTTTTTTAGTAATAATATCTTCATCATCCCATCTCCTGCTACCACTTACCTTTCTTCAGTAGGGCTCAAAAATCACCTTCACTGAGCAGTTAAATATATTTCAATATACACAGATGACACATGAATCACTAAATGAGCAGATAGATGTTATATTTTGTATTATTGTTCTTGTTATTATTATTATTATTATTATTATTATTATTATCATCATCATCTCATCTCCTGCTACCACTTACCTTCCTTCAGTAGGGCTCAAAAATCACATTCACCGGGCAGTTAAATATATTTCAATATACACAAATGACACGTGATTCTGTGTACATGAGCATATAGATGTTATATTTTATTATTTTGTATTATTGTTTTTGTTGTTGTTATTATTAACAGTATCATCATCATCATTATCATCCCATCTGCTGCTACCACTTACCTCCCTTCAGCAGGGCTCTTTAATCACTTTCATTGGGTAGTGAAATATATTTTAATATTTACAGCTGCCATGTGAATCATTCTGTGTACATCAGCAAATAGATGTTATATTTTGTATTATTGTTCTTGCTGTTGTTATTATTATCAATATCATCATCATCATCATCATCCCATCTCCTGCTACCACTTACCTCTTCAGTAGGGCTCAAAAATCACTGGGCAGTTAAATACATATTTAAATATACACAGATGACACATGAATCACTCTGT